>OZ001353.1:11993962-12346201 GCA_963924055.1 Drosophila limbata
TAATAGTTTTTGTGGCATTATGAGCGATATAAACGTGTACTAAATGGAAAACACTCTGTATTTAATAGAAAAAAATTATACCAAATATTTGTGGTTTCATATAATATATTTTAATTCATTTAAAATTCCATTTCACTTTTCTAAGAATTCACAGTTTCTATCTCATACTCACTTTTATATGCATATATTACGAGTAAATTCTTGCTTCAAAACCCCTCTTTACTTAATATTTTATTTAGATTGTTTTACACACTTTTCAACAAATCCTTACATTTTAAAGTCAGTTATAAAACAGCAACTTCAAACTTCAAGTAGCTAAAGAAATTGCTATAAATTTATTATACTTCATTTAAAGTAACTGTAAGAGTAATTTCTCAGGCACCCCCCTCTTTACACTCTATACCATAAACTATGAAATCGTTTGGCTAAAGTTTACAATCACTTGAGGCAAATGTCGCTTTCAGCAACTGAACTCATCACACTCGAGTTCAACTTTTGCCCGAAAATCAAGCCAAGCGATGTGTTTTACAACTTTACAAGATGCCCAGGGTGTAAGAGAGTAGATTAGAGTTTGGTAAAAAGATTTCTTTCAAAGTATTTACCACTCATGGATGTATATGCATAAAATGTGCAACAGACACAGCGCCAAATGTTTAAGCATTTATTTTATTGACTCTTAAAGTGGAAGAACACTTGCAACCAAACAGTTGTACAGTCGACATCAGATATTCGACATTCGCCAGTCAACAGTGGAGCATTTTTAGGTTTACCTGACTTAGGGAAACCATTTGATATTTTTGCAACTTTACCCACAACTTATTTGCATATCATACACAATAAAATAAAATTGTAAAAATAAACGAATGACAGATCTATGGTTAAAGTTCTATGCATGACTGAAAATGAAAAGAAAATGCTGGGAACAACATTGGGTTCAATTTTTTTTTATCAATAATCTTTGAGGTTTGTTTTGTGCACAGACTACATTTTTTGTTTAAATTCACACACCCTGTAGCTAGCGATACAGAATGGCAGTATTGGTTGTAAAGACAGCACAGCATATTGTCTGGGATCATTTAAAAAGTGTGAACTAAAAGAGAGAAACTGATATATAATATAATAATTAGAGTATCTCCTAGTCACTCATTCTAGCTTCCATTCAGTTCATGTTGGTTTTTATCAGTTATTGAAATAAGGTAGCTTGTTTTTCGAGCAGACAAAATCAATTGGACGAGGACAAAAGCAAAAGGTTGCGACAGTCGTTACAGGCAACATCATCAACAACAGGAAGATGAAAAGAACAGCATTGGAACAGTCCTTTCTCCCATCTCCATTCCCATCGCCTTAACAGATGTCCATACTGTCTTTTTGGGAACCCAATATTTAGAGTATTTTTGCTACGTTGTGATTTTCACGTCAAGAGTTAGTCCTGTTGCTACTCCCAGATTTTAGTTCATAGCTAAATGCATATTTTATACATATGTATAGTTCTTATTTATGTTGTGTTGAAGCACAAAAAGTGTTGTGTCACTTTTATAAATAAGAAATTTGTGCTGATTGCGTTTCTTTGTAGCAACAGTGCTGAAAGTGAGATTTGTGTGACAGAAAATCAATCTGCTGCCATAGTCAAAATATATAATCAGTACTATAGAACATCAATAAAATTTAATATAATTATAATATAATATATATATAATTATAAATTGTTATATAAATCTAATTAAATTGGGTGGAGAATTTTGCAAGTCGGGAAAAAAATTAACTAAATCACTTTATAAAACGAAAGATACAAATTTTTACCTGTGAAAATATCCTTAAGATGTGTAATACCACATCTCTTATATACAATTTAAATATCTAATGTAAAGCTTATTTTTGCAAAGGCCGATTATCATTTTAAAGTGCAATTCGCTTTCACGCGATAAATACTTGGAACTTGTTTCACATTATATAGATCCATATTTTTTCAAAATTAAAGTCTATAATACTTTAATCTATTTTAGCAGCTGTTTACATTTTGAAATTCCAAAAAAAAGGTAAGCTTATTTGCAGTTTTCCCGGACATTTCACATGTCGAGCTGCTATCATTATTGATGTGCTGACTGTGTGACTGACTGGTTGCCTGCTTGTTGATTTTACTACAAAATAAATACGAGCACAGCGGGACATCGGGACAGAGACAAGACAGAGCAAAATAAATAGCATAAAGTCCAGAACTGATAAGCTGAAACGGACGTCAGTTGACATACGACAAAAATAAGGCGAAACCGAATGAAATCAAATCAAATCAAAATAGAGAAACCGCGCCGCAGTTTCAGATGCTGCTGCCGTTGGCAGTCTTTGATATATGGACAGCTGCTGGGCAGAGTATGGGCAGAATGATACACAGATAGTATATGTTGATGATAAAGGGAGAAAAGTCAGTGATAATACAAACTGACAGCCATTAGAATGGCACATGGCATGCGTTTGATATACGCGCGGCAATTTTCATTCATGCAACGGGACGCAGTTTCACATCAGTTCAGTTCATTCACGACAAACTCTGTCAACTGAAACCGAAGCCGAAAACGAGAATGAAACTGCCGAGTCCCAAAAGATGCTCGAGCCTCGAGCACAGACAACGCGACAGACAGTCAAGAGTTGAACGCTGTTATCTCGACTATAGTAGAAGCCGAGGAACTTGAACATCGGCTCGACACGAATCGGCACGGATTCGGATGCTCGCAGTCGCAGCATCAACTGTAGCTGTAGCTGAGGAAACTCAGCGGTTCATTCGTGTTTGCCGCTTCGTACGCAGCGGACGCAGTTCAAAGTTCTCCTGAAAAAAGAGTTGGAAAATAGCCGGAAAAAGGAGGTTTTCGCCGCGTTAACCGGAAGTAAGGATAATTTGCAATTGCCTTCTTGTATTTCATCCTGTTGCGCCGTCGCATTGTTAACATCGGCAAGTGCTAACGGTTTAAGGTTAACCGTTACCTTGCTGCCATTCAAAATGGCGAAACTACAATAACAATCGTCGTGTGCTCAACGCACCGGAAGTGCTTTCAAGGCCCATTACAGCGCTTCGCTTTTTGCCCTTGCACAAAAATGCATTCAAATGTGAAAAATCGTGGAAAATTGTGTGGAAAAACTGCCTAACGACGAGTGGCAAAGTCAAAAGCAGTCCATTAAATGCAGTTAACCCACAAAAATATGCTAAACTTACCAAAAAAAATCATGATAAAAGATAGTGAGAAGTGTCGAAAATAAGAAAATACTGGAAAATTAACCTCAAAAACAGTGCCACATGTGAAATTAAATGAGAATTTGTGAAAACTTCAACGTGTACGTGCTAGAATTAATCATGAGCTGTTGATAAGACAGTTCAAAAGTTCAAAAAGTTTTATAAATATAAAATTATCAATCTCAGCTTAGTCGCTGTCTGTCTTCTCTTCTTTCTCCGTGCGTGATAAGAAACTGTCAGTGTGTGTGTGTTTGAAAGAGAGATTGAATTTCTATTATCTCTTACGATTCTCCATTGCAACAATTTAATAAATTTGCAAAAATAAATTGGCGTTTCGATTTGTAAATATGATCAAAAGAGCAATATTTAATTCAAACGTGAAATAATTTTTAAAACGTGCTAATAATTTAACTGATAAGAGATCTTCTCCCTGAAAACAGCCAATCAGCTAAGTGAAAACCATGTAAATCTCTTGCTGAACTATGGATTCGAAGAAAAGCGAGAAATTCAATTGAAACTAAAATTGAACAAACATTTGTAGCCGTGATAATGTGAAATACTTTCTAAATATTTCATGAAATATCATATCATAAATAATTATATTTTTACTTTTTATTATCATTTTTATAAAATTGTTGCGTTTATTTCTTTTCTTAAAAAACTATTTCAGCTGCTTAGGAATCAGCAAAATCTTTTCGATCTTATGTCGATAACAAATTTTTTTTCTAGGGCTCCAGTGTTGTGATTATATTGCTTTGAGGGATCTTTTATTCGGCTCTTTTAATTCATTATTTTTTAAATGCCAATACTAATCTGCCAAATTAGTTGTGACTATAATGAGTTGTAATCTAGCTTTATAAATTATATATTTACTGTCATGGCCATCAAATAAAGAAACTAATAACATGTTACATTAAAAGATATGTTTATCTTAATTGATCCACTGTAAATTAAATCAATTTAACGAAGATCACTTAGTTAAAGTGATGTCAGTAACGAGACTCGAGCAGCTTGTACAGAGGCACGTGCTAGCCATAAGTTATGAGAGTAACTGCCAGGTTAGATAGTTACTGCCAAAATACTTTGCACCCTCTTAAGCTGCTGACAACTGCAGAAGACATATGTCTACGTACATATGTGTTTAACTAAGGAGTAGAATAAAACTTGAACACTGTATGTAACTTAACAAAAATTTGCGCACAAATGACAAAAAGACAACAGCATCTTCTTCAGAACTCCAGCAGTATCTCCAATTTTCTCACGTTCCTCGTACAACACTGCGTATGATTGTTGGCCTTAAAATTGCATTCAAAGTTCTTTTCTTCCTCTTTTCATTGTCTACGATAGCTCTTTCATACATACATATGTACATGTGTGAGTGCCTGTGTCTTTGGTGAATTTTCTTTGCGACAAATGTAAAGTGACAGCCAAAGATGCAATTGTGAAAACAGGTAAAAGCAAGCGCTCCAGGAAACAAAAGTGTATAACATTCCTTATTTTTCCTTTGCCTTTTTTCAACTGACATGTGCATTTAGAGTATCATCTTAAAGAACTTATTGAATTTCTTGTGTATTTTTCCCACTTGTTGGTCTGTTGGTCCTACACATAACCCCAAGTCAACCCAAATGCTACAGCTGTAATTCTGTTTTTTTACCCACTTCTTTGGGTCGACCTGTGACATAATTTGCGGTTGTCGCAACGATGTTAACTCTAAGCGCATCAATCTAAGCTGTGCGGGGAACGGGACAGAAAATTCGGTGACACCTTTGTGGCACACAAAAAATATGCTTAGGGAAGACCGACTGAGTGATGGATTTAGCTGTGAATTTGCTAAAAGGACGTGGATCAAAGAGCTACATCCAGAATAAGCCGAGCTGCAGGTTTATTGTATAAATATTTAAGTCACGTTTGATTTGAGTCAGCTGCTAAGCATTAAAGCGACTGTTAAGGAGACAACGAGCTTACATTAAAAAACAGCGAGAAAGACTATAATTGAGATCCCGACTATAAGAAACCAATAGTATAAAATATACAAAATTTCTCATAAACTTGATTTGCTTCTAATAAACTTTAGTTCTTCTAGCTCTCATAGTCTCTGAGATCTAGGAAATTGCTTTATCGACAATGCTGTTGTTGCTGTTCAAAAATTTATATATTTACTTCACAGGATCGGAGACGCATTCTTTATTCAAATAAATGTACTTCAAGAAGTACAGTATATCCTTTCCCTACTTCTAGTAACTGAAATTAAAATTTTAGTTATAGTAGAAGTTCAAATCATGAAAGCTTTTTTATTTATTAAATTAAACTAACTCAGGCGGCACTAGAAAAAATTTTCACGATACCATTAAATTAAAAAATATTTTAAATATAAAATCTAAATGTCTACAAAATCTTTAAAGTCGACTACACATAAATTTGTGCCAAACTATAAGCTCAAATTAAGCTCGTATATTTCAATATTTTACATGCGGACAATAAGTAAATTTTCACTTGAATAAGTATAACTTAAATCTTTTATGCTTCCTTAGACTTGATCGGAGCTTAGAGTCGACACCTTGACCAGTTATTACTATAAGACACGACACGCAACTTCAAAGACATGTGTGTGTAGACAGAAAGAGGAATATGTAGTGGGAGAAGGATAAAGAGAGAGAGATACACTCTGGGTGTGTAATTTCTAATCAAGGCGATGATTACGAAGACTTGCAAAGTTCATTGTGGTAAGGGAATTGATGGCCAAAGCCACAGTATTAGCCCTCCCCCGTTTAATGCTTAAAACAATACGCATACGCACTGTTGTACAAACATACACACAAAGTAGTACAATCAAACCACGAAAATATTTGCATAATTTTGCAATGCACACTTAGATTTTGATGCCAGTTCCCTTTACACATTTGCACACAGCGATCAAGAACGGCACGAAAAGAAGGTAATAAAAATAGTATGCAAATATATTTGAGAACTCTAAAAAAGTTCTCTCTCTCTCTCTTGACACTACTCCCATTTGGGACATGCAGTTGGCCACGATGGGCCAAGGGGTTCTCCAGCATTTAGTGTGCTCTTTTTACGCCACTTTTGCTAACTTTCTTTCTTCCCTCCCCTCTTTGGCTTGCTTTTTCTGGGCTTTGGCAGTTTGTCTGGCTCTTTGCTGGGTTTTATGTGGCTTAAATCGTCCCATACTACCTGCCTTTTCGCCTTGTTGCGCTCCTGTTGTCTTTAGACTACTTAGTTTTTTAGTTATTTCGAGCGTGCCTCCATATTTGTTTTTGTTTGTTTTGTTTGTTTTTGTTTCTGTTTAGTTTGCTTGGTTGTCGTTGCCGCACTTTTGGTTCGTTTAATTTTCATAGCCGTTGTAATTAAAAATATTATAGCCCCAAATTGTAGTTGCTCCAGTTTGTTAGCTGCCAAGCGCCCTTTAAGCTTATACTTTACACTCACAAAGTTTCTGCACACTAATTGATAAATATGTATGTATATGTGTTGCGAGTTAAGCAACTAACTTTGGGGGCGTTTTAAGTATAAGACATTAGAGCAAAGGTATGGCTAATTTGTATATTACATGACAAAATATTTTCTGTTCTCAAAAATATATTGACATAAGCATAATAGGTAAATAAGAGCAGGAGCTGGGATTTAAAATTTAGATCACTTTAGAGAGTATATGCTTAAAACCTAACAAAGAACTCAATTAAAATTTTTGCAGGATTAATACAAAATGTTCTGTTAAACAGTAATTAATATTCTTAGTGAATATTTGTCTGAAAGGAAAAATAGTTCACTTTATCCTGAATTCTTCTCAACAATCAGAGGCTGAACTACTGAATATTTGAAAACAATCAAAAGCGGATACGTTGATTCATTTGTCAGAGCAGTGTTATCGACTATAACTCTTCGATATTAATTTCCACTCGTACAACCAATTAGTTACATTTTACATAGATTCTATACAATCGCTGTTTCCCATAATTCACATTAAATTGTGTTGAAATTTGAGCACATCTAGGTAATTGGATCTTAACAAAGAATCCCAAGGCGGACTCCCACATACGTCTCCTCGGTTGCCTTGTAATGTCAGTTCCTTAACTGTAATTGGATACAAATGCCAATGTGAATTGCTTTGCGTTCTGCAATGGTCTGTAACTCAGATGCATTTCTCTCGCTCTATCTCTCTCTCTTCCTCTTTCTGTTTGGGCAATTTCGCATTGAATGCGTTTACATGAAAACAGAAAACAGCAGCTGGAAATCACGCTGCTGGCAATTTTAATCTCGTTTATTAGCAATTTTTCAAATGATGCACATAATTTTCAATTTTGCAATTTCTCGCCTGGTAGCGGGAATGTGCTGCCTTGCCATGCTATGCCTGCACCTGCACCGTGCATTGTTCCTATTCTCACACATATACACATACACATACACCTACACACACATGCACCTCGAATTACGCCCTGGAGCCCTTTGTCTTTATCGAACATGAAAAAATGCATTGCATACATGCTCACGCTGTTAAGCGGTAGTTGGAGCATCGAGGAGGAAAACAAGTGGAGGCAGTGACCAAACATGGCGCCCCATTTGGAAGCCATTAGGGCTAGGCAGCCAGCGATTCAGCCAGGCAGTCAACCATCCAGTGGAGAACCAACAATAACAAATACGTAGCGCCTACGAAACGAGAAAAGCGACCCCTATCGTGAGGTAGAGGCGGGTAGCAAAACAGAATATTCTGAAAAAGTAATAGAAGCCGCTTCAAACGCACATTGCTAGCCAATTTTCAACAATTTTCAACTCTCGGTACAGGAGCTTTATAATTAAGTGAAAGCGTATGTCACAAACAAAAGACCCCAAAGTATATTCAAGCTCAGTGTAGAATAGGAAAATTTGTTTCAAGACAAAATTTTCAGCGTAGAATTACGAGCAAGCAATTTTAAAATATTTTTTTATAGCATTAGCAAAGATTTACAAAAAGACTTATCAAAATATTAAAAAATAAAAGTCATTCTATCCAGTAACAAACTAACAGTCGCTGTAAGTGTCAATTAGAATTGCTATTTTAAGTAGATTTTTACTAATTTTTGTTGATGGACATCATAATAATTATTCGTAGTTTTTTCTTATTATGAAAGCCTCAAAAAATTCATATTTATAATGGTTACATTAAACTCCTGAAATATCTCTTAACAATTAAAGTTAAATTTGTAATCATTTGATCCGAAAGATTTTGAGTATCTCATTGTCGAGTACACTCGATTATAGCGTTCTCACTAGTTTTAATTTTCATGCTGCGCCTTTAAAAAAGACAAATGAGTTTCTGAACACTAGAAAGGGAGAACAGTCCCTATAAAATGCGTATTGTTGTGTTGCACTTGAATTTTCAATAAGCGTTAGCTCAAAGATAAAGCTAGAGAGATAGTCATAAAACCCACTGCAGCCATTTCTCTCGACTTCCCCAACTTAAATTTGATTGGAAGCCGAAGTTGTTGTTGATATTTTTTGCATACATACGAGTATATTCGTTTACTTTGTTATTAGATTTGCGTGTCATCACTCAGGTCACGACTTCTGTATGCAGTATGTAACCCCCTCTTGATCCCCAACAAAATCCTTAATGGTACGCCATTGTAGGTACGCCCCTGCAATGCTTTCTCACTCCACGCCGCGCAAGTTGTTCCAGCAAACGTAATTGCATTAAGTTCAGAATTTATGTTACTACAAAAATTTTTACATTTTCATACTCTCTCGAACGCACGTGTTGACGACAAAGAGGTATAAATATTGAGCAGAACCTAATGGATTCTATAAATAAATTAAAAAGTCTAAAAAAAAAAAATATTTAAAAAAAGCCCTAAGATATCTAGGAAATCATTTCCCCATTTATTTTTTTTGTTATTTTTTGGTTTGCTCTTAAGAGTATGCTAAGAATTTTTATTGAGAAATTTATTTTTCAATCAGTAGAAAATGTGTTGTCGAAAAGAAATGACCTGTCCAATTTTAATTATATTTAAGAAATGCTTTTCTTAGCGTATTTGCAGTTCGTTTACAACCAATTGAGAATTATGCAACTTGCACTCCTTGTTTTTAGAATAGCTAACAATCTGGTAAAGTTCTTACCTGTGTGAGCTTCGAGTTGCCCCCATGGAGAGTCTTCGTTTCATTCCTTTTCCCTTTCGAAATCAGCTCGCAGGTCGCAGCTCAACTTCAACATCAACTTCACCTTCACTTGAAAATTGCATTTTGTGCAAAAATATTTGCCATGTCGGAAACAGCTTCAACGCGTATGTTTGTGTGTATCTGTGTTTTATTTTGGGCTTAAGAAATATGAAAACAAATGTCTTTTGGACTTGGCGAAACAAGCGATATTTGCACTCCATGAGTATGGAATACGGAGTTTATTTTGGTATTAGATGTCATGCGATTTATGTTCTACCTTTGATCTTATTGTTTATTTTGGTAAGACCAGCTTAAACACAAATCATTTAGAGCCTATGCTAAACTCATACTAAATCGGAGTATTATGCGAATAACAAATCACAAAGGCAAATTTGCAATAATAATCAAAGCAAAAGGAAGATAGAAGCTCTTAACGTTTTCGATAAATTCAATACGAAATAATGGAAAAGAATAATACTTTTGTGAGAACAGCAAATTGGATTTATGCGTATTAAACTGGGAACAGTGTCAATATTGTAGACAATGCGAGCTTTCAGCGTATTAAGCGTTGGTTAAGCCGCTTATCAGCATGACGCTGTGAGGGGAAAGGAGACGCAAGTGGGGGAACCTTCGTTGGTGTCGCTGACAGCTGGCAGATAATGCTGTAATACACAATGGAGTTATATTAATATTGCTTCATACATGTACATACACATATTTACACAAATCTATTCTCTCTGCAGTGCAGTAAACAATAACATGCTTCACTGTGAATTTAATTAACAGTGGTTTCTGCCAACAAAAGCCGCGGGCGTCCTCTGAATGCGTTGCCACTTTGTTAGTTTGGTTTCGTGTGATAAACTAAGGGCCTCGTCACTTCAAATCCGGACGCAAAGTAAGCTGGTTTTTGCAAACAATTGTAATTTTTTTTCCAACTTGAGTACGCACGATTGTTATCGAATATTATGCAGTGCTTTTTGGAAAGTTTCGATAAAATTGTTGCAAATCTGGCAGAATGGAAAACAATTGAAAGGGCGCAAACTGAAAAAATTCTGCACACTTTCTTAGAAAATCCCAATTGGTCACTTTCAAAGATTGCAAAAGATTTGAAAATCGACATGTCAAACGTGGGTGATGTTATAAAACGTTTTTAAGAGACTCACACTATAAATAGAGCCAATAACCAAGCCCCAAAAAGTGGTTTTAAAAGCCGTAAACTAAGACCAAAGGTAATAAGGGCATTTCGAGCAAATCCTCTGTTGAGGGACGGTGATAGAGCCAAAAAACTGAAAACCAGAGCATCCAGTATTCGACGAATACGACTTTCCGAAAGTATAAAGGCCTACTTATGAGCGAAATAGCCTAACAGGTCGGAAAAACAAAACCTAATCGTAAAAACAAGTGCTCATTTGCTCTACAACCAAGCTCTACCCAAATTTCAAGGGTGCATAGTAATGGATGCTGAAACGTGCAACAAAATGATTTTTAAGCAGCTTCCACGCCGAAAATTTTACTTTCCCTATAAACGTGGATGTATTGCCTTAAAATAAAAAATAATACCGATGGACAAATTTTGAAGGAATGCTTTAATCTGGCAACTTATCTGTAGATTTGGTCTGAAGTCGCGCTCTTTGTAGCGACATCCTCAATAACGTCAGAGGCGTACGTGAAAGTTTGCCTTCAAAATCGCCTTTTGCCATTTATACGCAAGCACCGATCACCAGTAAAGTTCTGGCCAGATTTGACGACATGACACCATTCAAATACGACGAATCTGTGGTATGAAGCAAACAAGGTCGATGTGCTAACAAAGTGGCTCAACTCATATAATTGTCCCGAGCTCCGTTCTATGGAAATATATTGGGCAATTGTTAAAGGAAAATTGAAAACAATTAGTGGAATCGTGGAAAATGGGAAATCAATGCTGATTGCCTTTGACAAATATGTTGCGAAAGTGGACAGAAAATGTGTGCAGAAATTATTGTCAAACATTAAACATAAAATTCTCCATTAGATACGCTGTAAACAAAAATTTATTTAAAAAAAAAAATATATAAATGCAAAGCATACACTTTAAATTAAGCCATATTTCATTAAAATCCAACTACAGGTAAAAAAGTTTTAACCTGATTAAAGCGTCCGGATTTGAAGTGACGAGGCCCTTAACATGTTTTGCTTTTACAATTACTTATTTTGAAACCACAGAATGTTGTTTTCCCTAGAATATAAAATATTTCACAATTAGCAATTCAATTGAAAATGAAAACCGACGAGCATGCAACGCTTGAAGTCCTGCCACGCTTTCCAACACTTTGTTTCGTTATTTAACACTAGCTGTGGTGGGGTATGCTGATCAGCACAACAGTGTTGTGAATTAGTATACGTATTTGTTCATAGTTTTTAAATTGATCACAGGATAACTGAATAAATAAAACAAAAACTAAAAAAAATGTTAAGCATCAGACTGTTCTCACGCAAAGTGGCAACTTTCTTTAACTTTTGCTAGCCATGCGACAGACACTTAATTTGTAAGTGACAAAACAAACATGGAAAAGCAATTTGACGTCAAATGCGTCAGCAGCATGATTTGCAATCATTATTTACCTCTCTCCAAGTAAGCACAAAACCCAATGCAATTCAATTTGTGACAGACAAACAGAAGCATTTTGACAGGATTCCCTCCACTGACCCCAACTCCATGAGAAGAACAATTGATATGTGTTATAAACAGACAGACAGACACACACACACATAAAATACATATGTGGGTCTGTTTGTATGCAGGTCATATGCACCATGAGTGCGCTAAAAGAAAAAAAAGAAAGTGTTAAGTGCTTTCAATGTTCCTTGCAGCCCCGCCAATCATTGTCAGCAAATACCCAGAAGCAAGCAGCAAACGGAACCAGTTCCAGCTCAAGAACTGTTCCCTACCCCCAACCACAACTGTAACTGCGATTTATATGCAATGCAAAGTGCAAAGAGCAAAATAAAAAAATAAAAACAGAGGGAGTAGTGTAGGGAAGAAAAAAACGTTTACAATTTTTTCCTGTTCTAAAATCAAATGCAAATGCAAACAACAGTTGGCATCAATCTTCATGTCCCGTCCCGTCTCCGCCGCTTTCGATCTGTTCCCACTTTATTGCTGGAATTAATGATGGCAGCTCTCGCTCCCTGCTTGGGCTTGAATACTTTACTTGTTTGTTTCATGGTTTTCTTTGTTTTCGCCCTTCTGTATGTGTGTTTTTTTATGTTGAATCAAGTGGAAATTCAATTGATTTGCTGTGGCTTTGCTGCGGCAAAAAGGGAAATACGCAAAAGGCGTTATAATAATGGGCGAATATTTCCGCCCACATCCTTTCCTTTTCCCCTCGGCATATGTTGAGCTTCAAAGAAACCAGCGATGACTTGGCCAGGCCACAGCCAAGTTTCAACTTATTTAAGCACAAAATCTGTATGCAAATATTACAAAATGTAACGATTATAATTTTCTCTCTGGGTGATTGGGTATTTGTGGCTAACAATTCAGATTTTCTGGCCTTGTCAGTGCATTCAACAAAGGATTGTCTATCGTTTAAATTGGTTACAGCATCGCTTTGTCCAATCAAATGCAGAATTTCTGTAATTTTAAATGATTTCTCATTATGAACTCTGCATTTGCCTAATGAAGTTTGCCACAAAATGCAATTAATGCTGTAAACCAAAAGATGCAAAAATGCAATTAAATTGTAAAATTAATTCTATTCCATCATAAATATTCATTTAATTTTGGTTTTCTCTATATATTTGTAGCTACATTTTCGAGTTATGCTAAACTGTTGCCGTATATATATTTGAAGTCCTGAGACACTAACTAGCCACGCCCAGCATGGGCGCTGTTAATATCCTGGCAGCTCTTTGGCTGCTCCTAGTGCTGATTGTAGCACAGAGTCAGGCGGCTCGGGAAAGTAAGTTTAATACTTTCATTATCAATTTGAAAATTTTAATTTAATTTTTTTATTTTTCTTAAATTACTTGAAATTTTTTATAAGTACATTTTAATTCATTTCCTTTTCTTCAGATCCTCTCAAGGATCCGCGTATCTGCGGACGACCACAATGTGAAGCGATAACATCGAAATTCGAATATGGCAATAAATTGTACAAATATGATTATACGGTATCGTTGCGTACGGAATTCTCTGGATCCGGCGATAATAGCTCCGATTTGTATTTGAAAGCCGATCTGGAGATATTCTTTCCCAAGGGCTGCGAGGGCTATTTACGCATCAATTCGGTTAAGCTCTACGATACGATTCAAGAGTCCAACGAGTCCAACAGTGAGAGTGCTCCAAAGGAGTATGATTACTATGACAACTTGGCCAGCTCTGATTCGGGCGAGGCTCCAGACTTTGAGAATCTCCATCCGCAAAGCTATGAAATGTCCGCTGAACTATCCAGGAATCTGCTGCGCTTCGCCTTCCACGATGGTCTGATAAGCGAAGTGTGTCCCGCTGAGGTGGAAAGCGCTTGGGTTCTCAACTTCAAGAAGGGCATCTTGTCAAGTTTCCAGAATACGATGATGCGGTTTGATGTTGACTTGAATACCACCGAAACGGACGTATCTGGCGACTGTCAAGTACAGTATGAACTCGTGACAACCGACAGCGTCTATGTGACTATTCGCAAGACAAAAGATATTGTCACCTGCCGACGACGTTATGCCACACAGTCTGTGCTGCAAACAACACCTTACACTTTCCGAGATGATAAGACAATTTGGCCCATCCTCAACTCACAGAGCTACTGCAATGTAAGTTATCTATCGACATCCTCAGCTATCTTTGCTGACTCAGCTTTTAAATGTAATTCCCATCGCAGTTGACAGTTGATAAGAGTGTTTACCGCGAGATCAGCTGCCTGGAGAGCCACTTGTTGGTTCCCTTCTCAAATGGCAGCACCGGCGCCTTGACCACCACGAAGAGCAAACTTATGCTGACGGGAAGTGACGATTACAGCATCAGCGAGTTCCTGGAGCAAAGTAAATAATATTTAAGATAAAACAGAAAAGATTTGTTTGGTGTGCTGAAACTCTGATATCCTAACACACCACTGAAAATATATATAATTGGTAAAAATAACTTAAATAGTTGATCATGTTGTTCACTTAAACTGATCGTTCCATAACAGAATTAGATCTATAACCGATCGTATGTACCTACAACAGTTTTGAATATAATATATTATTGCTGTCCGGTTATTACTTTATTCGATTTGATTCTTAAAACAGATAATAAAAAGTACAATAAAGTTTTTTATATTATAACTGAAGGTTCAATTGACAGCTACAATAGTGCCCTGCAGAGGTTTAATTTTAATTATATTATATAGATCAGGGGTGGCCAAAGCTGCCTTATGGATGTGCACACACCAATACAAATAAAGAAATGTAACGAAAATTTATTTTATTTCAATGTGTGCACTGAAAAAAAAGAAAGAAATGTTTCTTCAAATTAAAAAATTCGAACGATTCGATTCGAACGAAGTGAAGTTCTTCTTATTCAGTGCACACCAAGCGAAAAGACAAACATTCAAACAGACAAACAATTGTTTTTGTTTTGCCAGCAACGAAAGTTGACGGTAAGCGAAATGTGTAAAATTGTTAGTGTAATTTGCAATGTGCGCTAGAAGCTTACCCATGTGTATTCTCACACATTTCCCTATCCTATGTGCAAAGCAAAAACAAATGTGCGTTGTGTGCATAGGCGCTGGGCACCTAAAAAAAAATGATCAGAACCGCTGATTTCCCATTTCCCATTTGTATCTTGTAGATGTCGAGATGGTTGAGAGGCGTTCGCCTCTAATCTTCGATCATACGCCGCCTGTGAAGCCCACCCATGATGAGATTAAGGCCGCCCGTGAATTGTTGATGCAAATGTGCGCAGTGGGATTTCCGAATATACAGCGTGAATTCATCGATGTCTTTACCAACTTTCTGCAATCAGCCAAGAGTCTTAACTACAAGACATTGACGGTTTTGTTGCAACGTTCGGCAAGTATTTGTTCGCAGGGCAAGTGAGTAATCTTGGAGTGCAATGAACCCACATGAAGGTCAGCTGATAAGCTGTCGATTTTTCTTATCAATTGCAGGAACCACGTGCTGGAATCGCTGCCCTACATTGGAAGCACTGCCTCGTATCAAGTGATGCGCGATCAAATTGTGAATGAGAAACTTTCCAGGGAAATGGCACACAGTTGGATGACATCAATGTCATATATTACGCGTCCCGATGAGGAGACCTTGGACACTTTCTACAGCATAATTGACTATGCGAAAAACAAACAAGATCCGGAATACACCTTGGGATCGACAGCTGTGGTCCACAGTTTTTGCAAGCATCATGAAAACTGCGAGGAAAACCTGAAGGTGACAAAGATTATCACACTGCTGGAGACCGAATTCCTCAGTCAGTTTAAAAAATATCGTGGCGATCGAAGGCAGCATGAACGTTTAACGATTCTGCTCAAAGGATTGGGAAACATCGGTGTCATGTCCGACGATTTCGCCGTGGAATTGCAAACGATCATCAAGGATAATTCGGTGCCTGTCAACATTAGATTGCAAAGCATTTTCGCCTTCAGACGAGTCAATTGCCTGAAGCACCGCAAGTTTTTCCTCGACTATTACGCGGACTTTACTTTAAACTCCGAACTGCGTATCTTCAGCTATCTGCAAACAATGCGCTGTCCAGATTACATATCTATTGGCGAAATCAAATCCATCCTCGAGCACGAACAGATCAATCAAGTTGGCTCCTTTGTCTGGTCCCATTTAACCAATTTGGCCAAGTCCAATTCCCCAGTGCGCATTGAGGCCCAGGGCTTACTGCTAAACGACGAACTCTCCGAGAAGTTCAAGATGGACATACGCAAGTTTTCCCGGAACTACGAGCACAGCTTGTTCTTCGATGAGTATAATTTCGGTATGTTTGTGAATATTTTTATAATACATACTAGATAATTTTTTTGCTTTATACTCTTTGACCCAACTAATTGATTTATTAACTTACACTTGAAACCAAAATTTAAAATTTTTTTCTTTACTTTAATTATAAACTCAATATGACTATATGACTTTGTCTTTATTTAATCTAAATGCTTCAAATTATGCTAGAAATACATCGATTTTAGAAAATCTACTTCTTCCTTAAATACATATACGAAGTAGTTGATTTTCAGATTTTCGAAAATCTCTCATAATTGTTACATTTTAGAATGGAATTTAGCTTATTTTCAATTTTAAAGATCTTTGAATAACGCCTATTTCTTTAAATCTTCTTATTAAAAAGTGTTTAACCGACTCTAAATTTAATTCTAAGACTAAAAGACATTATATATTATTTAAAATCGAGTACCGTATTAAACAGATATTTAATTGATTATCTCTCATTTTTTCAGGTACCACAACGGATGCCAATCTCATTTTTGGCACCGACTCCTATCTGCCTCGTCATGTCAGCTTAAATTTCACCGCCGATCTCTTTGGACAGTCCGTGAACTTCTTTGAATTCAATGCCAGAGCCGAGGGCTTTGAGGAACTGGTGGCCAATGTCTTTGGTCCTAAAGGACCTTTGAATGGCGAGCTGCTGCGCAAGAAGCTCTCCTTCCTCAACCGTTGGCTGGGCAATGAGAGCGCCGAGGAGGATGACACCTTGGACAATCTGCTCAGCTTGGACAATTTGCGACTGAAGCGTAGGACGGAGGATGCCACAGAGGCGGATGATTTTGAATATAACTTCGAGGAAGAGGACGAGGGCGAGAAGGAATCAGCGAGAAACAAGCGAAGTGCTGACAGTGCAGCCAAGGCAAGGAAGCAAGGAATCGATCGCAATGTAGATCAATTGGGCTACAAACTGAAGTACGATTATAACAATCCTCGAGCACAGTTTGGAATGCGTGTCTTTGGCAATGATTTGCGTTATTATAATGTTGAGTCCATGGCAGAGGTGGCGTTGCTGGCAACCCAACTCAGCCCCATGTCGCAGGCCAAGAAGCTGCTGTCGGGAAAACCCTTTACCTACACCAAGTCGAGTGTCTTCCTAGACGCATCTTATAGTGTTCCTCTGGCTATAGGCATGCCTTTGGCTATCCACGCATTTGGAGCCTCTTCCGTTGATCTAAGCATCTCTGGCAATCTGGATAGCCTCGATGCCGATTGGCATTTCGATGTGCAGGGACTTTTCAAGCCCTCGGTGTCCGTGGATGTCATAACAACGATGCAAACGGACATGTATTGGGGTCAGTCGGGCATTAAGGTCAAGAGCAACTTGTACTCCAATTCGGAGGTGGAAGCCAACTTGAAGATGCGTGGTCGCAGTCTCATTTCCTTCTCCTTCAACCTGCCGCAGGATACTAATGAAATCTTTAGTGCCCGCTCTGAATTGTTGGTGATCAAAAAAGATAAAGAGTTGCCACAGGGGGGAATTGAGAAGCGCAGTGCCAACTCGACCTGCACTTGGACCGTCCTGGACACGGCAGTTGGACTGCAAATGTGCTCGCATTACAGTGTTCCTGATCTGAGCAATGCCACAGCTGCTTATCCCAGCCTTTTGCTCTCTGGGCCACTTAACTTCAGTCTGGTCCTCAAGAAATCGGACTTGTCGGCCAAGAAGTATGTGTTCGAGTACAATTGGGATCAGGAGGAGCCAGAGAAGAACAACTTTTCGCTAATCTTTACCACGCCTGGCTCTAAGGTGCCTCGCATTCTTACTGCCAATTTGACCAGCGTTCCTAGTGCTTTCAACGCCTCCGTGGCCTTTGTAAACGGCGAGAGTCGCGCCTCCGCCGGCTGCAGCTTCGATAACAATCCCGACTACAGACGCCTCGATGTCTATCTGGACAACAAAAGCCAGCGATACTTTGACTTGGGCATGGAACTGCGACGCTATCAGGACTTTACTGCCTGGATCTATAAGCCTCGCATGCTGTTGACCCTCCAAGGGGTCAAGGTCACCGGCCTGGTCGGTTCCATCAAGATCAATGAGAAGAACGGCATCAAGCAGCATGACGTGGATCTCTCCTTCGAGACGAAGAATCTGCAGGCTCTGGTCAGTGGCAACATTGTGCAAAACGAGGTGACCACCTCAACCAACATGACCATCAACTACAGGGTATGTAGCTCAATATCGAATAATAATAAAAGGACTATTTTACTTAATAAAAGATACACATTTTAAATAAATAAATAATTTAAATTCAAATAATTTTTAATTTTTCACTTAAAAATGAAAATTATTAATTAATGATTAATTTTCGATTTCTTTAAAAAATCAAAAATATTCCATGAATACCATTTTTGCATATTACAAAAAGTAAAAGAAATGATATTTATTATGACTTTTTAATAAAAATAAAAATAGTGTATTTTAAGGCTTCATTTTCGAAATTCAGAACTCTTATTTGAAATACTAAGCAGCTTTTAAACAAACACCAATCATTCAGAGAATCTAACTCAGATTGGGGACAGTGGACAAAGAAGAAGAACAAAGTACTATAGTAAATTTATTTCTCATAGTTCAAGGATGCCAAAATCGAGACGATTAACTTTGCTGGTCGGCTGGCGGACAATAGCGATAAATCGAAGACGGAATATCGCGGAAATATGAAACTGAAGACCACGGCGTATCCCAAGCTGAACTTTGCCTCCAATGCCACCTGGCTGAGTCTGCAAGGACACACCGAGGGTATGCTTACCTATAACAATGCCCCGGACTATATCAATCCCAATTATACGAGCTTGGTGAGGATGATCTTTGCCCGTTCTCAATCCGAGGATGCTATTTTCGACGGGACAAGGACGCGTGCCAGCTTAGAACTGAAGCTCCCAAGATCGAAGATAGATTATCGCATATTGGTCAAGTAAGTAGATGGTTAAGCTAAACAGGAACTTTAAGTAATTCGGCTTTTGACAGGCACGAGGAACGCAGCAAAAATGGCACGGAGAATAATGTTATTGTGGGTCTGAAGTATGCGCCGGAGAAGGAGATTACGGGTCTGTTTTCCGTTCATTTGCCACGCCGCAGTCTCTTCGCCATCGATGCCTATATGAATATTTCTGTGCCGGAGTTTAATTCCTGCACCGCCAGTCTTAAAGTCAATGAAAAGGAGGCCAAGGATTATATGGTTAGTTTGGCTAATTGGGAAGTCAACTTGATTTAATATTCTTCTCATTTTCTTAGGTGTTTATTAATGGTTCCTGGTTCACGGGTCACTCGATTGCCATGAAGGGCAATTACAAAGATCGCAGCTCGCGAGTTCAGGCCTTGCATCATCTGAAAATGATCGTGGAGAGTCCTTCATTTCAGGCGACCTCGCTGAACATTGTCTATCGACGCAACCAACTGTTGATCTTCTACGACCTGCAAGCGAAATATGGAAAGGATCCTTACGGCTTGACCGTACAATATGCTTCCAATGCGCACAATCGCAACTCGAATGCCGAAGTGCGTTTGAAGGTCAAGGAAAAGGACTATTGGATCAACTCAAAATTGTTGTCGGAGCAGCCCAAACTCTTGCAGCTGGAAATGCATATTGACAAGTAGGTTGAATAAGTTCTTGATTAAATATATTTGTTAGTTTCCCAAAAGCAAACTGTGAGTAAAGAGTAATTTATTTAACTGCATCGATTCGTTTGACAGATCTTACGGACCATACAATATATACATGTCACAAATTGTACTAGGATGTAATAAAATTTAATCCTCTTTATCTAAAAGGTTATTTTTTTTTAAAGCTAAAATAACTAAAATAAAAGCCGCCCGAGCAGGGACTTGAACCCTGGACCCTTGGATTAAAAGTCCAATGCTCTACCGACTGAGCTACCCGGGCAGTTGAATAGACAATTCCTTAATTCCTTTTCGGTTAAGCTAGGATTTAAAAAGATTTGACAAAGTGTTGTTAATAAAAAGGAGCAGACAACATTCTTTATTTCAGGGACCGCAAATAAGAGTTATGAGAAACTGGATAAACTTTTATTTTCAATTTTTTTATTTTTATATTATTTACATTTAAAAATTATAACATGAAAGTTATTTTTCAATTTTAATTATAAAAATTAAAAATAAAATTTAATTTTCAGTTTTTATAATAAAAGTTTAAAGTTCATTCACATAGTTTATATTTTTAATTCGGCAGAATAAATAAATTATTATTAAGTTAATGAAGTTGTAGATAATATGCTACGAGATTGTCCCACAAGATAAGATCGTCAACAACCTTTAGATGAAGTTAAATAAACAAATAGTGTGACAGACTAGGAGTTAATAACCCTAAGTATAATTTTGATCTGAGTACCTTACTGATCCATTTTTTTCCAGTTAAACTTTTTTTTTTTTTTTTAAATTTTTGCATCATTTTATAAGGGTTTTTTAGGCTTGTGCGGATAATTTAAATTTGTTGAAAATGTAAATTTGTATTTTAATTTAAAAGACTAGTTTTATTAATAAATGTTTCCTTGTAAACGACTCCCATGGTCCATTAATAACTCTCAATGATATCATTCTTTTCGTAGGATTCGCGATGTGCACATTAGGCTGGGCCTGCTGAACATTGAGAAGCGCAAGGAGTTGACCCTGGAACTGAAGTGGGATGCCAACCGTGATCCCAGTCAGAGATTAGGTTTACTTCTCGAGTACAACAGTCCCGGGAATAAGCACTACGATGGCAACGTTATGTTAACCTATCCGGAACGCACCATCACCTGTGGCTTCGACACGTACACGGGTGGTCCCAAGTATTACGGCAAGGCACATGCCTCTTGGAGCATCTCAGAGGTCATCGAGTTCAGCTACGATGCGGGAATCATGCCGGGAAAGACACTCCACAATTGGGTGCATGCAGAACTAAGTACACCCTTTGATGGCTGGCGGACCAACAGACTCCGGGCGGGTGTCTACAATCTGAAGAACTTGATATTGATCAACTCGACGTTGTCCTGGGCCGACGATCAACTGTTGGAGTTGGGATTCAAGAGCGATTACGACATTCGAGATCAGTTGGTTAGCTTCGATGTGCGTCTGGGCATCAACAGCACCATCAAGGATATACCCACGATAAATGTCAAGGTCCAGCACTTGCAGGACACAGGGAAGCTAAACTCGGATCTCTACCTGAGATACAAACAGAACGAGACCTTCAACACCTACAGCATCAAGTCCAACTGGGATGTGGTGCGCACTCAACGCTATCACAATGTCTCCGGCACAGTATCCCTGGTCAGTCCCTTCGAGGGGTACAAGAAGGGAGGTTTGGTTGCCATGTTCATGCTGAACGACAAGCGGCAGATTCAGGGAGCTGCCTCCCTTGAGTTTGACATACGTGAATTTACTCTAACAATGGATGGTTACGTGAAGAAGGTCACAGACAATATGCTGACTGTCAATATCACAACTCCGCTGGAGAAATTCAGTACGATCCACGGACGCTTCGGGTTGAATGAGAAGACGCGTCATGCGGTGGCCGAGGTTCGTGCCCCAACTGCCGCACTGGGAGTTGAGGTTCTGGCGGACATTAAGAATCTGCTGGACTTTGATGTCAAGCTGAGTGTGGCCACGCCCATCGAGAGCTTCCAGCAGGCCGCCCTCTTTGGCAAGGTCAACACGGAGCGAGTGGATATGCGTGGCATCTGGAACAATGCCACGTTGGGATTCACGGGCGTGTGGCATATGCACAACATCACCGACTTTGAGTACTCTTACCTCGTTTTCACGCCACTGGCGGGCTTCGAGGAGAACGGATTCATAGCACAGCTGCTGAAGA
The DNA here is from genome assembly GCA_963924055.1 of Drosophila limbata. Classification (NCBI taxonomy): domain Eukaryota; kingdom Metazoa; phylum Arthropoda; class Insecta; order Diptera; family Drosophilidae; genus Drosophila; species Drosophila limbata. The sequence continues at coordinate 12,016,124 of OZ001353.1, forward strand.
GGGAAACCTTCATTTTCCAGCTGCATGGAAAGCTATCGAGCTACAAGTTGGGCGTTAAGATCAATGGACAACCCAAACCGAAGCTGGTCAATCAATTGAGTAGCCAAAAAATGCAGCTCGATATCCACTTCGATGACGACTTCCAGCCGCCGAGAGTTGAAGAGGAATCCGATGAGGAGTATCTCTCCTATCTGACGACTTTCGAGCTGGACTCCTTGGCCTGGCCCACAATCGATGGTCAAGTCGATATACAGGAGAATCTCGATATGTACTTCATTGTGGGCAATGTGGATCTGCCTCAGGGTCGCGTTGAGTTCAGGGATCGCCTGTATTATCCGGACTACATAAATGTATTAAATGTTCTCACTGTAACCTCACCCTTTGCCATCGCCAAGGACTTCAAGTCCATTGTTGAGTATCACTTGGATTTGTACTTCAAGTCCTTCTATCAGCGTGTTCAGTTCAAGGTGGTCAATGGACTAGAGCAGTCCCAGGAACTGGGCTATGAACTGAACTACACCAAGGTCGTGGACAATGTCAGACCCCAATCCTTCAATGTCGAACTGAAACTCATAACGCCCTACGAGTTGTTGCCACAGATCAATGTCCGCGGTCGCTTGGAGATGGATGACAGTGCCTACAAGGGAAACATCAGCTCGACGACAGCTCACACTCATCTATCGCTAGCTGCAGCTGTGGAGGTAACAGAAATATTAATCTATCTTTTATCGGACATTAGCTTATTATTATTTGGTTCGATTGTAGAATGAAGACAGCTTCCTGGAAACCTCCGTGGGCATCTTACTGGAGACGGATGTCATTCCGCACTATGCCTGCAATGTTTACTTCAAGAGGGACTTCTCTGCCGTGGATAACATTATCGAGGCACGCTTCGAAGTGACCGACAACGGCACTGTCAATCAGGTACGAATGCTCTGCAGTGCTCCTCATTATCCGTCCATTGGATGACTGCATTTTTAGACAGGATATTAGCTAAAACAACTTGAGTTCTCTTGATAAACCTTATTTCTTCAACATAATATTTATTTATACTTCGAAAGAGAAGGTACAAAAGTGTTATAACCATATTTCAATATAGGTTAAGGCTTGAAGTAATTGTTATAAATTTTAAGCTCCAGCGGCTGGAATTGATGGGATTAATAGGTTAAAAAATATTGAAAGGTAGTTCTCACCATTATAGGTAGCATTCTGTTTATTGACTCATCTAACCAAGAAAATATAGGTCTCCCTTATAGGGTCATCTTCCTCGAGTTACATAGAGGGTGGGCCAAGTGAAGACACCCTATTGGAAGGTGCTCTTATTTTTGCAAATGGCCGCCAATGTCAAATCTGTTTTGACATTTGTAGACTAGACAGAGCCCGTATGGCAGTCAAATCTGCCGGCGCCCATTTGGAAGATATCATCTTCTCGACTTGACCAAAGGTTCAAATAAACATAATCAAAAAACAGAAGAGAAGTTTTTAGTTTTAGGATGACTTCTTTGGCCCACCATGTATAAAGATATTAGTTTTTTAAGAATATAAATCACAGCTCAGATGGTTGGGCAAATAAAAGGTACCCCTATTATAAATAACAATAGCTAAAAAATGAATATTCTACAATAGGAGTGGTAAAAACTGTTTGCGCATAGAGATTAAAGTTAGATTTAAGTTAAAACCTAATTAATATTTTTTGAATGTTGGAATTCACTTCGTTGGTATTTCATTTTGAAATTTGGTATTTAATTTCGCACCTGAACTGTTCGCTGTTTGTTTTTGTAGGATGCCATAAATAAAGAATAATTCACATCTAATCTCTCTATTTCTTTCTCTGTCTCTCTATTTCTTTCTCGGATAGCTTCGCATCGAAACGGATTGGCACAGGGATCCCTCGTATTACTTCAATGTCAATGGCAAGGTGCATACCACAATGTTGCCCCTGAAACTCGCCTCCACCTCAGTGCTGGCCACAAAGGGACAAAATCCTCAGGTGAACTTCGATCTCATCTTTGAGAGTCGCGATGGAGAGAGCATGGCCTTCGGCACGAGGGCAAATATGAAGAGCGAGGTGTTCAACATTGAGGTGTGGACGCCAATGAAGAACTACAGAAACATCTCCATGCACGGCACAATGCTGAAGAATTCCAGGGATCCTCAGCGCTATGATGTCTCTGGTAATTTATACCGCAATATGGCCACTTATGGAGTGACGGGTGCGGTGAGGATGACAGATGGTTGGCCCATGGAAACCACATTACGGGTGCAGCCAAAGTCCGGAGGTCGTGACGGGGTCATTGAGCTGAATATACAGGAGGCGGGGCCGAAGAAAACACGCTTCTCGTTTAGTGCCATTGAGGACGGCAAGATGTGTCAGATATCTGGTGGATATAGCATAAGTGGCAACGACGACACCATGGACTTCTCAGTGCTGGTGGAGAGCACGGAACCGGAAATTGCTCGAATTAATTTCAATGGCAATCTGAAACCCGCTGAGGGACGTCTGGTGGGCGATTTGAATCTGGAGACGCCCTGGAAGCATTTGGGCATTGATTCAGTACATCTCCACTCCGATCTTGGAGTGCGCACCGATGGCGGCCAGATCGTGGGAGAATATCAAATTGGAAAACACATTGGACGAGGCAGTTGCCTGTGGTCCTGGATCGTGGCCGAGAATCTGCAGCTGGTGCTGGAGAGTTATATGGAAAGACCCGCTGCCCAGCCGAGAATCGTCCATGCCAGTGCTAAATATCTGAATCCTGGCAAGAATTTCCAGCAACTGCAGACGGGCGGACGACTGAGTGTCGATTCCAAGTGGAATCTGGATGTGAACGGCAGTGTGCACTACAAGTCCACGGATGAGTTCGATTTCGCGGTTCTCACCCAGCTGCCGTTGCCCGTGGGAGACACCCATCAGCTGAGTGCCAAATATCGTGGAAACATCATCAGTAAGCAGCTTCAGTCACCCAATTTCTTCTTCGAGACCGGCTACGAATCTTTGGAGGCACAGAGGAAACTCCTATCGCGTTTCTCCTATCGCAACGACACAAATAATTTGAAGGGCTTGGCCCATGCTGAATGGGGAAAGATACAAAGTCTGTCCGTGATCGAGGGAGACTTTTTGGTTGAACGCAAGCAGGGATTGCGCAGGAATTTCCTGGCCAAGCTGACGACGCCCAAGTTCAAGGGAGAGCACACTTTCGGCCTGAGTGGACACTATGATAAGGCTAGTGATGAGTACCACAACTTGGTGTGTGCCTTGGATTATCCTGCAAGTCGTCGCCTCGCCGACTTCGATGTGTCCTTCAATTCGCACTCCAACATGCGTGGTGTGGTCAACTCCAGCACCCCTTTCCTCAATGTTACCTGGATCAAAACGGACTTTGAATTCACCACAAAGAGGTGAGTTTCAAACTGACAGCAACTGATCATTGTTATAATTGCTCAGTGCATATTCGATTTTTTTTTCTATATTTATTTAACGTAGAACAATCAACAAAACATCAATTAAATGAATATCAAAACAAGCAAAACAAGAATATAGTCGAGCCTCTGACCCCGTAAAATACCCGTTACTTATTTAAATATATATACAACATTTTTATTGCATTCTTTTAGACAGTCATATTGCCTAAAAACGTTAATCAGCCATTACCGCGTTTCTATTTGTCTGATCTTGTTACGAAATAGTAGGCTGATAGGTAATAATAGTAGTTAACGTTAGTTAGCAAAAACAATCCTAATATCTTAAAACCTGTGAGTGTGGTGTTTTTTTGCAATTTGCGGAGGCGAAAAGGGGCGATGCAAAATTGGAAACAAACTTGGGTTTATAGTTGTCTATGTGTGTGTCCAATTTGGTTGCTCCAGCTCTTAAAGTCTCTGAGATTTAGGATCTCACACAAACAGACGGAATATATATCTGATCAAGAATATACTAGGTAATGATTAGTCAGGTAGTATTCCCAAAATTACAATTGATCCAACATTTTGGCGAGTAGAAAAAAACCTTATCTTAATCGACGAAAACTAATTATGAGTTTGATTATCCAATTACCATTCAGGACCGTAATTATTCTGATTTATTTAAAAACAAAACCAATATATCAATTTTAATATTTATTTGCCATACAAAATTTTAATATTAAAAAGCAGGAATAAAAATGAATTCCTTTTCTTTCCGAGATTCCACATTTAAAATCTATTTCTGATATTGACTTATTCATCCAGCAAATGTTTATCCGCATTGGCATTTTATTTAACTCAATGCGATGCGATATTGAAACTTTAAATGAACCTTCGCTTCTTCTTCAATTCACAGCGGTCACAGCTATCGTTTTATACGCTGCAATTGGCCCACAGACAGCGCGTTTTTCAAGCTGAACAGCAACTACGACAGCGATAATGCCAATCACAATCTTAATGGAAATATTGAAATCGAAGTTCCTTTGGCCACACGACATCGTGCTGATGTGTCCTATGGCATGCGGAAGCGTCCCGATTTGGATTCGGGCAACTTGAAGGTTGTCTACAATGAACAACAGATCCTCGATGGCAAATACAAGCGAGTGGAGCAAAAGAAGCATCCCTTCTACAAGGACACCACAGACATAACGCTCGAGAACGATATGAAACCGCTGGGCATTCATTACGTGAACACTCGAGACATGAGGGATCCCGCAGGAACTCGCGATGTCAAACATATCGAAGTCTTTGAGCTTCGCAACACGAAGAACTTCAATCTGACGGGTGAACTTCATGCTCTGACCACTCTCGATTCCCAGGAGTTCAAGCTGGTTGCGATACATCCGAATCGTGCCGTTGTCCTCACCACAAGGTACGAGGATGTCGGTCCCCAGATTGCCAGGCATCACGCCAAGATCGAACTGTCTGAAACGGCTTGGATAGGCTACAATCTGGAAACGGGCAACTTTAGCATGGTAAGAGAAATAATTATTTGTTGCAATTTGTATATTTATTTATTTAATGTTCGAATTTCATTTTACTACATACAACATTAAAAATAAAACTTGATGTTAGAGCTAAAATATAATACAAATTTAAAACTAATTTAATAATTTAATAATTTCCTGGAAAATCCAATCAAATTATAAATACTCAACATGTATACTAATATTGGGAAAGGGGAAGAAATTAAGTAGAAACTATTTACGAGGCTTAGAGTTTAAAATTCTAAATTAAGAATTCCAAATTCACATTGTAAAATGACTGCAATAGAGAAAACAGTTAGTTTAAGTGTCTTTTAATAAGTTCGATTGTTTTTGCTTTTTCATAAATAAGAACACTGAGTTGATATCCCGAAAGAAGTAGATTGCTTGATCTGAAAGGAAAATTGAATAACTATGCATCCTGGCCTAATCTATTCTCTTTTAAATCTTGCAGGTTGGCAACGAATCCCAGCGCTTTTCCCTGGAGCTGTTCTATCCCAAGCGGAATCTGTCCACCTCCGGCTGGTATTATTTCACAGACAAGCACTTTAATGCGGACTTGGCTTTGAAATGGGCAGGAACAGGGCGGCACGAGGAGTCGAGGCAGATTCGCAGTAGCTTGCAATGGAATGCGGAGCCATTGGAAAAGGAAGATCGGGATCATCAGACATTTGCCCTGACTGTGGCACATCCATATCTGGAAAAGGACATCGTCTGCAGGGCCGATTATTATCGGGGCATCAAGGACTTGCTCAGAACACATTTAACCATCGATTATTCGGACAGTCCCGAGCAGTTGATAGTGCTGGGTGCCCAACTGAAGGATTTGTATCATGAGCTGGGCCATACGAATTATACTTTCAAGTTCTATGGCTATCATCCTGCCTCCGAGTTGGATGTGGAGTTGAATGGCACTTTGGCAGCGCGTCCTTCGTACTACAAGACCGAATCGACGGCACACTATAAACGCGACTATTCTCCACGTCATGGCAAATTCTTGGCCCTGTTGGATCTCAACAAGAAGGAGTTGGAATATGAACGACAATCGCCCTATAAAACGGTGCGTCTTTGGATGTTGCCCACCATGGAGTTCCCCATTTATGGACTGAATGCAACAGTTTGGGATACGCCGGATACAAATCACTCGGGCTACGTCTATGTGGACATCGCCAGGCGACTTGCCCGCATGGACTTTAATCTCACAGAGGATGCGAGTCAGAATCTTCAGATGGTCGGATATATTCCCGACTCACGCAGTGGATATTTGGATATTTGGCGGAACTACGAGGAAATACGCATCATTGACGTCAGCTCCTATCTGAAGATGAATCACTCGCGTCTGATTACGGGCCGATTCCATTGGCGTCCAAAGATCCGGGACGATCTCCGTGAGAAGATCAATAGTCTGGGTAACTCTATTTACGGCTCCTTCTCGGATGGCATTGATTTCTGGATCAAATCGCTGTACACGGAATCCATGGAATCGATGGGCGTCATTTGGAAGACAGCGAAGGAGTATAACGGCAAGTTCGTTGAGGACATCAGTCAGTTGAGTATCCTGGAGGAAGATCTCAACGATCTGCGACTGTTTGTCAATCAGTCGTACGAGGCAAATGATTTCTATATAAAGAATGTGGTTAACTTTACGCTGACCATACTGGATGAGTTGGCCATCCGAGATCACATTGAATCCTTGCCGAAAATCTTCTCGGAGCTGTGGCAGGCCATGGGAGACTCGGGGAAGGCGTTGCGGAACAGCATCGTCTGGCTAATCGATACCATTAAAAAGACCTATAACAATGTACTCGATGCCATCAGTCGCTTCTTCCACGGCGAGAGCTTGACTTACATCACAGCGCTCATGGAAAAGGGCATAGAGAAGTATGATAAGTTTGTCAAGGATCTGCATATTAAGTTTATCAAATACATTGAGAATCTGTGGCACAAGTCCTGGCATTTGGCGGAGACCTACTGGAAGACTGTCCTCAAACGCTTCGAGCCGCACTTGTTCAAGATCATCAGCTTCGTTGAGACAACGATGTGGGACCTGAGCAAGGAAGTCTTCGACTTCATATATAAGAGAACCAATGAACTCGCCGAGTCACCGTACTTCAACAAGGTCTCCAGTTTCACAGCGGATGCGGAGCGTTTGTACCGAGATTTCCAGTCAAATGATGCAATAACCAACATCAAGAAATACTCCACGCTGACCTGGAACTTCATCAAGGAGAAGTATTTCAAGCTGGTGCCATTTGGCGCCGAGCTGAATGAGGTGCTCACGGAAATCTGGCAGGAGATCAAGGAATTGCAGAAAATCGAACAAGTCAATATTGTGGTTCAAAAGTACAACGAAGTCGTGGCCCGATTGGAATGGATTGCCGATGAGCTGCAGCTCGAGTATCGCCTTCATCAATTCTACGGTTTGTTACGCAATAAATTCCGTAACTATGCGTTGAATGCTCTGGAAACTGCGGACATGTATAGAGAGGCCAAGACCAAGTTCGTCTTTGATCCGGAAGTGGGCATTATCGATCTGGAGCAAAAGCTGCCCATGTCCTGGCATGCCTTCAACGAGACGCCCAAATTCGAAGAGATTCCCGAATACAAAATGCTCTCCAAGGTGCAGAATTTCCTAAGTGAAACCAACTCCTCGATCATCATGAAATTGTACAATATGCGCGCTCATTTGGATCCCAAGACCTGGCTGCCACCTTACTACTGTAAGTTCAAGTTTTATTGAGCTCAATTTGAGGAGTCTGAAATCGTTATCACAAATGTTATTAAAATATTTTTCTGTTTCTTTATAACATATATGCAATTAGGGTATTTCGCAGTCGACTACAGTGTGACTTGTTATTTATGTTTCTTCTCTTTCCTTATAGCACGTGCCCTGCTCATCGACTCACGTCATTACATGACCTTCGATCAGCGGTTTGTGGGTCTCAACTTGAACTTTGAGCAGCTGCCTCAAACTCAGTGCAGTTATTTGCTGGCTCACGACTTTTTCAAGCGGAACTTTACGCTGCTCCTCGAACCGGCGGTGAATATATATTAATTTATTAAATAATTTTATAAACATTCGACTGAAAATAATATTTGAAATTTGCCACGAAATTAGCAAATAAGATTTTAAATTAAAAAATAAAATTGAATTTTTTATTGTGTAATTTTTAAGAATACAATAATTTTAATGAGATTTATCATAAGAATATTAGCCTAAGCTTAATTAAAAAGTAAAAAAAGTTTGTTTGATTTGAATAGAAAATGTATACATTATAATTTAGAATTTAAAAGCATTTATTTCTATTTCAAACTATACTCACATCTAATACTTTTCTTGTTCCAGGCACAATCAAAGGCTAGTCGGGACGCTGGACTTTTGTCCACTCGCAAGCTGAGCTTCATAGCCAATGGACAGCTTATAGAAATTGATCTGGGCACAGACGTGAGTAGGAAAACGAATGACATATTTAACAATAACTGACAGTTAATTTCTCTGCTTTTATTCTCCCACAGCACATTAGCATCAATGGCAATCCACAGCCCATTTTACCACTAAAATTGGGTGCAGTTAACATCTATCGGGAGCTGGATATACTCTCCATTATTTCCGATACACAATTCAGCTTGCACTGCAATGTTCAGTTCGATCTCTGTTGGTTCGAGGTGAGCGGCTGGTACTTTGCCAGAACTGCCGGACTCCTGGGCACTTTGAACAATGAACCCTACGATGAGTACACCATGTCCAACAGCTTGATTACGAATCAAACGCAACAGTTTACAGACTCCTGGAGTCTGCAACAATGCAAGCCAAGGCAATTGGCCAAGAGTGAAACAACCACAAATGAAGTTAGCGCAATTTGCAACAGTTTCTTCCACGGTGGAATATTGTCTGCCTGCAGTGCTGTCGTGGATCCTGCACCTTTCTATGAGATGTGCCTCGATGTGGGCATGAAATCGCAGCCCATTCGACCGGGTCATCCGGCTATAAAGGGCGCCTGTGCCGCTGCCTTGGCCTACATCGAAACCTGCACCTTGTTGAAGGTGCCCATGCGTGTTCCGGATCAGTGTGTGTTGTAAGTACAAGTCTAGGTTCTTCTTTAAAAATACAAACAATACAAGTTTTATTAAATGTATGTACAATAATAAAATATTTTTGATTTCGGAGTTGCCAAGTTTATTTGGCTTTCTATCTGTTGTTAATTCTTATAGATTTTTTTTTCCAAATTTGTATTTCTTGAATACAAGTATTCTAATTTAGTGTGTATATTTTATTCCCATCTTTGATATTCGAAATATTATTTTTCAAAAATTCTTATAAGGAATTATATGTACATTGAAGAATGCAGTTGAGTTATACACAAATATTTAATATTATTTTTATTGAGATGAAAGTTCGAAATATCTTAAATTTTAAAGTAAAAGTTAAGACTAACATGTATTATACCCTGTTTTTTAGCTGTCAATTGGCGAATGGATCCTATGTGCCAGAGGGCAAATTTATGGAGCTCAGCGGGTCAGAAATACCGAGCAGCAGCGACGTCGTCTTCATTGTGGAGGCCAAACCTTGCAATGCGAATCTCAAGGAGTCCAAGAGCATTATGAGCGTTGTGACCAGCATCGATGAGCAGCTGCGAGCTGCCAAATTGACCAACAATCGGTAGCTACTAACTAGACAAGTAGTATTAGCCAAGACTGTCCATTAACTTGTTTCCTTTTGCAGTTATGCAGTGGTGGCGTTTGGTGGCGTTGAGCCCTTTGATAAACCACGCAGCATTTTCTACGAACGAAGTGTGTTCACCTCAAAGCCGGATCAGTTGGCCAACTACTTTGACCACATTAATACGGGCAATGGCAGCAGCAATGACATTCTCATGGCCATCTCGACAGCATCCCGTTTGAACTTCCGTCCCGGGGTATCCAAGACATTTATCCTGCTCTCGTGTAGCAGCTGTGCGGCGAAGGAAATGCGCTTTGATTCCTCCTCCATATTGCAGTTTATGCTGGAGGAAGGCGTCAATCTGCACATCTTGGCGGACACGGAGTTTGACTTCGAGCGCGATAAGAAATTGCGACACTTCTTTGGCTTGGATAAGAATATTGTCTACTCCAAGCGCTTCCCCGAAGGCAGTGCCGAAGCACGAAAGCTGGCCAACATTTCCAAGGCGAATTTGGGCATCTGCACGCCGTTGGCGCTGGAGACCAAAGGATCCGTGTTCAGTGCACGCAAATTGGCGCCCGAGCGGAAATATCCAATTGTGCGGTTTGCCAACATCTTTGCCAAGCGTGTGGCCCAAAGTGCCACGCCCATTGGCACACAGACCTGCGAGTGCTCCGGCCACAACTCGGGCGTGCCCTATTTGGCCTGTTCCCCCACAGCCTTGCCCGAAGAAAAGGGCAGCCTGGACGATTACGTAAGTAGATGATCGGGAGTTATTAGTTTCGGATTGAAAATAATTTGTATGCTGTTCTGTTTTGTTGCAGGAAGAGTTCGACAACTGGGAATGGGATGAGGAACTGGACGAAAAAGCCTAAGAGAACGCGTTTCTTTAGTTTGTATGCGATTAGTTAGTTAGCTTAGCGATATCCAAGCGAAATGTAAAGTCTTTCCCCATTTAACTCGAATCACATTTTGTATAAATAAAAATGAATCGAAAATCAGGAAAATAAAAAAAAATATACAATCAACTCTGACCTTTTTCTTAGTTTCTTGTTATTTATTTGTATAGCAAAACTGAATCTTTTATGTTTTTTACATTGACTATTGAAGTTATCAGTTTTCAAAAATATTGGTCGTATGGTAATTTCTGATTGGATTAAGTTTGGCTAAGATGAAAATTTATATAATTATTAAGCCATTGTCATAAAAGAAAGCGGAAGCTGCATTTTATAAGTAATTCTATGTTAGGCATCGTAACAGATTTTGTGTTTCGGTTTTCCTATTTCAACTGCGACAGGGCTAACCAGTTTTGGAGTGCTTGCTGTGCCTACGACCCAGCCCATGGTACTGCCCATTTCTTAGCCAAGACTGACGCTTGTTTGTGCAAATCTCAGGCTCTCAACTGACTATTTAAAGTGGTCTGACTGGCTGCAGTGGAGCGTCAGTTTGGCGACTATCACTTTTCGCCTGTGCCGGGTTACGGTTGACGGAAGCGATAGCAGAACTCAAGTACGTGTTACAACCTTAACCCCAAAGCCAGGCCAGCACATAAAGCAGGAGTACGAATGAGGAGGGGGACGATGACAGGGCCATTCACTTTGGCAGCCAAATGGGCAACACTTGATACCCCACTTGAACCCAATTTGTTGTTATAACATTTGCTGGGAAAAGCACAATGAACAGACTTATGCGATCCCATTGGTAATGCAATACTTTCATTTTCAATGTTATGGTTACATCAACTCTACAGTTGACCAATGGCAAATGCAACTGCAAAATCTTTCACTTTTGAGCCTATAAAAGCGGGCAAAAAGCTTAAACCACTTGCATTGCTAAACTGAAACTCACAGCGAACACAGGGAACTAACAATAAATCATAACTAAAATGTGGCTACTTGTAAGTGTAATGACATCCCCCAGGATAAGTTCATCTTCAATTTTGATACACCTGCCTAGATGTTGATCTGCAGTCTGTCGCTGACCTACGCCTCGGAGCACTCGGGAGAGGGGTATTACGGCGGAAGTGGCGGCAGCGGCGGTGCTGAGGAGTATCATCATCAACATCAGCATCAGCACCACGACACACCAACCACTTACTCGGAGGTATCGAAGCACGTGCCCGTCCATGTCATCGAGAAGGTGCCACTGCCCATACCACATCCCGTAGCTGTTCAGGTATTGATCTAATTTAATTCCAATTCACAACCACTGTTGATTTAATGCTTTGACCCGCTGTAAAGGTACCCAATGTTATCAGACTGCAAATACCGGAACCTTATGCTGTTCACGTGCCCGTTCAACAGGAAATTCAAGTGCCCGTCTATAAAATAGTTCCCGAAATAACGGAGCGCAAAATACCGTACACCGTGGAGAAGCCGTATCCCGTGGAAATTGAGAAACCCTATCCCGTTGAAGTGATCAAGCACATTAAAATACCTGTGCCAAAACCCTATCCTGTGCCCTTTACTATTTACAAACATGTCCTGCACAAGCAGCACGGCTGGTAATCGCCAATAGGTGGTTAACTAGCGTTGAGCCAGTATTAAAATCTTCAACTTTTTGAGCCCAAAACAAATGCCTTTTCAATGTGAATCCAATGCCGTTAGCAATATATCTTTGATATATAGTATCACTGGTTTTCTGTGAAATTTAGGAGACTTATTATTTAATCCTTTAGTTCATGCCTGACCTTAGTTTCCGCTTAATTTTTAATAAGCTAACTTTGTGAATATTCCTATCTTATAAAAAAAACTCTTTATGAGGTAAAAGTCTAGTGACGAAAACATTTTCTTGCGCCAAAATTTCTGATATCCAATTTTGTGACGAATAATATTAAGTTTTACTTATAAATTACTAATAAAAATTTTTGTCAGTCGGCACTGCGCAAAAAATAAATATTTATTAGGTATGAAAAAATAAGCGCAATGTGCCGAGTGACCAAAATTTTTATTAGTTGTTTACCTTTTTACTAAAAAAAAAACCTTAAAGGTATGCCTAAGAGCCCTTTGAAATACCGTTTAAACGATATATATATATATCACATCTGCAGCTTCTATCGTTTGGATGCCATGGGGGTTTCAATTTAAGCGGCTTTTGTGGTTTCCCGCTAGATTTTTCTTAAATGAAAAAAAAACCTTATTTCACATGTAGCTGTTTACCTTTTTACTTTTAAAAAACTTTGAAGGTATGCCCAAAAGCCCTTCAAAATACCTTTTCATCGATATATGGTTATATCTGTAGCTTCTATCGTTTGGATGCTATTATGCTAATTTTAGCGGTTTTTAGCGATTTCCCGCTAAACTAGCTATTTTTCGAAAAAATCGTAGAACAAACGTTTCTAGATATTAGATCGGCAACAAGTCCTCATTCAAACTATTAAGCTAAATCTACGATTTGATCCAGACAAACGTACAAACAGACAAACCGACAAACAGACAGACTGTCTTTTCATCTCGTTTTGAGAAGGGCACCAAAAATTAATTATCTTCTGAACCAGTGATCGGATTTTGATAACCAAGGTGTCATTCGACGCGTATTTTTGATTAGAATAGTAAAAAATTAAAAAAAAAAATCAAAAAGGCTGCAACGGCCCCATTTGCTCCAATCATTTAAATTTTGCCCCTCCCACTTACACCTGTTTATCTCACGAACCAATTGAGTATTCAAAAGTCTTAGTATGCACATTTGTAAGTTAAATTGATACCTTTCGATCGGTATATAACTCGACCCGATCGGACGGTCATAGCAAATTTTCCATTCTTCCTGTGTATATATGCTAGTCGCCTTCGCACCCATCGTGCTGCTTTCGTCACTAGCGCGGACTGCCGTCCGCAGTGATAAAGAACTTTATTCTTCAAGTTTGTGTAAATTGCCTTTCCATCAAATAAACTTTTAGTAAAGACAATTTAAAATATCCCACAGAGCTCCGCCAATACACAAACCTTCAACAATGTCAGCTGAAACTTAACGAAAAAAGCTTGGTAATAAATTTGTAAGCTTTATGAGTAACATGAAATCGGGTTGTAAAAGCTTTGGGCGGATATTCTTAATGCCCCATTACCACAAGACTGTGGCAAGTATCGGTGAGCCAAAGGTGCGTACACTCTCACATACTCCTATACACACACACACACACACATACAATCAATGTGCTACGGTAGCAAGTTCGTTAAACTTTGTTAAATCCTGTCAGATTGACGTTCTGACTGTCCGACCTCCTGGCTCGTCCCATGGTTACAGCCATGTTTTCCTTTAACCGATGACGTGCTTGAAATGTGCGCACACTCAACCGAGTCTCCTCCCCTCCCTCCGTAGCTTGGTACTATGCAGCTATGTTAAATATCCCCTATGTCTTGATGTTGGCTGGCAATCGTTTATGGTCTCGAGCTTCAGATTCAGCTTCAGCAATTGCGCGAACTTTTCATTATGTCGAATATAAGAGTAGTTGAGTTTCCTACATGCGTTGCCTACTTGAATGCGCATTCAATGTGTCATTCAATCAGTTCAACAGTCAATCAATTCTTCTTATATAAATTGCACGAAATGTATCTGAGTATACGACATACTGTACACGCCTACGTGCTCAAAAGTTTAAGCTCTATTCATATACACACGCACACACATGCACTCATTCATACATACACTCGCACATAGACTCTAATACACTTTTGACAGCAACTCAACAATATTTGCTTAAGAAAAAAAATCCCACGCTCTTCTGAATAAATTAATGAAATTTAATGCTCACAGAATTTGTTAGATGCATTTGCGCTTATCTCAAGGTGATTGCAAAATTGTGAAATCATTTAAGAAATACATAAATATACATATGTGCACATTTTTATATACTCATTTGAAAAACCAACCAACTTTATTGATAGAAATTCAGAATTTTGCTCAATTTCAACACTAAAATCGTTAAGTGAATTGAATATACAATAAAATAATAATAATTTATAATAAGAGTTATAACTCATCCGGGTTTTGTAATTATAGATTTATTTTATTAATTTGACTATTAATTATTATTTTTATATAAAAATTATAAATATACTTACGAATTTTTTTGTATAGTAAGTATAACATTATTTCCGCACAAAAGCTTTAAGAAACTTGCACCAGGGAAAACATCCTACACATATCCTGAATCTAAAGATATCGATTGGCTCATAAATTGTACAGAAGTTACAATTTGACATTTTGCGGCTTTTGTTTTTGGTTCACTTCGGAGAGAAGTATTAAGAACATATTCTGAATGACCATATTCAAATTGGCAAATCGTTTGGAAATTTTCATTATATATTGACATATTCAAATTATGGACAAATGTGGTAAACAGGACATTTGACGAACTGTTTAAAGCATGCCGAATTTAAATAATTTATATTCTGAAATAATAGCAAAACGAGAGACTTAACATTTTGCATCTGTTCACACACGCACATAAATATTCACATATGTACATTGTAGATACAAATGCATATGCAGAGCAAGCGATTAAGTTGTAATCCGTACCCTGTACAAGGCCTCAAACCAATTGTTACGGCTTATCAAATTGAATTTGTCCTGCCGATTGTAAATAGTCTGCGGGTCTGCGATAAGTTCGAGGTGCACGTTAAATACAAATTAAATTGTCAGCCCATTTGGTTTTACAGGTCTACCACCAGCTCTCAGCCAATGAGCTTATGGCTCAGCATCCAGTCTGGCAAACAAATTTACAATCCTAAGCTGGAAAGCGGGGAAAAATAACGAGTATATGCGCGCAGAAAAACGATATGGGATGCGAATTTGTGTGGCACATGTTTATTTGGGCAAAAGTTTTTACAGCACAAGTAATTCGTGGAATTAAATCAGGTTAATTGAATTTTATGCCAGAAGCTCTGCACGTGCCACACACCATGGAAATTTATGTGCGTGGAAGGAGGAAGTTATCCAGCAGGAAACTGTCAGTCTGATACAAGTAGATAAAAATGGCAAACTGAAACGGAAGCTTGCCAGTCAAATAGTCAAACGTATCGACAGTCGGACAAACAGACGATTGCGTTGGGTGCTGAGCTGTAATGAAATAAATTTCCTTTCAGTACCCACACTTACATCCATATACACACACACATGCCGCAAGCCACATGTGTCAACTGACTTGGCAGGTAGACACTGGTCTCTCCTTGTCCTGTGGCTGGGCTTGACTTTGATGAACTTCCTTGAAAGAGATGGCACCCGAGTAACGAGTTCTAGCAAGACGAATGCCGTTGACGTTGCCATTGATAAAAATAGCAGCACACAGTGTGTGCTAAAAGTATGCTGCCCAAACCAGTTGTCCCATCAGAAAGCTGACAGCAACATCGCTAAATATTATTAACGCTAAATTAATTAATTGCTCAATGAGTTGAGCACATTAATTATTATGTATCGCTTTTTCCCTGGAGGAGTTTCGCTCAACATTGTTCCTTTCCTTCGCTGTTTTTTTTTTTTTTTTGTTTTATTATATTTATTTTTAAACATGTCAAAGCGACAACATGTCACACAAAGACACTCGACACTCGTCCCTCATTCTGCCATCCTTTCCGAGTATTTCACAGATACTCATTCGCCTAGATTTGAGATACAGTTTGTACGCGTCGGCTGCCTAATGAACTGTTAAGTGGTGTGAATGCAAAGAGTCCTTTGATGGGCAGCCAATGCCCCTCCCTCCGCCACCACCTGGTCCTTCTCCTCCTCATTCGCCCAAAGCATCTCAAATTATTGATTGCTTTTACTTTTGTCCTCGTGTAGATACTTTGTCTTTTAATTGCGCTTTATTTGCCATCCTTAAATTTCAATATGTACATGGAAAAACTATCTTATCATCAATTTTTAATTCCATTATTTGTTTATAAACTAACTGCTTGAGCGATGAAAGTTTCGGTCAAACATATTTAACTATTTTGGCAATCGAATTACTCGCAAATTGCCAGTTTACTTGGCCCAGTTAGTTAGGGCTCTTAATTAGAATTCGATTTGCTTTTTTATTGAGTATTTGATGGAATCCTTGAACTAGTTTCTTATCGAGTTAAAGCAGCCAAATATTTAGAAACTTTTAACTTTATAAGTTAAATGCATTTTAAAGGAGGGTCTTATTAATTACCTTACACTATAACATACATTTTAGGGAATCCAATAAATGCATAAAGAGTATAAAGGTATTAAACTGTAAAGTATTTATATCATAATCTTAAATCAAAATCCAAGTCAACAGAAATTTTGACTACGTTTTACTGTGAGCTTTGCTTTGAATACCTTTAAGTTAATAAATTAAAATTTCTTAGAAGCTAGAATAATAAATTTTAAGTGATTTAATGTTTAATTCATCGCAGACTAAATACCCGGCAGACGTAATAATTAAATTAGTAATAAGACAAAATCCAGATGAAAATATAAACCCCCAATTCCCCTTTCTTTACTTGCCTAAATTCTTTGGCTTTTATCAAAAAAAAAATATATTTTTCCATATCTAGAATTATACTTCATTATATTTGTTTCATTCGCCAATTATGTGCTTTGATTATGGCACATTTTCCTTGGCCAGGTGAAATGGCTAACAGTTGCCAATATGCAATGAGCAACTGACAAAAAAGGCGCCTCAGTTGTGTTCCCTTGTGGCCATAAACATAAACTATAAATAGCCACGTTGCTGGCGCTTGAAACACAGCCAGAAGTCCCATAAAAATGTGAAAAAATATAAATCAATGCGGTGGCACAAAAGGCAGCTGGGCAAGTCACCTAATCCCAAACAGCAAGCGACGCACAGGACAGAAGGATGTGGAAGAGCAAGAATAACAACAATAATACCTAATGACAAATCCCCAGGCGACAGTCAACAGCAGAGGGGATGCCAAAGTAGTAGGCCATTAAAGTCATAAAAGTCGCGTGGACTAAATTAGAAAGAGTATTTTTATATTTTTTTTCAACTGGCCGATGCAGAGGCTGAAGCTGAAACTTTGTAGCTTTTCCTACTGCTTTTCCTTGATGTACATAATTTTAAATGACTTTCACGAGGCGATATTAAGCGACGCGACTTTCGGGTTTACACACAGCAGGCAGCTGGAATCCAATGTGAATGATAAGATTAGACGCCGAAGCCCAGTGACAACAGGCAGCATTCGTCAAGATGGCGCTTCGCCTCCACCACGCCCACATTGAGTGTGCGCGCTCGTGGATGCCGTAAGCAAGTCAAGGTTAAGACCCAAAATTTCTCAGCAGCCGTTGAAGACGCCCTGAACTCGACTCTGCGCCCAAGTGAATGGCAAGAAAAACAACGAATTGAAATTAACTTTGGCACGCCGATGATTTGACACTCTGTATTCACACTTCGACCGACCGTTCCTATGACATTTATATAATACATGTAAAATAAAATTCTACCAACATAGTTTTAAAGATAATAAATAATTTTAATCTACATATTTCATGGAATCTGCCAGGTCTCTTTCATTGCGTTCAATATAATTAAAATTATTATAACCTCTGCAAGAGTATATTGAAGAAAACGTTAAAAGTGGGAAAGATAAAAATTTTCGGGCATGGAGCGTGGCATGGCAAACAGCTGGCTGGCTCGTAATCATTACGAGAGTTTTCTGATAAAGAAGAAAAAGAAGCAACAACAACAGCAAAAAGGTGCAGCCACAGAACAAAGGTTTACAGGCTCTTGAGCCTCTTGGATGAACAAAATATAAATTTATATATGCGTCCACGCCCAAACGCCCATTTCCTATTTGGCACTTTATCATTGGCACATCGTTGGAAAGTTGGACAATATTTATTGAAATTATGCCAAGCGAAAGCAACAACAACAAAGCGCAAACTTAATGCCGCCGCCTAGAAGTAGGCAATATTTTTTTTAATGCTTCTCTTCAGTATACTTATTATTATAATAAATACGTCATAAATTGAAACAGCTCACAGAGGCAATACATAAAATAAGAGAATCAGTTGGTCTTAGCATGAATTGCGTTTCTGCATATCAAGAAAATAATGCGTATATTCAAATGAGTGGGTGGCTGTTTGTATATAATAAAACACTCCTTTACCTTAATCCTATCTTGTAATTTGTATTTAAGTTAGTGCCGATTTAAGTTTCCTGTTTAGCGTCTTATCATTCGCGATTTAGGAAAACATGCGACTAAACACAATATTTACCTTGCCACCTAAAAGTATGCAATGCATTTTTCAAGTCACATTGAAAAGCAGATTGTCAGTTGGTGTTTCACAAACATCTACTGCCATTTTTATTGAATTCTAAAATTAAATTGTTTTAATTCAAAGATTTTTTAATTTAATCAAGACTCCCACCATATATATTGACATTTGAAAGCATTTGTTAATTGAATTCAGGAACACTGACAGTTGCTTTGCCTGATACAACTATAAAAAATAATTGAAATTTTTTGAAACCGTTAACAAAACTATTTCATCTGTTATACTTAGGGCGCCAGAGAAGAAACCCAATTTAAACATATGTATTTCTATGATTCAAATTTTTTGGAATATTTTAGATTGCTTTACATTTTCTTACAGCTTATAATCACAAATGTTAGCACCACTTAAAAAAGTCTTATTTTATTTGTATAAAAGAAGCAGCCAATTTTGTTTGCCATAAATTTCATTTATATTTCTGAAATATTTTTTTAATATTGGTATTTCTTCCCTCTATATAAGAGTATTAAGTGATTCGTTACATATTATAAGCTTTCATAAAAATATAGCAGTTGAATAGCCTTAAAAATTCGGGGAACATGCTTGAGTTACGCTTGGTTTTTTATGGACATTATTCCCTTTTGGCAGTACATATGACTGTATGTAGAAATTGATAAACATCACTAGCATTAAAGTTGCTACTACGTAGGTCAAGTATATGAGGAAACTGCCGACACCACAGTCGGGTTGCATATGGGTCACTACATTGTGTGCAAGGATGAGCACAAACTGAACCATCTGTAATATTGTAATGTACTTCTTCCACCAGAGGCTCTGTTTCATATGTGGATACTGTGACGAGAAGTAGTAGTATCCGTACATCACAAAGTGCACGAGTACGTTTAGATATCCCAGGACAACAACATGACCTCCATATCCATTGAATCGTAAGTAAAAATAGGATCCGACAGTCATGTACACATGATGAACAAGATGAAGCACTGTGATTTGCTTATAGTTCTTACGCAGAACTATGAAGATAGTGTCCAATAGGTCAACGTATTTGTTAATATAATAGGTATAACCAATCAGGCGTTCCAACATCCTCAGTGGATGATCCAATGGCTTTATTTCCAAGCAACTCAAATTATATGGTTGTACCCAAAAAATGAAGTAAGTTACCTGCAAAGAACGAAAATAATGTGGCTTATTACTTTTAGTCCAATTCAAATGAGGCATTCCGCACTTACCACTACGAACATACTCCCATTGTAGATGACCTGAGCAAGATTGTATACTTTAAGCACGTTTTTGAGATCATATGGTTGCCGCCCGAACATAAACTGACGTCCTAGGCTTAGCACAAAGTATAAATAGGCTCCAACTACCAAAAAGACAGGCAGAAAACCATCGGTTAACGGAAACTTGTAGGGATCCGCATGTGGTCTATTTAAAAGTTCCAACATTGCTTTTTTTGTATTAGTCCGCTTCGCGATTTATTGTGTCCGATGTAAAACTTGTGATTCGACTAGCCGATAATCCCATTTGATTGCTCTTTATATTGGTTTTCAGTCCGGGTCTAATTCATTCAAATCATTGATTCCGATTACCCTTCGGATCAGTTGTATAATTATCTATCTCATTTCAATTTTCATTTCACTTTTCACCACAGCACTTTTACGAGCTTCACCTGGTGCAAAGTGCAGAAATGCAAAAGTACACTTTTATTTTAAGGTTCAATTAACAAAAAAGCAAAAGCTCATTTTCTTATATTTTTTATGAATTACACTCAATGAGCTTTGATCTTTGTGTTAATAAATTTTATTATAATTAATCAATTGATTATTGATATAAGCCGAATGCAAAAACTATTTCCAAGAAATCAGTCTTTGTCCTTGAATTTTAAATTAGCTAAAAATATGGCCCTTTTGAGTTTAAAAATTATTTTGTGTTTTACCTATAGAGCATTATGAATTATTTACATGACTTTTTTTTAACATAATCAGTAATCAGTATCATAATCAATAATCATTTATTTAATAATTTTGTCATTATTTATTATGGAAATATTTTCTATCAAATATTATATTCCTTTTATTTATTGCTAATCAAATTTAATTGAAATTTTAATATTCAAGTTGCATATTCTCATATGTAGTTTACAGATTGTTTATTTAATATTGCATTTTAATTATAAAATCTTATCTTATACGTAATTATTCATAATTATTTATATATATATTTATTCATAATTATTTATATGCTTTACTTTCTTAGGCCTATTGCAATTCCAAAACTTGTTCTCACTCAATCCTCCAGCAAATCCCACACACTTCCTGCAGCTTGTTTTTATATGAATTTCTCTGAAGAGTCTCTAAGGAGGGTCCCAGAGGGCTAAATAAAGCGAAAATCTTGCACCACGTTGCTGTTGTCTGTCTTAAATTCTTTGTAGTTGATTTTTGTATGCATCAAGAATATTGGGATTGGTTAACGTTACAAGAGAAGCAGCCAATATAGTTGCCTAGTGTAATCGACTGCCAAAAATATAATTTAAATTTCTGTAAAATTTATTATTGTCTTTTTTTAGATAATACAATTATTTTAAATCTATCCTTCAATACCCTTCTTCCCTCTCTATGAGAGTATTTAGTTATATGTAAAACTTAATAAGCCTTCATAAAATAAAGCTGTTGAATTGCATTAAAAATTCGGGGAACATGCTAGAATTACGCTTGGTTTCTTATGGACATCATTCCCCTTTGGCAGTATATATGACTGTATGTAGAAATTGATGAACATAACGAGCATTAAAGGTGCCACAACGTACGTCATATATATAAGGGTTCTTGCGACACCACAGTCGGGTTGCATATGGGTCACTACACTGTGTGCAAGGATGAGCACAAACTGAACCATCTGTAATATTGTAATGTACTTCTTCCACCAGAGGCTGTGTTTCATATGTGGATACTGTGACGAGAAGTAGTAGTATCCGTACATCACAAAGTGCACGAGAACGTTCAGATATGCCAGGACAACAACATGACCTCCATATCCATTGTATCGTAAGTAAAAATAGGCTCCGACAGTCATGTACACGTGATGAACAACATGAAGCACTGAGATTTGCTTATAATTCTTACGCAGAACTATGAAGATAGTGTCCAATAGGTCAACGTATTTGTTAATATAATACGAATAGCCAATCAGACGTTCCAACATCCTCAGTGGATGATCCAATGGCTGTACTTCCAAGCAACGGATATTGTATGGTTGTACCCAAAAAATAAAGTAAGTTCCCTGCAAGGAATGAAATTCAAGAGTCTAATTAATTATAGTTCAATTTAGATATGCATTCCGCACTCACCACTACGAACATACTCCCATTGTAGATGACCTGAGCAAGATTGTATACTTTAAGCACGTTTTTGAGATCATAAGGTTGGCGGCCGAACATAAACTGACGTCCTAGGCTAAGCACAAAGTATAAATAGGCTCCAACTACCAAAAAGACAGGCAGAAAACCATCGGTTAACGGAAACTTGTAGGGATCCGCATGTGGTCTATTTAAAAGTTCCAACATTGCTTTTTTTGTATTAGCCCGCTTCACGATTTATTGTGTCCGATGTAAAACTTGTGATTCGACTAGCCGATAATCCCATTTGATTGTTCTTTATATTGGATTTCAGTAGGGGCTTAATTTATTCAATTGATATATTGATTGATTCCGATCACCCTCCGGATCAGCTGTATAATTATCTATCTCATTTCAATTTTCATTTCACTTTTCACCACAGCACTTTTACGAGCTTCACCTGTCGCAAAGTGCAGAGATGCAAAAGTACACTTTTATTTAAAGGTTAAATTAAAGTATCTATCTATATACAACAAACAACAAAAGATCATTTATTTATATTTTTGATAATTACACTCAATGTGCTTTGAACTTATTAATATTATAAGAGTTTTACGAATAAATTTTTATTCCAGCTCAACTACTTACTGATATTACAAGACCAATGCAAAAACCAATTCCAAGAATTTTTCTTAAATTTTTAATTATTAGACTCCGTACTTAAAAAAAAAGTGCAGGGGTCTATTAACTTTGTCACAAACAAAAATGTGCGTAACCGACAAAAGGAGGCGTGGCAGAACCCATGAAGAATATATATCAGAGCTTGCAAATAACAGTTGACCATTTTAAACTGTTCAAAAATAACTCTCATTTACTGAGTTTTTGAGCAAAGAGTCAGAGATGAACCGTTCACATAGTATTTTGAACGAATCGGTCTTCGCTCAGCTAACAATCTTTTTATTTGTTCCCCCTTTGCACTGGATATTCCCTGACAGTTTTGACGCAAGCGAAGAAAATAAATCTCATTTGCTTTTGTATGCATCTGAGTGATTGTCATCCTGTCATTGTTAGTTGTTAAGTTAAATTCGGAATAAATAAATAAATATATGTGCACATAATTAAAGTATTGAGAAATTATGTTTTTACAAATTATTAAAATAATTTTCAGAAAAGATAACAAAATGACCGTTTGCGCTGAGTAATTTATTTTTTCTCTCCTCTGCTGACTGCCAATATGTGAGCGCTCAATTGGTTCATTCTCTACAAATTGTTATTGAAAGAGAGTTTCTAGAATAGTTTAACTCAGCCTACTCAACCGAAAACAAAAAGTAAGAGAATCGAATGTTTTTTCGTTTTTTTCGGTTTTTTTTCGGTTATTTTCGTGAGTAGATCGGAAAGGGAAAAACGGTCAACTGTTATTTGCGAGCTCTGATATATATTTTTGATCAGAATCAACTTCCGAGTCGAAATAGCCATGTCCGTCTGTCCGTCTGTAAGAGCGTCAGATCTCAAAAACTATAAGAGCAGCTATTTCGACTCGGAAGTTGATTCTGATCAAAAATATATATCAGAGCTCGCAAATAACAGTTGACCGTTTTTCCCTTTGCGATCTACTCACGAAAATAAGATAAGATAAGATAAGAAGATCAAGTTTGTTTTAGATTTTAGACACGTCCCCTTTAACGCCCACAAATTAGAAATATCTTAATTATAAGGAAAATTTAAAGGAAAGACATTCTTAATTGGGCACATATTATATATTTATATATTTTTTGTTGTAATGTTTTTTGTTAATGTTATACTGATCCATATATGTATATACAACTCTTTGTCCTGACTCACTGGCTGGCCATACGGTAAGTCCGTTTGAAATTTTTACACAATATAGCCAAAACAATTTCATCGTGCAATAAGACGACGTGAGTGGATCAACTCGGAGTTAAAGTTCATGGAATTGCTTAGTATGGAAAACTTTTTTGTTTCTAAAGATATCTCAACCAAACTCACAGATTGATTGTTTTTTAGTGCCTGTTATATCCTGACCAAATTTGGTCAAAGTCGGATAACTATATCATAAAGCTGCCATAGGAACAATCGAATGCAGATTAACCTTCAGTATGAAAAACTTTGTTGTTCTAACATATGAGATATCCTAACAAACCTCAAAGATTAGCTTTTCTTGCCAAATCTGGATTCTTCCGCCAAATTTGGCTTTTCCCCGACAAATCTGGCTTTTCCCGCCAAATCTGACTTTATTTCCCACCAAATCACAAAATGTGACTTTTAGTCAAAGTCCGATTGCAGGGAAAAAACATAAAAACAGCAGTCAGCAAAAGTTTAATTTTGTTATTCAGTACAATAATGATAAACCGGACAATTAAAGACCATTCTTTCAATTTTGCGAGCGAAGCCGGGGGCTAACGAGCGATGCGAGCAGAAGGCGTATCCCCCTAGTATTTTATATTAATGTTATATTTACATATATCAACTCAATGTTAGTATACTATAATTAGCTTTATTCAATATTAAAAGTATGTTGGCAGAAATTATAAACTCAACAGAATGAGTAGCTGTAGTCTTGCCGACGTTAGCGTAAGAAATCGCGAGTTTAACTCCCAGCGTGAGCTGTTTATTTAAGAATTTTTTTATTATTAGCAGACTTTGTGGGCCATGCTATGGGTCCCGGGCTTGAATCCCGGCTTGAACAGATGTTTTTCCATTGTTTGAATTTTGTTTTAAGATTTACTAATGTTTACCTGACATTTTATATTAATGTTGTATTTACATAAATTCAATGTTAATATTTATTTTTAATTATATGCATATACAACTCGTCATAGCCAATTTTCCATTCTTCCTGTAAATATTTGCTAGTCGTCATTCGCACCTTTCGTGCTGCTTTTGACACTAGCTCGGACTACCGTCCGCAGTGATTAAATATTTGTAGCGATTTATATTATTTTATTTTAAGCAGTGTTTGCTCGACTGTAGCACCGACTTGTTTTTGAACTAAAGATAAATTTATTATTAATTTTGTCGCTATTAGTTATGGATTTATTTTCATTGTTTTATTTTTCTCTTTATTTATTCCTTATCAAATTTAAATAAAAACTTAATATTCTGGTTGCATATATATATGTAGTTTACTAATTGTTTATTTAATATTGCAAGCCATATTCCGTATTTTCATTTTAAAATCTTATCTCATACTTAATTCTTCCTAATTATTAATCGGCTTTACTTCTTTTGGCCTGTTGCAATTCCAAAACTTGTTCTCACTCAATCCTCCAGCAAATCCCACTCACTTCCTGCAGCTTGTTTTTATATAGATTTCTCTGGAAAGTCTCTAAAGGGGGTCCCAGGGGGCTGAACAAAGCCAAAATCTGGCGCCACGTTGCTGTTGTGTGTTGTCAAAAATGTTTCCACTTTCGTTTCCATTTCTGAAATTCTTTCTTCTTCTCATTTTGTTTCTGTCTTTGCCATTTGTCCCTCAGCTTTGCGTGCAACAATAGAAAAAATAGAATGTGTAATGCTTAAGTAAAAGTGCATAAATCAAAATTATATGTACATACTCGAATATATTTTATATGTATCGGTATGTATATTTATCTACACTAGGTGTAGCACATATAATGCGTATGTTTGTACTTAATATCGTTGGATTTGGCGAACTACGTGTTTGGCATGTTTAAATATGCTGCTAAATGAAGGGCGCATAAGACCTTCATATCCCATTTCAAGGACCTCCAATATGAAGTGCGGTATTATCATTTGGATATTTGCATATGATATATGTATCGGTTTGCATGTGTGTGTTATGTGTGTGTGTGTGTATTTGGATCAGTGTATGTGTTTGTCAAATCAGATGTGCGTGTGGTTGCTGCCACGGTGCGATGGAATTAAAACGCAACCTTGAAAATGCCAGACACGTATTCGTATCTCGAATCTTCGTTTATTCGGCACAAGATAAATGTGAGACATAACGACACACAGCTCTTGCGGTTTAAATATAGATGTTAAGCGAAAAGCCGAGTATTGCGGGTTTCTTAGAGGTTAAAACTTTCGAGTGACTAACAAATGCTTACAACATGTTTTGCTTTCAATTTTACGTCCGAGCGACTTTCCCTTCGCCATTCCCCTATTTTATTAAGGCTCAAAACTTTAGTGTTTACAAATATGTGAATTTTTGGTATACTTACAAAGGATACTACAATGTGCCTATAAACAACATTAGAATTCAAATTGAATTATCAATTTAAATATATTTATCGTATATTCGTAGCCGAAAGCCTCTGCAGCTAGCGCTATACTTACCCCTTGTTAGTTTTAGTTTTTTAAGCTTAACTATCAATGTTAATAAATAAATAAAAAATTTATCGTATATTTAACTATTTATAATTTTTTTGATAAAAAGTCTATTTATTTTTGTTTAATATTTTGGTTTAAATTTATATAGCAGTCACATAATCAATTTTTAAATTATTTTTATTGGATAAATAAATAAAAATATTTTAATAAAATTGTGCGCATAAAATATTAAAAAATAATAAAGTATCAATTAATTTTTTTCGTTTAAAAATCATTTGATTATTTTTTAATTTACATATTTACACTTTATTATTTGTACTTTTTTATAGAATTTAAACAATCTTAAAATTTTAGTTTTTACAAGTTCCTGTAAGAGAATCACTTGTTCAACTTTTCTTAAATAGTTGTTGCCTTTGCAAGACTAATAAAAAGAAATTTCAGGGAAGAGTGAAAAAAAAACAGAAAATAATTTTGGCAAAACTTGCCTTCATTTTGGCTTTATGTTTTTAGCTCTTGATGACAGAAAATAAAACAAAATGCTGAACTTATTTTTTTGCGCTGCTCTTTGTGCTCAAATGTTGTAGACTGTGTGTTGTTGTCTTTCTTCCTTTGGGCCTCCGTCAGTGCGTAACTAATCAATGCTCATGATTTTTCCTCCATAAATGAGAAGAAGGCAACGGAGCCGGAAAAATAAACCACAGAAACCCACATTTTTTTTTGGCTCTTTAAAATGTTCTTGGCTGCCGTTTTTTGTGTCCTTCAGCTACTTTTGCGGGTGGCTGTGGGAAGATTGGGAAAAGACTGTGGCATTTTACCTTCATCAGCAGCCTCTAGTGAGTCAGTCGGGCGTTTCAACTATCAGCGTTGAGTGAAAATCGCTGATGCAGGAAGCAAAAAAGTCAGCGAGTAAGAAAAATTCATTTTCAGTGCTTCTGTTTCTGCTGCAGTCGCCGTCGCCGTCGCAGCTACCAAAAGGTTGTGTTCGTGACCTTTGCCAGAGTCGCTTTTCGTAGTTGTCGCCGCGTTTTGTGCTTGGCATTTCTTTGCCTTGCTGTTGATTTGGCACATCTTACCCTCTCACGCTCCCTCTTTCCCACCCACACACACACCCACAGCCACACCCACACTCACACACAAATCACACATGAGCATGTGCACAGTCGCCTGCTAGTTACATGCTCGTTTTAGTACGTGCCAGAGCTGAGCCACTTGCTGGCACGCACATTTATTTTATATATAGTACGAGTATGTACACATATATTTCAACAAATTTATATACACATGTGTTCATATACATACATCTCATTTATATATGTTTACGTACACATTGTAGCTACATCAGAAAGTGCCAGCGCCATAAATTTCAAGTTGCGTATACGCAGCGTCGCCACGCGCTCAAAAGTATGCTAACTTTTTTCTCTCTTTCTTCCGGTTTTCAGTCGCCTTTCAACTTGGCATGCTGCGACTTAAACTAGCTAGATTTATATCATTACCATTGGCATTCAAGCTAAACGTTTGACTTAAATACGAGTAGTAAGGAGTGCACACATTTGTGGAGAGAGTCGAACTGCAGAGGGAGAATTGTATAATGCAGGCAATGCTGAAAATAAAAAAGATTACATATAGTAAGGAAATGCAGATGTAAATATCTATTGGTACTTTAACATAGTTTACTCGTTCAACTAAATAATGAAGGCATCACCTCTGAGTTTATATAATAAAATATAAAGTACAAGGTAACTTCAATTTAATCTATAGCAATAAGTTTTTTACAAAATAAATTTTTAAATTCCGTTAACCCTTCAGATTTGATTAAAATATTCTTTGTATTTTACTTAATAGCTCTCTCTACGAAATATTTTAATATATTCTGATATATAGTCAATGTCAATATTAATAAAGTTATTTTGAGCCTGAAAGAATAAATTACTCTTAAGTTTAAATTTTTTTCTCTGAATAAAAATACATGTTTAACTATTTCAGCTTTGATAAAATGGTTATTTCCAGCTCATACACAAAATACACATCAAAGGTAAAATAATTCTCTTGAAACGTATTGTTTAAGCACATATGTCAAACAGTCAACTGGCCCCTACAACTTGTGGCTTTCAACTAAATAATTTACAGGTACGGGAGCATTTTCAACCTCTTACCCACACAAATTTTGTGCTTTCATTTAAATAGAATTCGGTTTAAATAGAAAATTTGTTAGCTGCCCTTTGATTGGCCTTTTTGTGTGGTCCAACTAACCTGGTTAGCCTTTACAAATAAGCTTTAAATGCATAAATTATTACAGCTTAATACATTTGGTTTACCACAAATTTATTCTGAATACAATGCGCAAAATGTGTGTCCTTCAGCTATTAGAATGGGTAAGAGCGAGAGGAAATTTTTAAAATATTTAATTAAATTCTGTCGTTGGCCTTATTGGAAAAAGTTTGATAATTTATTTTTATTGAAAAGGTTTCGCCGACCTTCGACAAATGGCTACTTTTTTGGCACCTTTTACTTTGGTCTCAATAAATTGCAATTCGATTTGCAATTGGATATTTCAATGATTGTAAATCAAGTGCGCTTTAAACCTTTGCTTTCTCTTTGTATTCTTGGCCCACCTCCCTTACATTGAGGCCTTGACTTTCGCTTCTGTCATCGACTTGTAGACCGACTGATGACACAAGCAAACCACAAAATTGATATCCTAATTGATATTGAAAATTGTCTTCGGTCGTACATGTTGCATGAATTTGAATGGCGCACACAATTGATGATTGATTCGAGCTGAAAATGTTCACTAAATTGACTTTGCATATGAGCAATTGAATCGAAGAAGCAAATCTATCCTTGGCCAATGAACTTATTGATTAGGCAACTGCTCCTACTTCTAGCTATCCTATCTGGCAGACAGCAATTGTCTTATTTTTGTCACCTCAAACTACAGACTTGGATCCCATTGCATCATCACAGAAAAGAAAAATATAGAAAGAGGCAGAAACAGAAGCACATTTCATATTTTGGCATTGTCCTGTGGCTCATTTATGGTTTTGTCAGCCTGGTTCAGTTCCATTTTATGAGCATCACGCGGCAGGATTCTGCTTTTGGTAATTGATATTAAGCCGATGGGAGGCTAACACAGCAGCAACAAGAAACAAAGTCATTCATAACTTGCGGATTTGTTGGGTTTTTTTTTTATTTTTATTCTCTATTCTTATAAACTTTTTGCACTGTTTGACTGTGCAAATGCTTAGTAATAATTTTTTATGAGCTACGGAGCCATGAAACTAAGACACACTCTTACTCAGCGAAAGACAAACAGATCTGTCAACAGGAGTAAGCCATGAAATGAAAATGTAACTAACAGTTTGTGGCATCCTCTTTATATGCGTGAGGTTGTCTCATCAGCTCTCAAGGTTTTCATCCACTCAATTGATGAGGTAAGCATGGGAAATAGCTTCATTATGTAATGGAAAGCGGTGTCTGAAAGTAGCTTAACTAAGTTGCTTTTCTTATTGTACATAATTTGACGGAAAATGAACGTCAACACTCTCTAAACTCTCATTGAAATGAATTTTAGAAGACACTAATATATTACAAGACAATTTTTTTATTGTAATATATAATATATGAAAATAAATTAAATCAAAAAGTGATATTAATTTAAGACTATTAAATACATTGCTTAAACGTTGAAAATGCTGATAATAGATCAAATTTATTTTAAGAAGTTTTCAAAGTTTTATGTTTGATTAATTGTCTTTTGAAAAGTTCTGTATCCGGTAAAAAGTTGCGTCTTATTTAAACTACAGCTTTTCAAGCGTTTTCCCTTTTGACAACGAGCTTTAAATTCACAGTTAAAAATTATGCTTATGTGACCTTTGAGTTCGTTATAAGCTGAGTTTGAATGCCTTTCACAGTTACCCCGACCGGCAACGGATTAATGTCAATCTAACAGACTAAGGTGAACTCTATCAAATTCCCAATCAATCAGATGCCTCGACTGTTGTCGACCAATTTCCAATTTCCCTTATCCCCTTCGCTTCGCGTTTATTTGCATTCTATCTGTTTTTGACCAAGCGAAACAAGGACGCATTTGTCTTTTGAAGAACTAGAGTCGAGTCAACTCGACTAAAGGAAACCCTGTGCGTACTGAAAATTAGCAAATTGAAAATAAAAGTAAAATGTTTGTTAATATTATTTCGAAGAAATCGTTTAAAAATACCTGAATACCTGTTGCTGCCATTCGTCCACTGTCTTTCTTGAAAAACTGCTTTGTACTTAATAATTATAGGGCATAAAAAAACAATATTAACAACAACAATAGGGCATTCAATAAACAATGCAAAGTCCATCGAAAAACAATTGACAAGAGCAGGAAAAGGGCAGGGAGCAAGGACAGGGACAGCGACAGGGACAGCGACAGCGACAGGTCCAGGGATTGGGATTGGGCCACGGGGCGTATGTGTGTTAGCTGGAATATGTGGGCAGGGCCTACGCATGTCCTTGGCACGCTTCAGTGGCTCCATTCGACTCTGGCGACTGGTTCGCAGAGTTAAGCCTGAAAAGCATTTGCAGCCGTTGATGTTGGCCCAAACCCAACACAGGTAACTCTGCCCTCTATCGTCGGAACTTTGTGGCAACCCTTTGGGCACCTGAGCCTCCCCCGATGTTCCCCTGACGCTGATTCAGTGCATTGCTGCAGGTAACCTGTAATGACGTCAATGGCAGCGTTTGTCAAACGCATGACAAACTCTACCTGCTGTGCTAAAGGATTGACAACGATGTTGTTAACGATGGAAGGGTGCGTGGACGTGGGCAGAGGATTGGGGGTTGGGTGTAGGTGGCAGCTGTTGGGTTTGCTTTGCTGCTGACACGTTGCAACATTACATGCAACAGGCCGCGCCGCTGAACAAGGGAAGCTCCATAAATGCAGCCAAGCTGAAACTTTTTGTTGACGTACCTCGTTCAAAGCCACTACAAACAAAGACAGAAAAAACTCCTCCACAGCAACGCCACCACCAACACCACCCCCAACCTGATCCACTTCCAGTCCCCGTTTATCTACTGCTTGCAATTCTGAATTTCTGAAATTTTGTGTGCCTCAGTTGCCTGTGTGTGTTGCATATTCATGTTCATGCTGATGAGACGCATTATTTCTTGCATTCCCCAGAATATTCCCAGCTTGCAGCTTAACAACTTGTCACAGCTTTTGATCTAAACGCTAATTTATTCTTGACATTACTGTTGCCAGAAAATAGTCAACACAGTTTGATTTCAGTTACATTGTGTAATAGTGTATTAAACACATTTATTAACAACAATTTTTATTATCGTAATGAAAAAATTTAAATTATTTTTATTTAATTTTGTTTTTTATCATTTTATCAATAGCAAAATACCATAATGTGTAAGTAACTAATTAAAAAAAAGTCCATATGTACATATATCAAAATATACAGGATACTATTTTTCATTTATATCTACAAATACTAAGTAATACATATCTAGTAATTACACATTTATGCATAAGAATTTTTGGTTTTAAACTACAACTTTTTTCGTTAGTAAAATTCCTATACAAATTTAATAAGAACAGTTTTTTAATTTGTTTTCCTTTGTTATATGTACATTTCTCTATTGCTTTCATATTTCTAAAAGAAAAAATAAAGACATACTATTCATTCATTAAACTTTCCTTTCTTGCTTCAGCACGTTTCAGTAATAAAAAAATGAATGCAGCTATTTTCTATTTAAAAGTTAATTAAAATTAATGCTTATTTTGAATACAATTTCTTTAGTTAGCATTTGCAAATTAAATTCTTGGACTCTGGTTTTTATAACATATTTCCATTTCTCTATGCAATTTGGACTCCCATCTCTTTGAAAGAATTTTTTTTGAGGTTTCTAAAACCAAAACCCAAATGACCATTACTCTCACTCCAGTTGCGACGGATTTGCAAAAATGCCAAAAGGCATATGGCGAGTTTATTCAATGGTCAACATAAAATGTGGGGCAGTAAATTGACGTCGTGCCACACAGATGTCAAGATTTGGGTTGGTTCTTGTTGTGCACATTCCCCAAACCTCCCTAGCGACCATTTCAGGGCTTCCTATTAAGTGCGCAATTAAATGCGTATTTGCGTAGCACATTTTGTTTTTGCGCCTTTTCAACTCAGCTGCATTTCCGTGGCAAACGAGTCTGCTTGTTTACGCCACTTGCCAAAGGTGGATGGAAAAACATCCATCTCTCCTCTCTCACTCTCTCTTTTAGCCACATCCCACATCCTTGTTCTGCGTCTTCTGCAGCTTCTCCAGCTCATCGTCATCATTGGGGGAAGGGTAGCGTCTGCTTTTGAAGTGTTTCATACAATTTTGCGTCGTTCATTTTGAATTTTATTTTTAGGCTGTGACGCGTCTCGTTCACAATAAGAAATAAACGTGAAATTTTGTTGCCTTCATTTAGGCTGTGACGCAAATTAAAAAATGGTTGCGATCAATGCAGCAAACAAAATGGAAATAAAAAGTAAAAATAATAAATATAAAAAAAAAAATTAAAACGCTTCAGCCATTAGCGCAGGTAATGGTCCTTGAACTTCACAGGCAAGGCACATTGAGGACTGGGAAAATACACACAATCACACACACACACAACATGCAGCCACTTTACCTTGAAATGTGCATATTGAAAAGTCATAATGCCCAAAATATATGTATATGGCCAACTGTCCTAAGAAGGGGATCAAAAGAAGAAATAACTCAGTGAATATGATATGGCAAATTGGGTTAAAAGCGTGTGTGGTCTAAGTATAGAAACGGTAGGGATACTAAGCCAATATTGGATTGAATTACCTTTGTTGAGTGAGGCGTGAAAATGTAACAGTGTGAAAATTACAATTGCACAATTGCCCCAGAAATGGAATGTGATACAGACGTATTAGATTGCAAATGCAAATTTCATTTAAAATTAGATATAAAACAAAAATCTAATTTAATCACTTTACATTTTCTTTAGATGATTCCCATTTATTCCAAGAAATCATTCTAAGGAGACTTTAATAAAGTGATTGCCTTCTCATATTTTAAATATGTACATATTTAAGTTTTAGTTTCATATATTCATATGACAGCTGTCATTTAAGTGACAGAAAAGTTGCGTGCTACTTGTGCAGTGTTGCAAAACGTTGTTTTTTTTTCTATATATTCCCTGAAAATACGGAAAATTCGACTCTCAAGACTTATTTGTTCTTTTAACTAATAAGAAAAATATTTTTTAATATATTTTCTTGGAACTGTATTCTGTATTCCTTAAAGTGCATTCAGACGAGGATTTTTTCACCGACACTTTTTGTCAAAAAACTGTCGGTGTCGTGTAAACACACAAAATTTTGAAGTGTCGGTGAAGCCTTGCCGTATTTTTTGGTGCCATTCGGCAAAAAAAAAGTGTGCGCGAACTAAAACTTTGTTGAGAGTGACCAGCTTCCGTGAAAAACAAAAGCCGATGGGATTTTGGTTTGAACACCGATGCGAATAGTGTGAATGGCAACATTCACCGACGGTAAAAAAGTTTCGGTAAAAAGATCTTGTCTGAAAGCAACTTTAACAAATTAACTTCAAAGTTGATATTTTAGTTAATTTACATTTTAGTTGAACTTAGCATTAAAAAATGACCTTAAGAATATTTCTCGATACTTGTCAAAAGAAATCAATTATTAATCCATATTAAATTTCTGTTCATGTCGAAATCTAAAAACAATAAAAAAGCAACCTTTTAGTAAATTATAAATGGAAATCGAACTTTTTTGCATTTCGTCTTGTTTATTTCTTTCTTTTACCAATTTGTTACAATTTTTATGGGTTCCGTTATGATTGCTTTATTTATTGTTGCCACAAAATGATGCGTAAATTCGGGTTCACCACGCATTTGTAAAATATTTGCTCGTGTTCATGGCTCCAAGGGAATTTGCACACTCATTTTCCCCATCATTCTCTTTTTAGAATAACCATTATAATCGAAACAAAAATTCTTTGAGTTGACTTTTTTTAAAAGTGCTTTCAGACGAGGATTTTTTCACCGACCCTTTTTGTCAAAAAACTGTCGGTGTCGTGTAAACACACAAAATTTTAAAGTGTCGGTGAAAAACGACGCTCACCGATGGAAATAGAACACGTTCTATTCCATCGGTTTTTTGCGTCGGTGACACCTTGCCAGTAACATCATACGTTAACATTGCACTTTTTTGGTATTTTTTTGTGCTATTCGGCAAAAAAAAGTGTGAGCGAACTAAAACTTTGTTGAGTGTGACCAGCTTCCGTGAAAAACCAAAACCGATGGGATTTTGGTGTGAACACCGATGCGAATAGTGTGAATGGCAACTTTCACCGACGGTAAAAAAGTGTCGGTGAAAAAATCCTCGTCTGAAAGCAACTTAAGCGCTAAAATAAGGTGCTGTAAGAATACAAATATTAGATTTGTTTCTACATACTATCGGTAGTATTGGGATACACGATGCTATTGATATTAAACTGATCTCTTTTATATATTTTCATCTGACAGGGTATTTCCATGTCAAAATCGATAAGTTGCCTTTTACTCATATAATTTCCATAACTGCGAAAGTTTAAACATTTGCCCCCAGCTTGGCAATTCGTTTGTTTATCTTCGTTGTGTTGTTTTTCCAGCACGTGCCGTGGATTAGTCAAGCCTGCGGCGACATCCTCCTGACTCTGACTGTCTGCTTCTTTTGTTTTCTTCATTAGACTCAGAATACATCCACAATTTAGCTTTAGCTTTAGAGCATTTACATTTTGCTTTAGTCAAGCGTTTCCTGGGAATAAGATTTAAGGTTGTAGCAACTGGAGCAACTGACATCTCCGATCTGCTTGGTCAATCTGATTGTCGCTGAGCAGCTTTCGGACTGAGCCATTGTCCTGGCTGTATCGTTGACAGCATCCGCTGCAACGTCAGTTGACTTTAGCCTTTTCCTTTTTTGGCTTACCTTGGCCCCCAGCCAGCTGCGGTTGCGGCTTGTAGTTTGTAGTTTCCCAGCTTACCCATTGCCAATGTCACAATCAATGCTGCAGCTTCTGTTGTTCTGTGAAACTTTGACTCTTTTATTTTGTAGCTACAACATCCTTTCACATTTTGTGTTTTCCAACGATTTGGGTTAGCTTTTATACCCTTATGTCAGTTTCTCTTCCCATTCTTCGCTGTCTCTGTGATTTATTGGCATTCGTATTATATTCCTTTCTTTTTTTGTTCCTCTCTCATTTTTCTTACTTTTTTGGCTTCACAAATTGATTTCGGTAAATTATGACGGTCAATTTTCGTTTTGGCTGAAAGCTTTCTTAGAAATAAAACTGTTCAAAATCTATGAGGGTAAAATGTTGATTTAAAATTCTCCGCAAATTTCTAATTTCAAGTTTGCATTGGAAAATATTACTTGTTTACAATGTTTATAAATAAAATGAAATCAATTCATTTCCAAGAAAGTTACCCTTTTCTGATTTCGATTAAATTTGTTATCATTAGATTTTGAGTTTGTTTCAATTTAAAAGAACTTATTTTTTTCTATATCTGAATTATTTTGTTGGAAGACATAGAATTATTTTGGGAATATAATTTAAGTCATTTTAATTTTTGATTTTCATTTTTTTTATAAGGTATAAGTATTCCTTTGATTTTTATATTGGAACATTTCAAAGCTTTAATTACATATTTAATAACTCATTTATAAAGAGCACTTTATATGGGATACAAGTTCCTCTAATTACACAAGTTAAATTTACCCACAGGACAATTAAATTATTTCCATATAGTTCCTTAATTGAATATAATGAATTGACATCGTTCCACCTGTTTGATAGCAGGCAAAGTTTTTGCTTCAAGCTCAGATTGCCTCACATGTGTCCTTTTATCATCTCATCTTGCTTTCTGCTATATGTGTCCTAGTTTGACTTGCAGCATAGAAAATGTCCTTGACGTGTAATTACTATCGATTGTTGGCAAATCACTTGTGAAAATTACCAGTGCTTACACACACATAAATGTCTATATTTTACGCTTATCGTGCGTAATTGTATTTTTAATAGAGAGAAAGAGACAGAGGAAGAGACGTTGCATTCGGTTATGTCATCGGCAACAGATGCAACCGCCCACACGACCACATACACAGATACTCACACACACTGTGAGATACAGATGCACATACTTGGAGATAGACATTTTGCAGTGGTTGCTCTGTCTTTGGTTTGCAATTTGTCGCCCTAATAGGAAAATTAGGCGGACAAAAGGGAAATGTAATTTTCAAATGGCCGAGGCCGAGGTCTAGGCCACATCACGTCATCAGAGAAACGTTTTGCATCATGGCCAGTGTGCACTTAGTGAGGCCCAAAACGACGTATTCGACCACAAAAATTAATTTGACCAAAGCGACTGAGATACGGTCGGGCAGATGGACAGATGAAAAGATGGACAGACTAACGCTGGGACAGACGACAGGGAAGTCATTTGCGTCAGCCATCCATCCCGGCAGCTGACAGCAAATTCAATTTGTAAATTTTTGCTGTTGTTATTGTTGTGTGTATGTCGCCAGAGAGAGTAAGAGAGTGTGGGCAACGGAAGGAAGAGAGGGAGGGCGGAAACCGAACGGCTGCAGCTGTTGGCAACATCATCGCAGCATCCACGAGGTAAAAGCCCAAGCAAGCAACAATATTTTGATTCGGTTAGCGGTTTAACTCAATTTGAATGGACAAAAATTAAATTAAATTGAATATAATATAATAAAACTGAAATAGGCTATGTTCGACTTCAAGTTATTCTGTAACAAAGTCGCTTCCCAACAATGATATATATGTATATTAATATTATCATTTAACTTAATTTGAATCAAATTAAATTGAATTAAATTTAATAAAATAAAACTGAATCAAGAAATGTTCGACTGTAAGTTATCCTGTAAGAAAATCAAAAATTATTGTGTAATTTAATAGTAATTTAAGATATTATTATACATATTTTATAAAAAAAACAACATGTTTTACACATTTTATTTCTAAGCAAGAAAATTACATATTTCTAGGATATAAATTTTACCTACATATATGGTTATGAATGTAGGCATAACATTTCATTTCGGTTTGTTTTTTTCGCACTTCTACAATCAGGCAAATTGACCTTGTAACAAATATGCACAAATTGCAAACGCCGGCAACAACAACATCAACGACAGCAACAAACAACAACTAGAAAATCCGCACGACAACATTGTGTGTATCTGTATCTGTATCTATAGCTGTACGAGTATCTAAAGCCGTTGCTTTTGTGCGAGGCGCTAGTTTTAATGCTTACATAAAGTAGCGTGTCGAATAGCTGAACAGAGCAAAAAATATAAATCACAAAAAAATAACTAACTGAAGAAAACAACGCAACTTCAATACCCTTCCAGAAAATATTATCAACTAACTAAAATTATTTTAAAACTCACTGGTTGCTAACTTTAAATTAAAACTGCAATATAATAATAAGTAGTTCATTATAAATATTACACTTTTTAAAAATTTTTTTTCTTAAAGCTTTAATAATATATAATGCATTTAAACAATTTTTTTTAATTTATTAATCAAACAACATAAACAAATCTGTTAGTATATAAATTTTATATATATTATTTTATTTTATATTATAAAAAGAATCCCCCTATTCCGTTTATCCCAGACGTCAAGTCAATTTTTATTGCTTCTCCACCAGTATATTTATCTATTTTTGCATGTCAGAATGGCATGAGTTGAGTTTGATTGAAATCTATGACAGTTTTAGAACTGACTTTGCTTTCTTTACATTTTATTTGTGTGCAAAATTTGCAAGTAATGTGGTTCAAGGTGCTTACGATTGACAGAGACGCCCAGTTAGTACAGATTGATGTATTGGGTAAGGGCAGCTCCTGGTCACAAACATTTTAAGGTTCAATTTGTGACTTTTTCTTAAAAATCATTAAATCTATGTCAAGAGTAAAGAGTTAACCACATCAATCAGAATAAATCCATTCAATATTATTTACTCTTAGGATGCATAGGACATTGATTAAATGCAGCTGCAATCCAAGACTCAAATAAGAAAAACGGAATGAGAGCGATTGCCACTTGAATGAGGCTAAAATGCGTGAACAAAGCCTTAACTCGGGGGCGCTAAGCTAAAATTCAATCAAGTCAAATGTCAATTTCCAGTCATCTGATGATCTGAGCTCACTCGGCGTATGAGTAATTGCACTTAATTCATTACGAATACGCACCCATATGCACGGACCATTAAGCAAACCCTCTCTTAACTCTTACAGTCACAAAAAAGATACTAAAATTATGTTTGACTACAACAAAAAACAAGTGGGAAAGGCTATAGTCGAGCTCCCGACTATAGGATACCCGTTACTTACCGAAATAAATTTAACTTTTTTTTTATTGCATGCATTTAGGCACTTTTATTGCTTAAAAGCTTTAATCAGCCAGTACCACCTTTCTGTTTGTCCGATCTTGTTGGGATTTAGTAGAATGATAGGTAAAAACAATAGCTAACGTTCACCGTTTAAAAAAACCTAATATCTTAAAAACTGTGCGTGTGGTGGATTTTCGCGATTTACGGAGGCGGAAAGGGGCGTGGCAAAATTTTGAAACAAACTTGACCTGCGTGGGGTTTATAGAAATCTGTGTGCCAAATTTGGTTGCTCTAGCTCTTATAGTCTCTGAGATCTAGGCGCTCACACGGACGGACAGACGGACGGACGGACGGACGGACGGACGGACGGACGGACGGACGGACGGACGGACAGACGGACAGACGGACATGGCTATATCGACTCGGCTGTTGATGCTGGTCAAGAATATATATACTTTATAGGGTCGGAGATGCTTCCTTCTCCCTGTTACATACATTGCAACGAATACAATATCCCCTTTTACTTATTTTTAATAAGTAACGGGTATAAATACAATAAACTAACTTCTTGAACCATACATAAATGACTATAATGAAAACCAATTTGTAGAGTATGAAGAACAGCGAAATTTAACTGCACTCGCGGCACTGTTGCAGCTAGACGAGGAGTCTTCAGGGGGAAAAACAGTCTAACTTCGACTTTAGATGCAATTGACAACTATGGAGCACAACATGACATCACAGCGGGAGTTTATTTCAAATTCTTCAAGCGCAGTACGAGGAAAGTCTCTTTGATACATATTCTTGCTCAGAAATTTGTTATTAAGTGCCAGAGCACTTGAGCGTGGAAACGAGTCGAAGTGAATTATGAATCTACTCATGCTACTATTCACTCACCGAGTAGCTGTACACGAATGTCAAGCGAAGCGGTTGATAAATTAATGAATATAAATATCATTCGTTATACTCGTTTTTCTAAACGCCTCACGCTTCATTGCAGCTAATCAATAAGCATTTGATTAGCCTTATCATTGAGTACGGTGACTTAAGCATACGGGTTGGGGTCAACAACAGTTAGCTAGATGAATTGACTATGTACATAGAACTGAACTACTTATGAATATGTACAAGTATCAAAGTAAATTATATAAGAGTAAACCTAATAAAATCTTATCAGTACCGACGAAAATAATATGCAGAATAAAAATAGATAAATCCTTTTTTAATTAACATAAAATATATTTATGTCAATAGCTACCAATTTTAATCAAAAACACACCTAAAAGAAATTTACTCACATATGAAGCTCTCATATTAAAAAATTCACAAGGTTTATAGCTTTAAAAGCAACTTCTTTTAATATTTGAAAAAGTTGCCCAAAAGTTCTGTTTTCTTTTCAAAGTCTTTACGACTCGAGACATTATATGCAGCAATTAACACCTCTAATTGCTAGGCTAAAATTAAGACAATTTCTTCAATAAACATGCAAAACTTAACAAAAAAAAAATAAATTCATATACTGACTATTAAATACTCTTTAATATTTTTCTGAAAGCAACTAAGTAAATGTATGATATGTTAAATTGAAACAACTTTGTGTAAAATGAAAAAATTGAACAGTTTTGTGAAACATCAAAAGATTTTCATGAATGCATTTAATTTGGTGTTCTCTATGTAAGGGCACTTAAATATCTGTCTGGTTTTCTGTTATTTTTATTTATTACACGTGCACCCATTCATAAAGTATTTTCTATTTTAATTTTATTTCTACAACTCAGAGTCCCGAAAATCAGACTAAGCACTGCGAATTCATGTATGCATAAACATCTTCGGAACACTTTACGTATTCTTTATATATTTTTATGAACTCAAATTGAACTAGCCGCCATAATAATATGTAATTTGTATTCACTTTTGATACGAGCACAATGAAATTTGTAAAAATACGCACAGACCAGCACAAATTACAATTAAGATGCCTGCGGTCGAACGCCACTGTGTGTGGTATAAAAAATACTTCAAATTATTAAAATACCCTTTAATCAAATAAAAAGGGAATTTTGGTTATCTTAAAAAAAATAAAATCAAAAAGTTATGAAGTAATAAAAGTCCAATTTATATAAAGGAAACTATTTTAACGACAGTAAACAATAAAAAAAATATATCTGTTAAATGAATCATATTATTAATTTGAAATAAATGTAAAAACGGATAGCAGTTTGAAATAAAAGTTTTTTTTTTAATGATAAACTAAAAATTAGAATTAATTTTATTTCTGTAAAATCAAAATTCGCATATTCATTGAGCAATGAAAAGTTTAAATTATTTGAGTAAATTAAAGTAGCGATAAATTGAGTTAATAGTTTAGTAAAGTTAGTTAATTGTAAGTTCAGATTATATTCTATAATTTTCCTTAAGTTTTTTCAAAATATTCTGCATGAATAAAATTATTTTCATTTAACAATAAGCTTTAAACTTAAATGCCTACTGTGCGAGCCAAAGATACAACAACAGCAATTTTTTCAATAAAATTTTTGCGCGACACTTTTTATATACAAACGTATGTGTTTCTCAACTCAACGTGAGCGTCATATTAAAAAGAGCAACAACGGCAGCAAGAAATACTGTCAAGAATCGACTGAGTTTGGGGACTGAGTGCAAAAAGTGTAATGCCAGCCAGTCAAGCAGCAAGTTCAGGCAGTCTCACTTTATAACAAATTCATATACAACAAATGTAGCTGTATCTTGAAAGTGTGTATGTGTGTGTGAGACTTTGGACAAGTTTTGTTGGTCAAGCGAAGCTCAAACAGCATTTCTCGCCATTTTTGGCAATTGCAAGTTACGCACTCACATTATTAAGTAAACATTTCAATTCGATGGCTTTTTTGTGTGTCACAGCCCACGGTAAAGACTTAAAAAATGAAAATTTTAAATATTCGAGATACTCGACTACATTTTTGACAGACTTTGTGGGCGTGCATTTGAAATATTTCTATAGCGCAACTTGAAACAAAAATATTTGCAAGCTAGTCAACAACTGCAATTACGAACAACAATTTGTGATAGTCACATAGCAAAAGTAATTGCCACGCCCCCTTAAATTGCGCCTCTTTGAACCACTATTAGAGCCTGAACTTTTTCATCTGATAGCACAGAAATTTACAAATTGTTCTTCATTTGTTTATTGCAAATGCGTTTAAAATTCACAGAGATACATGATCCACAGAAACATATACAGTTGCAGATACAGATACATTTACAGCAGCGATTGAAATATTGTGCGCATTAATAAAATTAGAGCAAATCGCAAAGTACACAGTCATAATAGATAAACACAACCGAACACGCACACAGATACACAAACACACAAACGAAGAGTAGGTTAAATGTGTTGTGATATGAGTCAAGTCAAATAATAAAAAATAGCACCAGAGAAGCGAAGTAACAAAATGAATTGAGTGGAAAACCGTGTAGCAAATTATTTATACAAAAGTTAATGGCTTAAAAAGTGAATAAAAGACAGAAGATTCGAATTGATTGCTATATAGTAAATAAGTAAATGTTGATCATATTTACTGGTAAATATAAACCAAGAATATATATTTATTTATATGCTACAAATCCGCAACTACAAATCGGACAGTAACTACATACATTTAATATGTGTCAAATAATATTTACAATATTTTTAGAAGAAATTTAGTAAACGATCTAAATCCAACTAAATTATTAAAATTTTAATTTTATAATTGAATAAATTTTGTTGGCATTTTTTATCAACTGCATTCTGACGGAGCCTCTATTAAATTAAAATCGCTGGCTCATATTTAGCTCTACAATTATTAAATTAAATGTACCTGAAAATTATTGCAATTACTTGTGGAATTATTTGTCAGCAAATTTAATTGGTTAGTTTTAATAGAAAAATGGAAAAACTATTTTTAGAAATATATTTTCATGTGTAATAGACTAACTTAATTGTTACATTACAAACTAATAAATAGAATTATACAATGTCTGTGCGACTTTAACACTACTTAAGCAGTTTGTAATTGTCTTGTGAAAATTATTGCCAACTTCCACTTCAAGTATAGAAAATATCGAACAAATAAAAGACACAAAAACTATTTTCATTTGTTTTCTTTCAAGCAATTTAGCTTTAGTTGACGGCGTTATTTATAATCTAATCTTAGGAATAAACATACACAAACAAATTCATATAAAAGTATTTGTGTGTGTGTGTGTATGTGCAGATAGCTTGGCTTAGATACGATTGCCTTTTTGTTGCTATTGTGGGCGCTTAAGTGGCGCCGCGTTTTGTTTTTTTTTTTTTCATTTTTATGTTATTAATTTTATTTAACATTTTTTTGTTAGCCATGTTTGTATGTGTTGAGTTGACTGCGAGTTAAAAGTTTTATAGCTGCGATGAGTGATTGTTTTTTAATTGAACATAATTATGGACTGAATGAACCGATAAGCAGTTGTTGCTGCTGCTGAGCTGCTGACCCTTAACATTCGATCCAAATGGTAATCGATATGCATACGTGCATAAATATTTCATTAAATGGGTCGACAAGAGCCAAAACCTATTGAGAATCGTACTGGCTATAAGCTCGTGCCAGTTCGTGTTGTAAGCTATAGAAGGAAATCGACCCTGAACTGAACTGGCGAGCTGCACCACCGAGAGTCTACAGTTACAGCCCTCGATTCTCCCACTCACTCACTCACTCTCTCTCTCTCTGTCTCTCTCTCTGTCTCTCTCTTACCCTTACTCTTTTTCGCACATACATTTAACCGCATTTCAATTTCCGTTTTGTTTTACGGCTGAAAGCATCAATTTTCATTTTATTGATTTCGATTTTTATTGTCAGCCAAAAACAACAAAAACCACGAGAACGACAATGACGGCGTTGGCAGAGAATGGAAAACAGCAAATACTGAAATGTAAATGACAGTTAAATTACAGTAACAAGAAAAACACCAAACACTCAACGAACACAGCAACAGAAACACAGAACAGCACAAAACGATTTTCATATGCAGCAAAAATTTTGAAATAAATTCACTCAGATGAGTTTTGTTCCCATTTCCTGATATTACAACGAATCATTCAGTTAATGCTCAAACTAACCAAATAAATAGACCGGCAGTAGTATTTTTCTTTTGCATATAAAATTTGCTGGAAAGTAAAATGTTTCAAATTTCAACAAGATAATGCCCAACCAATTCGGAGCAAATATTGCTGATAGATTTCAGATAATTTAAGAAAAGAAAACATCATTTAAGTTGCTCAATTTTATATGCAGAATTAATTAAGATATTAGATATTACTTAGATGCAGATTCAATTTAGAGCTCAAACAATGTTATAATTAGATATCGGTAAAGTTTCCAAAAAGTTGTGAGTGTTATGAAAAGTTTAGCAATTTATTCGCTCGTTACTATACTGATGTGGGTTCATCAAATGAACGAAGCTGCTCAGCTCTAATGTCCATCAACCAAAAACTCGACAGCAACTTATTGATTTTCATTATATATTTTAGCTGCAGCCCAGAACACAATTTTAGATCTATGGCGAGTC
This sequence comes from Drosophila limbata, assembly GCA_963924055.1. NCBI lineage: Eukaryota > Metazoa > Arthropoda > Insecta > Diptera > Drosophilidae > Drosophila > Drosophila limbata. The sequence continues at coordinate 12,060,562 of OZ001353.1, forward strand.
CGGCCTTTGGGCGATGGCATTGGCATTGGCATTTGCATTTTCTTTTAATTTTCTTTGAATTTTCTTTATCGCCAACTGTCTGTTTTCCGCTTCTGTTGCTTCTCCCTTCGCTACCGACACCCTGCGGAGTTTGATTTGCCGCCCTCGGCGCTGCGATTGTTAAGCAGATTATCGCAGTTGGCAGCATTACTTTCCATTGTTGTTGATGTGCAAAAATTTCCACATAGCTAGATATCTAGAATCTAGATATTGCCATTCCACATACTATGCACGACTCAAGATTTTAAATTCTATTGTTCGTTGTTTTTGGTTTGCATCTGCTGAGAGCTTTTTCGAGTAGTTCTGAGAGAAAATGCGGAAGCTAAGTATTATTATGTAATACCATTAAGTCACCTTAAGCTAGTTCAGAAAATGTTATATCATCAAAAATTTAGAATGTTTTTTTTAATACAAATCTGTAACTAAAAATAACAAAATTAAGTGTGATAAAACTTAAATAAATATAAATTTCTAATCAATTTTATCTGCTAATATAAAAATATGAAGATAATCACTGAGATGCTTAATACAAGCATCATTTGCTGCTATTTTTAATGGCAAACGAAAGTTATCAGGAATCTAAAAGTGGAGCCCTTATGCTATACTCAACGCTGGATAAACATGTTCCCACTTAGTTGTATTTATGGGTGATTTGTGAGGGTTCATAGCCACGGGCAACTTGTTGAGATTACAATTTTGTAATGCCATATAATCGCAGCTAATCAAACGCATTACTCATACGCCCCGAGTGCGCCCATGAAATGCAACATCAACTGCAATGAATAAAAAGCGAATAAAGAATGAAGAGTAAAAAATTATGGTTAAAATATTTGTATATCAAACATTCATGTGGCATGTAGACTAAACACAGTTAGCTGGAAAACAACAACAGAGTCGAGACAAAGCGTTGATATCGAACGTCCAGTCCACTTAGCGCTAATGTATTTGGCTTCAAGGATACATGAACGGATAACGACTTAAGGGTCTGAAAGGGCAGTCGTTTTGGTCAAGGATTTTGAGGTGTGTTCGCTCACAATTGTTGACATTACGCATACGCCGCGTGTGACAACAAGTGGACGAACCATCGAGCAAACGAACACGACGCATATTGATTCGTTGTCGGTGCTACGTTTAACATTTTATAGCGCAACCGCATCAAAATAATTGACTTAATTAAGTATTCAAACGTTCAATATGTGGGCTACCAATGGCATCACCGCACCACCACGCCCATTGGCCACCCCTCCTTTTCATTGATTTATTATCAGTCAACACGACTACTATTTTTCATCCTGACACTGACGCCAGCCAGCAAACAGGTAACAGCCTGTGCACCTGTGTGTGTAAATCAAATAAAACTGCTGGCGTGCTAAAGTTTAACTTCGGCTTCATTTGTTTAACGAATCCGTATGCGAATTCGAATCCCAACCAGAAGCTGAGCAGCTGATCAGCTGGGCAGAAGGTTATGCTCCAAGGACGCCGATAGCTCGCCCCTTTTGCTTTATCCTTTTCAGCTTCACAGCGCTAATGGCATTGCCATTGCCGTTGCCTTGCTTTCTCACTTGGTTCGCTATGGCTGTAATTGCTTTGCCTTTGCGTCTCAAATTGCCACTGAATGGCTTGCTTTTTGGGTGAACCGGGCGCGTCCTCGCTGAATAATTGACTCAAAGACTTCCCCCTTCATCGACATCGCTTACCCACCTCCCAATTTGGTGCCGAAGTGTGCGTAAAATCGCTGTGAATCGCCAGTCAGTCAATTGAAGGGTCTTACTGGCTATGGCTTTTTAGAACTTCAGGCAGACAAGTTTTCCTTACGAGTAATTAGTAAAGTTTTCCATTCTCAAGAATGCATCATATTACACGTTCTCAGAGCTATTGTTGAGAACTCTTAAGTTCAATTTTGGTTTTTCATAGTGAATTGTAGTTGAGTTTTGTGGTATATTTTCTTTTAGAGATGAAAGGGAGAAGCTATGGCAACAGCCACTTCATCAAGTTGGCAACAACAAGTTTTTTTTTTCAGTAACAATTTTGTAAAAATATTTTAATACGTTCATTTTGGCATATACATGAGTTCCTTGCAACATATGTGACGTGACAAGATTTCTGAATGAAATACATGCTAAATAACCTAATATTTAAATTAATATGTATCAGCTCAAGTTAGTTGGAAAAAATTCTAAGAGAATCGACTGCTTTTGAAGGAATCTACAAATACTTTCCATTTAGCTGAAACTATCTTTTATTTTTAGCTACATCTCGTCAGTCTTATCCCATATGCTAAGTTAAATATAGTCTACAATTTGTTCTGTACTAAATAATTTTGCTTTAACAGATTTCTGTGTGTGCTATTAAAGCTATGCTCATTATTATGATTTCTATTTTTGTTGCGTATTTATAGTCTGTATTTTTTTAGTACGCATTTTTTTGACGCTATTGACGCGTGTGGTCTGCCATTTTATTTCAATTGTTGTTGTAGTTTTGAATGTTGTTATCATATTTGTAAATGTTGTTGACGTTGTCAGTTTCAGTGGCTTCATGCGGTTCAATGAGTTTCATGCGAGTGACGCGAGCAAAACGCATTGTGAGTTCAGATGAGTTAAATATATAAATAAATAATATATAATAAACATATTTATTTACGAGTGACTGTTGCAGCCCATGAATTTTTATGATTAATACTATAGAAACTACTGCAAGTAAAGACAATTGAATATAAATGATTTATTTGTGCAAATATTTTATAGTTGCATTACAAACATAAATTAATATGGAAATCGAATAATTAACGGCCTTTCTCTAAATAATTGAATTCAGCTATGTTGCGGATAACTGGAAAGAATTAATTTGGCGACAGATACTCGTAAACTAAGTCAGAGTAATATGTATTCGACTGGTAAACAACTTGAAGCCTTGAACTGATTAACCTTTGCTAAATTATGAATTAAAAAAAAGTACATTTTAGATCAATTAATAAATGAATTCCTTCAAGTTTCTCGTATCTCACCAGCGAATAAAGTGCAATCAGTGCGAGAAAAAAAATCCGTGGCACACGTCTTTAGCGCAATCAACAAAATAATCTGAAGATGGCTAATTAATGTGCACATTCTCAAATAAATATATGTATACGATTTTATTTTGAGCAATTTAAGAATGAGCTCATCCACAACAACTGACAAAAACAAAATCCACGCCCCAATTAAGACGGCAAATCAAATTAGGGGCAAAACACGTTTACCGTTTTAAGCGTTCGCTCGAGTACGAGAAATGCGAGAGATCTACTCGAGGCAATTACGGCGACATCGTTGACTCTCTTACGAGTATCTGCCTGCTCGATGGTTGCGGGGGACCACACGGCGTATGAGCTTTATACTCGTCTGTGTCGTTGCGTTTATCTCAATTTGCGAAAGATACTCGTACTCTTACTCGTACTCGTACTCGTATATATATACATATATATTTTAAAGACATGTGTAGGCACAACAGATACGAGCTGGTTGCATGTGTACACAATATAATATCTCAGATAGTCACGTGTTAACATCATTTCTAATTATGAAACAACATCTGAGAGTTTTACAACAACACGGTCCAATATGTCTGTGTTTATAATAGTTAAACTTTGACCGCGACGTAATAAATATAACTAATGAGTTTATTGAACTGTAAATAATTACACACTGAAAAAAAATTAAGTCTAAGGAAAATATTGGAATTGTCGGAATTGCCATTGTTATAAAATAGTCAGTATATAAAGCTGACAAATAACTATGGATTTCTCAGATTTATAAATGTTGAATAAGAAATTGTAAGCATTACGTAAATTATATGATTATATTATATTATAAGACGAAAAGGTATGAATATTTTCACTCACCCTTTGTCTACTGGGTGTGATTAATCTATATAAAACTCTTTGTCCTGACTTACTGACTGACTGACTGACACATCAACTTGTAGGCCAAACGGTATGAGATAGAAAGCTGAAAATTTCACACAACATAGCTGAGACAATTTTATTGTGCAATAAGTCGGAGTTTTGCAAAATTCGACCTGTAAGTGGGTTCATGGAATTACTTAGTATGAAAAACTTTTTTGTTTCTTAAGATATCTCAAACAAACTCGCAAGTTGCATGTTTGGGACTGTCTCATACATCCTGACCAAATTTGTTCAAAGTCGGATTACTATATCATATAGCTGCCATAGGAACAATCGGATGCAAATTAACCTTTAGTACGAAAAACTTTGTTGTTTTATGTAATAACTTAACTAAACTCACTTGGGACTGTCTCTTACATCCTGAATAAATTTGGTCAAAATAGGACTTTGCTCAGTTTGTTTTGATTTTTATTTTATTTTCTACGAAAAGTTTATTTACTACCCCATATCTGTGGAATTAACTGCCCACCCACTGGCTAAATTCATAGAATATTTATTTGAGATGCGATTCTCTTTTTTTACTTTGTCTCTTATTTTAATTGCATTTTGGTTTGGCTTTCTATTTGATTTTGCTAAATAATCACAAATTAATTGAATCGACTGCTTTCTTTTCTTTTTTTGCTCAACCTCTTAGCCTCCTTGTTTGCCGTCATCTTTGCCTCCCCCTTCGATTTTTGGCATTGCCAAAGTGCAAACATTTGTACTTTGCCATTGCCATCACATTTATCTGCTTTCTTTTTTTTTGCTATGCTTGTTATTTTTTGGCTTTTGTTGCTTTTGGCCACGTGCCTTAATTAGTTGCCTACCTGACACTTTTCTGGCCAAACCGGACCAAACCACGCCGTGTTTGGACCACTCTGTCAATTGCCTAATTTTGAGCAACGGCGCATATTATTTTGATTAACTTTTGTCCCCATGATTCAGCAGTTTTCGATTTGTCTGAGCCAGCAAATTGACTTGATGCCTGAAAGCGTCAATGTCCTTGCTAATATTCCGATTTTACGCCTTAGAAAACTATTGCACTTTTCACACTTTTTACTTACTTTATATTTATTTAAATTAAATTATTAAAATACTAATTACAAATGATGCCGTGAAATTAACATAAAATACAAATTACACTCCCAACACAAATACAAAAAAAAAACTGCACATATTTGAAGTAAGAATGCTCGACATATTTATATTTATAGGTATGCAGGTATTCTGTACGGAATAGCAATAAAACATATTTTTAATTAGCTAAATTATAAATCAACATAAAAAACGTTCATATTAATTCGCGTAAAATGTGAGCATCATGAGCAGACCACAATATGAATTGTATAATAATTTAATAGCACTCAATAAAATTTAAAAAAAAAACTGTGCGATTATGTGCGTGTGTGTGCTATCAAAAATTTAAATAAACCAATGCCACAAATGCCATAACACTTTATAACGTGTACATACATATAGAGACTATATATATGTGTACATCTATGTGTGTATGTAAGCACCACAGACGTATCCACCTCCACATCGAATTGCCGCAAAATAAACACACGTGTGAACATGAATTGAATGGCTAGCCAAAAGATGCGCTTTAGACACAATATCACAGATACAAAGATATCGATACAAGCACACTCACACAAACTCACAAGCGCACACACATATTGTTCTGAAGAAAATCAGCGCCAAATTGACGTAATTGTCACAATTTTCGTCTGCCCACTGTAACTGTGTGTGCTTGTATGTGGGTATCTGTGTGTGAATATGTATGTCTTTGGTGCCTCTGACGCCAAATAATGTTCCACATATAACACAAGCATAAGTATAGTTAAACACTGTTTTAGCGAACTGTCAAAACATCGCAGCACTGTCATTAATCATCAAGTGCCAACTGCTCAAATTAGCTGTAATCGCCAATGACATTAACTTAAAATGCTATTTAGTCTTTGCATTATAAAATGACATAAAGAATAATAATGGACTAAAAGTTCCATTCATTATAAGAATAAATATTCAAGCTATTAAAGAGATTGTAAAACTCTTCAGAAGAAAATAAACTACTTTAAAATATAAGGACATCGAGTAAAACTTTTTTTAACTCAACATTCAAAAACTTGGAAGCAAATGAAAAAATACATAGAATCGGATTCAATAAACAAAGCTTTCATGTGTCTATAATAAGGTGCACAAAAATGCAGGAACAAATAATAAAATTTGTTTACGATCTCGCCTTGTTTTTAATTTTACTTATAGAAAACTTTTTTTTTAAATTAAGTTAACTTTAGCAAAGCTTCACTGTAAGAAAAAAAATCACTTTTATAAGAATGTATGGCTTTGGATATGGCGCAGGCGCAGTGACAAACATTTTGTGATGTGACTAAATGACTGACATTCGAATGACGGCTGGCAACAAGTTTTGGTTGTTGTGTCAGCTTTGTCCTCCCCATCAATTAACACCACTTTGCCACAAACACACACATACGCACGCACATGTGGCACAGACACACAAATAAATTGAGAAAATAGAAAAAAATACAAGCGGACAGGCCAGACATCAAGTCGGATTTTATATATGCACTAATGAACTGGCCCAACCGAGATGCGTATTATCATCATCATCATCAGCACCCACTCCAGGCATAAATAATTATACATTATAAACAAATTAGCAACATGGTCATTAATTTAAAATTTTACATACTTTTTCACAAGCATTTTATTCTGTAAAATTGTTAGTAATTTAGATCTGAAAATTAATATTTAACTTTTTATGATCATATGAATAACTTTTTTCATAAACTCAACTTTAGTGAAAATTGTTTTTTAATTTATTACACATAAGTGTGATACATCATCACTCAGTTCAACTATTTTAAAAAATAAAATTTGGCATGTCAAAACATGTTCCTGAGAAACTGTAAAGGAAAATTATTCTTGTTAAATAATTCGTAATATTTTCATTATGGGAAGCACATGGAACATATTCTACCCTGTCATCATTAGCGAAGGTATGTTGAATGCAGATTCTTACTAACATCCATCGATAAGTAACATATATCTACCCCAAGAATTTCTTTCAAGTACTCTTCATCACTCACACTACAATGAAGTCTTAAGCATATTACTCATTCGCACTGTTAACGCCTTTTATTAATATTTTATACTATCTGGGCACTTGCATAGTCCATTAATCAATTTGAAAGTCTTTGATTTATTGCTTGCCATATTTGTACAACCATATTTAAGTACAATACATTTTCTTAAAATTTTCCAAAGTCTTCATACACATAAATAGCAAAAATATTTGTTTACATTTTCCTCGACTTTCAATAGTCTATGTTTATTTAGCTATTCGTTTCAGTCAATAAAATCACTTTTTATTGCCCTGACTGGAAAATATTGGTTTTTTTTTTAAAAGAGTGCATTATAATACACATTTTTATATAGCGTGGAAAGTGTGTAAATTTTGCATATCACATCGTCAATTCTGTTTGATATTTTTAGCAATTTGTTTTCTTTGCATTAATTTATTTATTTGTCCTCAACTGAAAATTTTTTTTTAATATTCTACGTCTATGAGAACGAAAATAAACATAAAATACAAATCCGTGAGCCAATTTTAGTTCATTCTCAGAGCAATACGCATACATATATAAGTTTAAATGGATATATGAATTTTTATATTTTTAATGCTGTTAGTCATTATAATAAACTTTTGAGTAAATATTTGATTGCGGGTTATCTGATTGATTGATTGCCTATCAGATCTTTATGAAAGTTCAAGAATCAAAAAGTGCAGGGCATCTCGCCGTTCATCACAATCGCATTGATCACAGCCAAAAGTCATGTAATTACAATTAATGATTGTGAACTTTCTTTTATTTGGAGTCAGGTTGGCTTCATTAAGTATCTTATCTTTATCTAATTAAGAACATCTTCTTTTCACTTGCCGAAAGTTGGAAAACATTTACCGAAGTTCACAAATTAACAATCATAGTGCTCAACTGAAGTGTGTTAAGTCCGCAAATTACAGGTCGCAAAAAAATCGTTAAAAATACAGATTGATTTAAAAATGCAGGCAACAACTGTTTGGTAGTCATATAATGCACTGCCACGCCCATTGTGGCATCGTGGAGGCAGTGTTTGTGGCGCCATTATATGCATTGTATATGCAGCCATTTGGAAAATTAAATCAGTAATCATTTAAGGGGAGGTTCTTTTGGATTTTTTTGAAAAAATCGAATTTTTTTTTTTTACATAAAATGAAAGTTATATATATATAGAATATATGTGCCAAAGGATTTTTCAATACGACGCATATTTCTTGAGATAGGGCGTGTCAAACGTACCCATGTCACGCGAGCTGCGTACCCACTGTCACTTTCCAAAAACTTTAAACGCGTTTTTCTCGAAACCATGTTTTCTAATCTAATTTCAAGTACAGGTCTTGTTCTATTGATCCGATTTCCTTCATTCAAAAAATGTTTTAAAGTATATACTTTTTTGTATGGCTTATACCTAAAATTGGCATAAAAAATTGTTTATTTATAATTTTTAAACGAGATCAAAGTAAAAAAAAGTGTAAAAATTTCATTTTTTTTTTTTAAACGACCATGAAATTGGTTTTTTTTCACCAAAATTAATTGAAGTTAGGTATAAGCCATAGGAAATTTTATCTTTTTTAATAAATTATATACATTTTTCATTTCACTTTACTACCAGAGGCCCCACACTTGAAGAAGCAGAGCGATATTTTGAGAGTCGAGGTCGACGAGATCCGCCATTTTGAAGCCGCCATTTTGAATTTCTCAAAAATCACTTTTTTTTTTTAATCGTCAATAAACAACGAATCAAAGTTCGAATGCAGAAGTTCGTATGTATTTTCGTTCTCCCACAAACCATTCTCAAATTTTGCTTGATTTTCGGCCAAATCCAAAAGAACCTCCCCTTAAGCAATCAGCCAACCGGTCAACCAGTGTCCGAGCCAGTCTGGCTGACTCAGCTGTACTGAACTGGGCCCAGTACAGTGTGGGCCATGCACTCGTTTTGGCCCACTCTCTGGGCAGCTGTTCACGCTGCATCACGCAAGATGAAAATGAAAATGAGCATTGACAGCTTTTGGCGGCACATGAACTGAAAACACGATGAAATTCTCGTACAAGCAACAAAAACAACTTTAAAATATAAATAAATCAGAACAGAGTGGGAAGAGCAATTTATTTTGTTTATCAGTTGCGATGTTAACAATAGCATGTTAATAATTAACTTAATTTCAGACGGCTATTTGTGGAGCAATTGTCGATTCCTCGTAATAATATTAAAATGCGGTTATTGTGGGTACAGAAGGTGATACATTATACAAATAGTCAGGCCATTTTAAACTCTGAAGTTGATTGAAAAAACAACGACTGCCTGTTCTTCGATTGGGAGAACTAGTTCGTGAATTTAAACACAATTATTAAAGCTAGAACTTAAGAAATTTTAAAGTATGAGCTTTTAGCCTAATACAAATTCAAATTTAAATCTCCTATCAATCTCTTTATCCGCAGCTAATTTCTATTACTATTATTTAACATCTACTATATTAATATTCTGAAAGTTATAGATTTTAGGTTAGATTATTCTGATAAATATCTACTCATGTGTATCGGATTTAAATATAGTAAATCTCCCAATGTATAAATTTAGCATTATCAAATTTTTTATATAGTTTATATTGTACATTTGTGTTATTGTTGTTGTTGTTACGCAATAACATGTAGTATACCTTAACGATAACTCACATATAAGAAATTGAGCTTACAGCTTGTATTTTTTTGCTTGCATTTTTGCGTTTATATTGTAAGTTTCTTAAATATTTACACAGTTGTCCACAGTTTACAAAAATAGACAACAATTTAATGTAAAAATTTAAAAATAAGTCAAGCAAAAATATTTTTACAATATTATTTTCGTCTGCAATGGAAATGATTTCTAATGTGGCATATTAATAATTGCTAATGCAGAAAATTTACCAAATATTTTGCCTACGTAGAAATATTTTTAATTAATTAAGCTCCAAAATTATAAATATTTATAGAGAGAACAAAATTCCATTGGCCATTTCAGCAAATATTTGTTGTATCACAATTTACAGTTGTTGGTTATTTTGCTTGCCGCCAATAATTCCCAAAATATGTATGAGAATGCCCTGTAAAAGTTTTGAACAGGGTATACAACTGCAAGAATAACTATGAAATTACTTAATAGTTGAAAAGATATAGCTGTATTTTATTAATTGGGTATTATTCGGTCAAGTAGACTTCTAAATAGCACATATTATGCTAGTTGTTTATGTTTCCGTTCTACATTATAAATATTTCGTATAGTCTCTTATGGATTAGTTATAAGTTCTGGCTGCTCTTCGAGCCTGACCATCCAACTACTCAACCACCCGACCATCTGCTTGAGAATTTTATTATAATTTATATGTCTGATTGTTGCCCGTTTAATATAGCCCATAAATAAAGTTTATGTATTTTGAGCAGTCTATGCTAATTATAGATATAAAACATTAGAATTATTAAGCAATGCTCGCGTTGAAGATAAATTTCTATAATTTTGTAAAATTTTTCATTCTTATTTAAGCTTAATTTTAAAAAATAATAAAATCATTTCAATACTTTCAGAAGTATGAGAAAGCCATTATACCGAACTTTCTCAAAATTATTTGAGGTTTGCATTAGCATTGATTAGAATACATTATATAATTGTGTTTGAAAGATTCCTGTCATTCAATAATATTAGGTAGAATCTGTATCGGAATTTCGACGCATTGACGGGTATAAGGCCACTCCCTGTCCTTTATGTGCTGGTCAGGCACAAAAGCAAGAAATTTGCAACAATTTCGCAACCATAGAAATTTTCCAGAGTTATATGTGGGTGGTGTCTGTTCAACTAATTGGCGACGGATGGCAACACATATAAACAATTTGTTGTTCTCTTTTGTTGCGGCATTTTTGCAAGCCAAGCCAGAAAAGACTGCAGACAAACAAAGCCAACTACTTATGGATTGTGTTCCGGCTTCGGGCTAAAAAGAGGACCACTCACTTTACCATAGACAGCAAAATAGGGACTCTACTACATATATACATATTTGTAAAGGAACTAACGCTATGCTTTTAAATTTTTAAACCAGTGTCCAGTATTCACATGCTAACAATTTCTGTCGTCGCCTTAGGAACTTGTGTATTTTGGTCGAGGAGTGGGGAGGTAAAACATAAAGCTGCTTAACTGTTGTCCTGGCCCGCATGTCCTGGCCAAGTTGGCAGCAAAAATGGCAGCCAGACAAACGAGGCAAAGTAATATTAATAATCTCATATACATACATACATGCCCGAAAAACAGTAACAGTGTGTTGCTATAAATAACCTTACGACAAGCTCTCAGTACTTGGAAAACGAGCCATAAGCCTCGCCCTAACCTCACATGCCATTTAAGTATGTATGTATGCAAATATACATACATAAATATATATGTATACATATAGTTGTTTGTGTGTGCTAAGTTTGTGCCTGTGTCGTGTATACATGCCAACTTTTGTAACTTTTTTGTCTGCAACTAAAATCAAGGAAACAAAGTAAAAACCGCTTTTCGTTGTTCTCTCTTTTTTCTCGACGTAAAAAGTAAAACAAAGCCAACGGCAAGTGTGTCAAAGCTGTGTATGATTTACTTAGTGTGTGTGTGTGTGTAGAAAATACCACAAAAAATGTATGCAAAAGTTTGGCAGTCTCTATATGGCAAATGGCTGTGAGCTCAGTTCTTGTGGGTTGTTCGGTTTCGTAAGTTTTGTTTCATTGTTAGTTTCATTGTTGGGATAGCTACAGAACATCAACTTTCGATTGAGCTCTTATTGCGCTCTGTTACAAAACTTCAAAAAGGTATTTGTATCTTGAAAAGTTTCATAACTGAAATGTAATTATATTTATTCAGCAATATGAAGCAGCATCGTATATTTTATACCACAATTCAAATATGCATAAGATTCAAATCCTATTTTTCTTTTTCCAGGGAATTAAATAAATATAAAAATCAATGAAAAACTAGTGGACGGTGCTACAGTCGAGCATACTCGACTGTCGGAGACCCCGTACTTACTATGGAAAAAAAGTTTTTCATACTAAGACTTGATTTTTGACTGATCGTTCCTATGGTAGCTATATGATATAGTGGTCAGGATGTATGGGACCACTATACATGCATATTCTGTCAGTTTGGTTGAAATATCTCAAACAGCAAAAAAGTTTTCCATACTAAGACTTGATTTTCAACTGATTGTTCCTATGGGAGCTATATGATATAGTGGTCCGATCCAAAATCTAAAACAAACTCGATCTGCTTGCAATATAGACGAACCTACATACCAAGTTTGGAGTCTCTAGCTCTTATTGTCTCTGAGATCTAGGCGCTCTTACAGACGGACAGACAGACAGACAGACATGGCTAAATCAACTCGGCTGTTGATGCTGATCAAGAATATATATACTTTATGGGGTCTGCCACGCCTCCTTCTGCCTGTTACGCACTTTTTTTTTGTGACAAAGTTAATAGACACCTGTACTTTTTATAAGTACGGTGTCTAAAAACCTTTGCGGATCATCTGCTAACAAATAATTTTACTATACAAATAAATGATACTAAAATTTTGAATTGATGCAAATACCAAATTTTTAAAAAATATCAAGATAACACAAAATAAAAGAAATATTATATATAAAAAACTAAATATTAAGAACAAATAAAATGTGGAGCGTGAATTCGAACCCGGGACTCCTAAACATAACGGAGGACAACGCTCTACGCATTGCGCCGCAGACTCTTTTTGGAAATACCCACCTTGTTATAGATTTTATTTTTACTGGACTGTAAGTCAAAGTAATTATTATCAAGTTGTGATTGTTGTCGTTGTTATTGTTTCTGATAACGAATGGCAAATCATCGAGAATTTAGTTGTTTAATATCTTCGCTTCTTTATTAGGAATGTCTATCTTTAAATTTGTGCTTATAATTAAGATTTTCTATTTTGTGGGCGTTTAAGGGGGCGTGGCGAATATATAAAACAACAAGAATATATGTACTTTTAACATTTAAAAAAAAAACTAACTAAACTAAAATAACTGAATTCAAAATATTAAAAAAAAAAAATTTTTGTCCGTGCCGGAGCTCGAACCCGCAACCCGAACTGAGAACTTGTGCAAAAAGCAAATGTTCTAGACACTGCGCCACAGGCGATCTTAAATTATAGGTATCTAATTGTAGATTTTGTTGTTACTGGACTGTGAGTCAAATTTAATTGTTATCTAATTGTGATTGTTGTTATTGTTGCTGATAAGGAATGGCAAATCATCGAGAATTTAGTTGTTTAATATCTTCGCTGTTTATTATCCGATCGCGATGAAATTTTCATTAAATGTGTAGGATAATATTATCTTTGTCTATGCTCAATTAGGAATGTCTATCTTTAAAAATGACCTTATAATTAAGATTTTTCAAGTTTGTGGGCGTTTAAGGGGGCGTGGCCAAAATCTAAAACAAACTCGATCTGCGTGCAATATAAACGGACCTACATACCAAGTTTGGAGTCTCTAGCTCTTATAGTCTCTGAGATCTAGGCGATGACACAGACGGACAGACGGACGGACGGACAGACGGACAGACGGACAGACGGACATGGCTATATCGACTCGGCTGTTGATGCTGATCAAGAATATATATACTTTATGGGGTCTGCCACGCCTCCTTCTGCCTGTTACGCACTTTTTTTTTTGTGACAAAGTTAATAGACACCTGTACTTTTTTTAAGTACGGTGTCTAAAAAGGATATATAAAATGCTTTAAAACCATAGCCATTTAGCCTTATAAATAGTACAAAAATCAGTAGAATATTTACTTATTTATAAGAATATTATTTATTAATTGAAAAATATCATAAAAGTATTCTAAATTTACGTCAATTTGTAATAGTCGAGAAATTAAAAATTATTTAGCATTCAAAATAAAAGCACTACAAATTTATTAGACTTGTAAAAATAAAAGAAAGAAAGTCTGTTTACAGATTGCTTTAAAAAATTTAATAAGACACCAAAAAAGTATCACAAATATGGTATTGTAATAATTGACGCATTCGGAGACTATTACTCAACCGTCTGCGATTGATGTGAAAGGAAAATCAGCTTTTCAATAAGAATACGCTTATATAACCAATTATGCGGCAACCCAGTGGACCCTTATGAACAGAGACACGTATCTACGTGTGTGAGTAAGTACGTATTATACCTAGTATAGGCAGCAGGTGTTTCTAGTTGCCACTTTTGCCATGTACGAGAACAAACATATTTGCCAGCAGTTCCTTGGCGTATAGTTTGCATATGTGTTAGCCTTTATTGTTATTTCGGTTGTGTGTGTGTGTGTGTGGAATACTTACTACCTTGACAACACCTTGGAACCGTTACGAAGACCTGAAATTAAGTTTTGCGCCTCCAGCAAGAACTAAGTAATTAAATTATGTTGGATAGGCTAGAATGAAATGGATATACTCGTACTTAGGAGGTTGCCTTTTGGGAAACCTTCATCAAGTATGAATATAATAATAACTGAAGCAAGCTTTCACATTGGGGACAAGCTGTTAGCACGCTACAACAGTTGCTAAAATAGCATATTTGTATGCTTAGATTTCCATGGAAAGTTTGCCAAGTGTTGCCTCGATCAAGTTTTTAATGAATCAAACTAAGGGAATTCATATTTCCAAGTCCCCGCCCAATGATAACGCATATATCATTCTCATATATATTTTTTTAAGGATTTCAAATTCATTTTATTGGTTTTTTTTGTTTGTTTGTTTTGTTTTTTGCTTATCTTTTCCTTTGTGTTTGTTTCTTCCTCATATTTTCATTCCATCATTACTTATAATTGGTTTACTTGCTCGCAAATCTGTTTTTTTCTCTTTATTATTATTGTATGCTTGGATTTTGTTTTTTAAGACATTTCATCTTGCTTGTTGTTGGTTTTTTTCTTATTTTTTTGAAATATATTTATATATACGCACTTGCTATATAAACTTAAATGTATAAACTAAATTAAATAATTTGAATTTTCTTTTTTCTTTTGTGTTTTTTTTTTGTCGATTTTTTCTTTCTTTCATATTTAATATATATATTTATAAATATATGTACCTCGAATTTAACGCACGCACACACATGAAACAACAACAAAAGGATATTCATTTTCGAATATTTGACAAAAAATTATTTTTGCTTTGCCAAAATTACAATCTATATAGAATTATATAGATTTGCAATTTGCACATTATTTAGCAGGTTTTTGTTAGCTTAAAACGATTCTCTCTCTTGGAAGGTATACAAAATGATATACATACATATATATGTATATTCATAATATTAAAGTATATATCCTTCTCTTTATACATATACGTAAAGCAAGTATTAAAGCTCAGTTATATGATTTGTAGAGCATTGCTAAATAAATTACAATAAAAGTTAACTAATAAAAAACAAAATTGCACAGAAACTTTACAAGAATAGAAAGAAGGGAATCCAAGTTCGTTATATTTATTTTTCGACTGAAATACATCATCATATACATCATGTATTCAATATATTTAATAATATTTTTGCTGTTGTTGTTGTTTATTAAATTGTTTGCTCAGACTACTATAGACTATGTATTTATATGTATGCGTGTATGTATATTTCTCTCAATTATTTATTAATGCGCCTATTTTGTTTGTCGCTGGTGTGTGTGTGTGTGTAATGTTAAATAAAATATATGTTTTAAACAAAAAGTTCTTTAAATATTAGAAACAATGTGATGTGTGCTTCCATTTATTATTTATTTATTTATATGTTAAATAATAATTGTCTAATATTTATGACTTTTTGACGCAACTAGTAGAAAAAAATGAATAGAGTTAATTTAGTTTAAAACATACGTTGTACATTTTTTATAAGTTATTTTTTTTTTTTTTTTTTTTCACAACATAATTTGAAAGGCTTGGCGTTTAAAAATAAATTAACAAAAAGTACAGCAATTAAAAAAAATATAATTTAAATGATTGTTTCTTCTTTTAGCCTATTTTAAAAAGGCTTCGCTGCTCCACATATTAAACCCTTAAAATCTTTTAACTTTTACAGAAAGTTCTTGTTTTAGAAATGTTAAACAATAAATATATAATGGGTCTTTACTCGAATATATATATGTATATAACGTTTTTTTGCTTTTCTTTTTAAATTATTAAACTTAATTGGCGCTTCTCTTTCTGTTTCTCGTTCTCTCATTCTCTCTTTTGCACATTTTCTTGGTATCATCTTTTGTATCTTTTTGTAAGTGTATAATATTAAATATTTTTTCTTGTTTAATTAATGCTACGATTTTACGTTTTTTTACACACAAATTTCAGTATGTTTTCTTTTGTTTTTGTTTTTGTTTGCGACTTAAATGTAAACATTTAGATTTTATATTTGTTGCTGCATTTTTTTTTTCTTGTTTTTATTTTATATATTTTTCATGTTCTTCATGTTAATATTTATTATTTATTTTAGAATTTGAGTAGTTCATGTGGTTCTTTCTGGCTCATTTTGGCCCTAGATCCTGCGAGTGATACGTGAATTTTCCACGCATGACTTTCTAATATGTATGTGTCTATGTATGTACGTATGTATTTTTTGTATATGTATGTATCGGTGAGTGCGCTTACTTTTAGGTGCCACTTTTGATGAGCATGTCTATATGTATGTCAGTGTTATCTAACTTTCGGCTGCATTTCTCATTTCATTTTTGTTTCCTTCTGTAATTGTTTGTTTTTTCTTACTTTGTGAATTGTTTTATATCTGTTGTTTTTTATTGTTGCACGTCGTCGCTGATTGTACAACATTTATAGTACATATGTATCCGTATGTCTAGAACGCCTAAAACATCGAGAGCTAAACGTAAGCTCAGTAAATAGCAGGGGGCGGGGAGCGGGCAGGAATCAAAGGGCACATAAGAAATTCAGCGATTTTTTGTTTACTTTTTGGCGGTTTTTGCAACACTAAACTGTATTTTTTTTATCATACATTACCGATGTTTAAACATTTGACGGAACTTGTAATGCGAAATGTGTTTAACCAACTTTGTTCAACTGTTTTTTTACTGCTTCCCATCTTTTCACGAGCTTAAAAACATGTGAGAGCTTTGCCCAGAAGATAACATTTATTATCTCTCTTTTTTTCAATGTTTTCCTGTCTTCTTCATTTATTCCTCTTCGGCATTTTCTTGCTGTTGTTTTTTTGTCAAGCGCACTAAGTGCACCATAATTTTATTTTTATTTAATTTATAAATTAATAAAGCGTTTCATACTTTCACACATACTTTTTTGCTCTTGTTCTTTTTGTTGGGAGTTTTGCCTGTTGACTTAAAAACAAATTCCTTTATTTCCGTTTTTGCCCATTTTTTGCCTTTGCTTTGTTTTACGTGTTTCTTCTTTTTTAGTTTTCTTTTTGTTTTGGTTTTTGTTTGTTAAACTAAACTATGTACTTTACAACTAAATATCTGTAGTCTCGTGGTTATACTATACGCTATATGTTATGAATGATTATTTATGTATGTGTTTTACCATAAATTGTTGTAACTTATTACTTTCTTTGTTATTGTTGTTGTTGTTATAGTTGATTGCTCCTTTCTTTTTCTTCATCTCTCCATCTTACTCGCTCCCAGTTTGTTTAGCTGCTGTACGTAATTTTATTAAATATTTCAACTTTTATTGAAGCTCATTACAACGGTGCTTCAAAAATTCGGTCTTCAGTTTTTGAGAAGATGATTAAAGTCCCAATGCGCTGCAAAAAAAAGAAAGAAATATACAAATTAATTAGTTTGTTGTTAACCTTTTATAACAACAACTCAATCTAATATTATGCTAAACGCATTAAACATTTTATAACCAAGTAGATAAAACCGCTTTAAAAGTTTTTTTTGTGTCAAACAACTTTTTGTGACAGCCTTGAGAGAGCGGCCAAGTTTATGCTCGGGGCACTTCCTATTTGAGTTTTTTAACCTCAGTCTTAAAACCGAGTCTTAGCCATAACTCAAACGAGTTCACCATTTGACCATTAAACTTGCTAAAAATCTGTAGTCAACAAATTTGATGATGTCTTTGATGGGTTCCGATTTCGGATTTAACTAACAAACTGCTGCCACAGTTTTCTACCACGTGATGCTAATTACTGAGCTAGGTCAAGGTCACTTGGCTTTTTATAGTTATTTATTTTTAGTGATTGATTTAATAGAAATTCGGTTAATCAACATTTAAAGAAACTTAAAACATTACAAACAACTTATAATTAAATACTTATTAATAAAAGAAACTCATTTTTTAAAAATATTTTCATTTATATTTTGAAATATGTGTATTTATTCACGTTTTATATAAAGCTTACTCATATGTAAACTATTTGAAGCATATGCTTAAGCCGCAAAATAAAAATCGAAACCTTGAATATAAATATATAAAACTATATGGGCTATTCCAGAGTTGCGGACGTTACATTTGCACGCAAATTTTCATGGGAGTATTTTTAAACCTATTTTAAGGTAAAAGCCTTACTGTATCTGAAAAAAATTAGGCTTGCTGAAAGTTCCGTTGTGGCCGTTACAAAGAATGGAAGTCGATTTGAGGTTAACGTTCATTTACAAATATATTAGCGGATTTAGCATAATAAACAAAAAAAATCCTAATACAAAAAATTTAGTGGAATATATGACCATATCAATCCAGCATCAAAAATAAAGATAAGTTGCCTCGTCAATTCACACTTTTTACACACACACTTTTTTTCAAATTTTTAATATAAATTGAATATCTATTCGAAATAGTTTTTATCTGAAATAAAAGAAAACGAAACCAAGTTTAAGATGAGCTAAGCGCTAAACACTCAGAAGACTGTTTTGCCCACTTTTTTGGCAATTGAAAATACCCTTTTTTTACAAGAATTTTTGAAATTAAGAGGCTAAAAGAAGAATTAATTGATTAGGCTCGGGCATGAACAACCAAACCACCGTAAAACCTTTATGATTTTGTAATTAGATGCCTGAAAATGTATTCTAATATATAAAAAACAAATATTATTAAAAACATGCAGTTTTTTGACAACTTTATTTGACTTACTCGTACATTTAAAAGAGTTTATCTGTTAATCGAAATGAGATATAAACAAAATTAAGGTATGTTAAATAATCATTAGATTTAAGTCAAATTACTGATAACCAACCAAAAAGGAAAAAGTTAAATAGATAGTCAAAAATGTCATGTATAAAATTCTCGTTATGTTTTTCCATTTCCCGCTGCTCAACCGGCATGTAAAAACTTTTATAGATATTGCGCCTTATCAGTTTCGCACATGCACAAACACACATGCACACTCACACTAGGCGCCAAACACACCAAACAGTCTGCCGACGCTAACGCCGACATCAACGTCGCTGGCAGCGCTGCCGGTTGTCGCCTATGACGTAAACAACGTCAGCAGCAGCAGCGACACCGACATCGACAACAGCGTGTTATATTAAATCTTATTTCACAAAATCATATAACCACAAAGAGGAGGCCGAAAAAACAACAACAAGGTACAATACAAAAAAAATACTGACGGCAAACAAAAGTCGTAAGGGAACGAGCGGGTAACAAAACTGCACCCACGCTATAACAATAACAACAATAATACCAATACATGTAACTGAAATTGAAGAAGACAGATGTATAATACTGAATATATTCATATAATACATACAAATGTATCTATATTATATGCAAATACATAATGTCAGAGATCTGTTAACTCTTCTGATTTGTATATTACAATATTACGTAAACTTAATTTTGATCAATGTCGGGAGCATTACCTGCGTCAGGTGTACAACTATTCGAAAACAAAGCTTTCACTTGCCAAATGCTTTAACTGGCCTTGAAATACGAAAAATGCCAAAAAAAAAAAAAAAAAAAACAGAAAAAATACATAAGTAATAGCATCGGAATGTGCAACAAATGAAAGGTAATTTAGATAGTTTAAACTGAACGAATACAAGGAAATGGTTAAACAAAGTATTACTCATAGAAAGTGTAGCTGATGAAGTATATAAATACTTTGAATAAAATATGAACGTCCAATCAAAAACATAACTGACCTAAACTAAACTAAGCTTACCTTATCAAAGAATACAAATTTTAACAATTAGCTATAAATTTTGAAAGATTTATAAGAGCATATTATAAATAATGTATTCATATTTCTACGAGTTAATTAAATATATGATAGGATAAATATAAATATATAAGATAAGCTTAGACTCAAGGTAAAATTTACAAGCTTTAAATGCAAATAGAGGAGAATTTTATATAAACAACCACAATAACTGAAAGAACCTAACTGAGACACAATTTTCTGTATACAGCAGGGATAGAAAACTACCTTTTGTATTTTAATTTAAATAATGATCATTTTCTTTTTTAATTTATTAAGCAGGAATAAATTTTCTATAGAATATGAAAAGAAATACATTTTCTATAGTCTGCATAACTATTCAATAAAATCAGAATAGAAACTACCTAACTTTATAATAAGCACGAATTTATCTACTTTTTCTGTTTTTACATTTAACGACTGCTTGTGGTTTTATCAAACATAATCAAAAGATATTATTGTAGGTACTTCACAACTAAAAGTTGTATCTTTAACATTGGATGACTGCAAAAACTAAAATAAATATGAGTTTTACGACAGAGAATACTTTCCCCCTGTCTAAGTATGTAGTCAAAAGAGACACAGTCCTATCGCAATTTTATGTATATTAGCTCAACTTTAGAACATCCTATTATAAATGTCCATATCTAGAACTAACTAAGCTCAACAACCTAACTGAACATACATGTGTTAAACTTTTGCGAGGCTCAAACAGCTTTTTACCAAGGTTCTATATTCTCTTTATACAGTTAGGGTTTTATGTATCATGTGCTTGTGTTTTCGTTTTTGTTGGCGTAAGTTTTTGGATTTTGTGCACTTTTAAGTGTGCTGGCACTCTGTTCCAAGTATCCCCTTTTCCGCAATATCCCCTTCCTCCACAACGCCCCTGTTGTGCTTTCAGTGTGTGCATATTTCATGAAGCCCACAGAGCAAGAGACAGATACATACAAATAAACTGCATTCACAAAAAATGCGTAATTAGCACCTGGGGAACTTCAACAAGCTGGAATAACTTAACAGCACTGCTGGAAACCTCACCTTATATACATACTATATGCACATAGTCACATAGATACTCGAGTGCATATAAAGATAACGTGAAATTTACATAGGTTAGTTGGGGGAATTGACGGCGCCTGGTTTAGGTTTACAATGTAGATACCGATCATATATCAGGCACAGTTCAATACAGTATATAAACTATTAAACAAGAAAAAACAAACAGAAAATATGCAATACCATATTTCCAATATTTTAAATCTTTTTTTTTTTTTATTATATGTAAGATTTTTATAAAAAGCAGAAAGCCAATTGAGTAAATGTATATATGCTACGACAATGAAGATATTTCCCTTGTAATTTCATTTCTGTCAGTGATAGTTTATTTGAGATTTGAGTATGCCAAATATCACTAAATAGAGCAATGACTTATGATTCTGATTCACTGCAAGACTCTAATTAAAATGATTTTACCCCACAATTTGTTAACTTAAGAGCACACTCGACAAATGTTAGCTATTCTTTGTTATTGCTTATGGTTATTCCACAAACAAAATATAAATGGGTAGGGATGGGCATAAACGACAGACGACAAGCAAAACAAACCCTGAGAGATATGTGACAGACAGATAAAGAGAAAGATAGATACACATACATAAACATACATACGAGTATATGCTCATATCGAAAATAGTTTGCGAATTGCCAACAACAACTGGTCGACAGCAAAATTTGTTCATTTCATTTTCATAATATTTGCGTCTATATCTTGGGTAAATATGTATTTAGAATGTTTTGACTTCTACTTGAAGACATGTATGTACAAACATATACAAATACATACAATGTATATCGAGCTTGTCCACTCGTTCCTGATTTATTAAAATGTTTTTCATTGCGCGCTGCACAGGGAAAGGGGAAATTGTTATCTTTTTTTGTTTTTAATAAAATTCTAGTAAACTTTGTGTGTAGAATTCTTTTTGCAGACCAAGGAATCTTGCTTATATAATTTAATTTATATTCATATGTTGGGCGATTATATATACATATATAGTATATTCTATTTTTTAATATACATTCTTTTAGGCGATCACAAACATTTTTATTTATTAAACGGCAACATTTTTGTCATTGTCTGTAGGTCAAATATGTTGCAGAGCTGATAGACATATTTTAGATAAAAAACTTAAACTTAAAATGTGTTTAACTATGCTCTCTAATTTTAGCTTATCATGTTTCAGATTTGCTAGATAAAAGCGAAGCTCGACGTTTTTAATTTGGGCTACTATAAAAATGTTGAAATCACAACAAGAACCTGAATTTTAACAAAGAAGATTACTTTTATCCAGATTTGTAATCGTGATTTAAAATCTGAGTGTCAAGTATACTAGACAATTTTTAGGAAAGCGAGTCTAAGAAGCTTACGCAAACTATTTTTGGGCATGCATTCTTAGATTGTGGACGCTTGCAGAAATAAGGAAGGATATTCTAGAAATTTTTCCGCTTTTCCTTTGCTTCAATAATGTGGGAGGACTTCTAAGAAGATAAGAGAAGCTGGCTCAGTCTCTCCAATAACACTAGTTTACAAAATTAAAACTTTTTTTTGCAAAGTGAATCAAAGTATTTTTTTCTTATGGACATTGGCCCGCTAAATACGAAAACGGCACTTAAAATTTTTTTCATGGAAGCGTTTTCGAAATATTCGAGTTTTTTCGAATTTTCGAGGTTACTCCAACACTTTTAAGTATATTTCCATTTCTACAGATCCGATTTGACCGAACAAGGACTTAAATCAAAGGTAAGTTAATTCTCTTCAACTTTCTTTCATGCAGTATTAAGATCGGTTCAGCAGTTCAGGGGCTAGCGATTTAAAAAAGTTCGAAAATTGTCGTTTTTTGCGATTTTTTGAGTTTAAAAGCTAAAATATCGTCCTGGAAAAAATAGAAATCACAAAGATAAAATTTTTCTGAAACATTTAACGTAAGGCTTAATCTGTTCCAAAAAAAATAAAGTGTTGTTCATTAAAATCCATTGACAGATGGCGAAGTAATATATATTTAAATGTTTTTAGATTGTCACGTTTTTCCTTTATTTATGTTAACAGCTATGTTAATAGCTCTGTTAACCTGCCGACTCCCTTGCACATTGCAAGCGCCTTATGCGGAAACTGCTAAAAATAAGATTACTCAATTTTGCATTACTTCGCCATCTATCGATGGATTTTAATGAGCAATACTTTATTTTCTTTGCAACAGTTTAAGCTTCACGTTTAATCTTTAAGAAAAATTTTATCTTTGTGATTTCTATTTTTTCCAGGACGATATGTTAGCTTTCGAGCTCAAAAAATCGCAAAAAACGCCCATTTTCGAACTTATTAAAATGGCTAGCACCTGAACTGCTGAACCGATCTTAATACTTTATGCAAGAAAGTTGAAGAAAATTAACTTACCTTTGATTTAAGTCCTTGTTCGGTCAAATCGGATCTGTAGAAATGGAAATATACTTAAAAGTGTTGGAGTAACCTCGAAAATTCGAAAAAACTCGAATATTTCGAAAACGCTTCCATGAAAAAAATTTTAAGTGCCGTTTTCGTATTTAGCGGGCCAATGTCCATAAGAAAAAAATACTTTGGTTCACTTTGCATTTTGGCTGTAAACTAGTGTAATTAATACACCAGAAAATCTTGAGTGCTTTTAAGTTAGCGTCATACTTTATAGCCTTATATTATGCAAATTCTTAAATATTTACAAGAATTCCAGAGCTTACTTACTAAGGTTAGTTTCTCAGACTATAATTTTATGAAATTTTTAAACAAGTTATTTAAAACTATTGTTCTTACAATCGACTATTGACACAAACGCATTCTATTGTAGTTTTAAAACATTTATCTTAAATTTGAATGATAAATTGTGATAAATTACCTGTTCTGACAATGAGATTAAGTAAATAGCATAACAAATTCGACTTCCATCGATTTTGACTCGTTTCAAGATGTTTTAAGTAAAAATCATGCAAAGAACTGAAAGTTTCTTCACCTATTAATTGGCACTCATGAAAATTTGCATTCCTCAGAGTGCTGATGAACGCACTTTTGGCCTTCTCATCTGTTTAGTCTCATTGGCTGTCATGGGGGAGAGCATTTGGAGCTTATTGGGGCCATTGAAGAGTTCAACGTTGTCTTTTAATAAATGGCACCAGTGGCGGGAGTTGCGAGTTCAACAGACGCCAAAAAATCCTCAATTTATTATTCACTTTTGCCTTCTTTTGTTGCTCCAATTCATCTGCTTCTCTGCTTATTCTCACACTCATTGTGCGAATAAGAGTATTGTTCAACACTTTGAACTCACAACTTTTTTAATAAGAGAACAAAAATGCAAAACTCGAATTACTGGGCGTGGCACACAATACGCTGATGACAATTATCAATTCGTCCAATATCTACAATACACAGTGTGGAAAACTTCCAAAGCAACGCAAAAAAAATGTGGAAAATTTGGGCGACGGTGTGGCCTTCGTATCTAATGTCAATAAACTTGTTGGCTCTGAAATCGAAATCAATTTTCGGGCAAAGGGAAAGCAGATAGCAAAAGAAAGAGGCTACAAAATAGGGAGAAACAAAGCAAAAGAATCAATTGCGAATTAATTAAAATGTGTGTTTTTTTTCAAATTTTAAATGGAGCTAATGGTAAAAGTCAAATAAATATGTGTGTATATAAGACTTTAGACTGAAAATGAACAGGAAACGGAAACTGAAATGGCCTGAAGTTCTGAATGCAGATCTGTGATGGACCTGAGACAGACTTGTCCCCAATTCGACAGCGTGAATAAAAAGCAAATTTCAATTTTTGCAACGGCAGTGAATATTGTCGTTGTTCTTGCTGCTGCTGTTGTTGTTGTTGCCGCTTTTTTGTTGTAACAACATTAACTACGAAAGTAATTAAAGACCAAGGGCAGGTCTGGGGCAAGACAGGACAACTTGGGCCCGCAGGCTCATTCTCTCTTTGTATCTCGTTGGGCCTCTCTGTGCCGTGTTAAGGAAGTGTGGGCTGGGAGGTCACAAAACTCAACTTGCGCGCGCACGGAGGCAATTAACACTGCACAAAGACACGAGGGTTGATTGGGTAGGTAAATTCATTTAATTCATAAACTTTTCACGGATTATCGATTTAATCCAAGCATCGCTGTATTAAAGCTTCCACAAACTTGGAAAGCTCTATTTAAAGCATTTATGTGCTTTTTAGGGTTTTTTCATGCATGAAACAATGCTTCAAAATGGATTTTAAAATTTCAAGTGTTTCAACACACTTTTTAAACTCCTTTAATGTACTTCCATAAAAAACTCATTTTATTGCTTTAATAATTTTTAATATTTTGAATGATTCTAAAGTGCAACTGATGCTTTTGTTTACACATGTATAAACATCTATGGCTGAAACATATTATCTACCTTATGAAGCCTCTGTTACTGCTAAGTTTAATTATTTGTGTGGGTAATTTGCAATTCATTCGCTAATAAACAACAGCTTTATTTCAATTAGAGCTTAAGTTGAAAGTCCGATTAACGCTGGCAAAATCTAGTTAAATCCTGTTAAGTCGAGAACTAATAGAGCAGCCCTCGCTCAGGTTGAGGTTGAAGTTTACACGCAACAGCGCCGTTGGCGCACAATTTGTGCGCTGCAATAAAATAAAATTAAAATTTGAAACAACGACGACAGTAACAACAACTGACAGGCAAAAGGAAGCTGTTGCCTTCCCGCTCTACCCTCGCCCACACACACCTTCCCTCCCTCTCTCTCTCTCTTTTACTTTTACTCGTTACACTTACTCATAGAGTGTATGTGTGTGTGTGTGTAGGCAACACAGCTGAGCTCATTCGCAGGCATCGTCATTCATCGTCATTCATTTCAGTTTCTCACTCTCCGTGTCCGCTTTTCTCACCCATCCTATTGTTGTTTTATTTCCCTGTTTTTTTTTTTCTCTGTATTTTTTGCTCTCATTTTGCTGGTAATTATGATAAGACAGTAATTACATTTATCTGTTGCTGGCAGCAAAAAGAAAAACACTAAACAATGCTGAAGAGCGCGTGGGACGCGCATAACGCTACGTATGCGTAATATATATGCGATATTATTATGTATACGCCTCGTGTCCAAGGTAAGCCCACTGAATTTTGCTAAAACTATACACAAATGACCTTCGCTTACACAGCGCTAGTATATATTTTATTCTCTTTATAGTGTCCGTAATTCTATCATAGTGAAGCTTATCTATCTTCAGCTCTTACACAATTTCAGTCAGTGTGCCGTTTGTATATTTATAGCGAAAAGATCGTTTACAACAATCAATCATATAGAAGCCACCTTCGGTTCTTTCTGGCATTTCTATACGTAAATACGCAAATGTAATCAAACAAGCAAGCAATACACAAGCAGCAACAAAAAAAAGATGCATAGAGCGTAGGGAAAAATAAAAGCTAATGAGTTACACTGTAGAACAAGAGTGTCATTTGTATTTAGATTAGAGATGGGCATGGGCCTCCTTTTTGAGGCACGACACGGCCCAAGCACGGCTGGTAAAAACTGAGGCCCAACACGGCCCAACACGGAATTTTTTTAAATAGGCACGGCACGGCACGGGCACGCACGGCCCATGCCCATCTCTACTTCGTGACGTCACTTTTTTATCATAATGGCATCAATCGTGCTATCGATGTTGTTAGTGTTCGCAAATTGTGCGATACATCGATGAATTCTACAGCTCAAGCTGACAAACAAGCCATAAAACTACGCCAACTTATCAATACTACCATATTTAAATTCAAAATCTGTACCGTGCTTTCCGTGCCTACCGTGCTTTCCGTGCTTTCCGTGCTTTCCGTGCTTTCCGTGCCTACCGTGCCTACCGACTTTGGCACGGTAAAACACGGCAATTTTTTATAAGGGGCCCAACACGGCCCAACACGGAATTTCTTTAAATAGGCACGGCACGGCACGGGCACGGCACGGCCCATGCCCATCTCTAATTTAGATAATGGAAAATTCTTACATTTTAAATAAAATGCATTAAATTGAGTACTTTTATTAGACAGTTAGTCAATTAAATATTCCTTGAGTTAAGCAAGATTTTATATTAATAATAATATTATTAATGTTAAAAAACCTATCAATATTTATATTTAATTTATTTACAATTTTATTCTATTTTACACATTATTTTCGTATAATATGCAATGTTAAATAAATATCACTCATACGCAACGTTGTGTGTTAACATTAACAATAAAGTTATGTAGCAATTTTTACTTTATATAAATATTTTATCGGCACATCGCTGGGTTGACCAGTGTACAAAATAAACAGCGAACCAGATAATAACAAATAATTAATCAATAATTACGCCTTGCGTGTATCATTTGACTGTATTAGATGCGAAGTGAGCGGTGGAGAAGGGCATTAACAAATAACAAATAAAAAAAAAAGAACGAAATAAAAGTTCAATTAATTTTCTGGCAAGCACCTGCTTTGGCATTCGCTTGCATGCAGACACATCCCACTTGCCCTTCCCCCGTTGGGGCCTCCCATTGACTAATGTCAACGCAACAACAAATTATTATTGATTACATGTCATTTGTATTGAATTGTTTGGTAGATGGGGCAGAGAGAACGCAGAGCGAAGAGCGGAGAGCGTAGATTCTAACAAATTCAATTAGGCACTCGACGCGCTGCGAGCTACTAAATATAACTGTAATTGTGTGTGGCCATTACAACACGACAGAGAGAGAGAGAGAGAAGCAAATATCAATAAAATTTCTGTCGTTGTAGCTATTATTTTCTTTTCTTTCTATCGCCTTACGTGTTACGAGTTAACAGGCCAAAAAACGAATGCATTATGTAATGCTTAGAAAGACGTAAGAACAAAAACAATAATAATAAACAACAACAAGTCTGGTATGCTGTTTTCTGGGGTGCATACTCTTAACCCATTTCGCAGACAAAGTAAATTCAAAACAAAACAACAACAAAAAGTGTGCGAACAACAATGGAATCCAGAGAACGAGAATGAGGATGAGAATTACGGTGACGACCCGCACTATTTCCTAGGCTACATAAATTAATGCAATAAATGTCTTTGTTTGTTGCCAGTTCTTATCACAAATCGCACAGTTCTTGTTGTTTTTTAGTAGTTTTATTTGTTTTTGTTTGTATTTTTTTTTTATGATTCAATTGATAAGCCTCAACTAAAGGGGAACTAATTGTTTTTTTTTGCTATCAATGTTATTTTTTTTTAATTGCACAACAAAATATTTCAGCATGAAACTGCTGATCTGCTAAACTTACCACTAGAGAGCGAGGGAGATGGAGTTACTAACATAATGGATGGCAAGCTGTACACACTGTTGTCTATAGTATGGTGGCAATTGATTACCATTGAGTTACGTTGCAGGCAGCTTCAGACATTCATATGTACATTTACAGTATACCTATACAACACCTGCTCATCGAAAAACGCACACGTAACAAACAAAAAAAAAAATCCAAAAAAATATAAAGCGAAATTTCAATTTTCATTGTATGCGCGTTTTCCATGTTCAATTCTATTTCATTTGCTCATAAATTCTGAATGAAAATTGCATGGCACTGAAAAATGTATAAGCCAAAGCGACAGACACAGGCAGGCAGAGCGACAGAGACAGAGAACGACGCAGCCAGGCAGAGGTAGATTTTGGGCAGTGACATCGTGGGCAAGAGGGGGAGAGAGAAAGAGTGCGGCAGAGGTACAAAGCGAACGGACAGAAGGCAATGCAAAACGAGCAAAAAGTACGCGTTTTATCTCTCGGATACTCAAACACACACATACACAAACACATACACACACAAGCTAAACAAATAGCGGCTACAATTTGAAAGCAGAAACGACAACAACAAAAATAATTGCAAAAACGAACAGAAAAAAAATTAAAACGGGCGCAACATGGCGACGACGACGTGTGCGTTATTTAAATGATGATTTTGTTGCTGTTTGTTGTCGTTTTTTTTTCTGTTTTTTGCTGCTGCTGCTGTCTTTATTTAAATGTTATAGCCTGCATTCGGTGAGACTCCAAATAAAACTCGTTTTCTTACCCAAAACTCTGAGATCTTTTGCAAAAATTAAAAATGAAACAACAAATAACAAAATAAAGATATACTTGTAGCAGAAGCAAAAATCATTTAATTTATTCTCGTTGCGTATGAAACCGAAACAACAAAAACAAACAAAAAAACGAAAATAAACGCAAGTACCTAACATTTGTTCAGCTTTTCATTCAGTGCATTGCTCATACGTCACGTTGACGCAGCGCGTTAAGAATTAATTATAAGTACCCTTGACAGCAAAAAATACAAATAAAATTATGATAAAAAGAAGAAAACTTTAGAGCCAGCTATAACTTTGTCATCTATGAATCTTTTGCAAAGTGGATAATTAGTTGTAGACAAGTAGACATTAGATTGAACTGATTCTTGATAATTTACAGCTAAAAAACGATTAAAATTTGTCGTAACAAGTTCTGAGAATAATAGCTACGATTTAATTTATTACCGCTTTTCTAACTGTTGCCCAAGTATATATAAATAATGCAAAATGTGACTCTCATTAACATAATTCATTTAGTGTTAACACAACTGACGTAAGTGCCATAGAAAAGAATCGCAAAATAATAGTGTTAAAATGATATTGGGAGATTAACATTTAGGACAAATGTTAAGCCCGTTACTTGTTTAATATGTATGTATTATAATATTGTACACATTGTATATTACAATGTATGCATTATTTACACACAATTAATAACTCTAGTTTACAAAATTAAAACTTTTTTTTGCAAAGTGAATCAAAGTATTTTTTTCTTATAGAGTTTGGCCCGCTAAACACGAATATGGCATTTAAAATTTTTTTTATGGAAGCGTTTTCGAAATATTTGAGTTTTTTCGAATTTTCGAGGTTACTCCAACACTTTTGAGTATATTTCCATTTTTAATTATTCGATTTTTGCAAGCATGCACTTATATTAAAGGTAAGTTAATTCTCTTCAACTTTCTTTCATGCAGTATTAAGATCGGTTCAGCAGTTCAGGTGCTAGCGATTTTAAAAAGTTCGAAAATTGTCGTTTTTTATGATTTTTTGAGTTTAAAAGCTAAAATATTGTCCTGGAAAAAATAGAAATCACAAAGATCTGTTCCAAAAAAAATAAAGTATTGTTCATTAAAATCCATTGACAGATGGCGAAGTAATATATATTTAAATGTTTTTAGATTGTCACGTTTTCCTTTATTTATGCTAACAGCTATGTTAACAGCTCTGTTAACCTGCCGACTCCCTTGCACATTGCAAGTGCCTTATGCGGAAACTGCTAAAAATAAGATTACTCACTTTTGCATTACTTCGCCATCTATCTATGGATTTTAATGAGAAATACTTTATTTTCTTTGTAACAGTTTAAGCTTCACGTTAAATCTTCAAGAAAAAATTTATCTTTGTGATTTCTATTTTTTCCAGGACGATATGTTAGCTTTCGAGCTCAAAAAATCGCAAAAAACGCCCATTTTCGAACTTATTAAAATGGCTAGCACCTGAACTGCTGAACCGATCTTAATACTTTATGCAAGAAAGTTGAAGAGAATTAACTTACCTTAGATTTAAGTCCTTGTTCGGTCAAATCGGATCTGTAGAAATGGAAATATACTTAAAAGTGTTGGAGTAACCTCGAAAATTCGAAAAAAATCGAATATTTCGAAAACGCTTCCATGAAAAAAATTTTAAGTGCCATTTTCGTGTTTAGCGGGCCAATGTCCATAAGAAAAAAATACTTTGGATCACTTTGCATTTTGGCTGTAAACTAGTGTAATTTAACAGTAACATTTACTTTTGAAATGGAACTTAACATTACGAAAGCGTCTCTTATTAAAGCTTAGTACTCAAGCTAGATAAATTTTACGCGGCGTAAAGTGCTCAATATTTTGCTGTCGACCCAGTGTTGCCAATGCAACACGAAAAATAACAAAAAGTTGAGTGGTAACTCTATGCGTTAAAAGCGGTTTATTTTAAATATGAACATGCAAAACTAATTTGGATAAAAAGAGGAGAGAATAGGCAATGAAAATGTAAATTAAAGTTAATAGAGGAGAAATATGATATGGCACACAAGCACAGCGCGTATTGGGTGCACTCATCGCTTTTGAACTTCTTACGTGGTTTCTCCCTCTATATTAATGAAAAAATACAAAATTATCTAATTTATGTCTATAAACACAATTTCAGCTTTCGTTCTTGCTTATAATCTACCAATATTGTCGTCGTTATTGCACAAATTCAAATACTCTTCATCGTTTTCACTTGTGTGCCAGACATTTATCTTCTATATACCCAGCGAAACTCTAAACAGTTCGATGTTTCGCTGGGCCTGTCAGCTGTATCATACAGTGTTGCCCATTCCGTTCCTTTACTTAACAGCTCTGTTATTTTCTTGAGTCTGAGGACACCCGAGCGTAGCTAAATGTCAAGTTCTTCTTCTTCCCCTTACGCCAGCATTTTTTTATATGGAGTTTGGGCTTACGTCAGGCCTTTTTTTGAGTTTGAGTACTATGCTTAACACAATCCAATAATATAAAAAGTGCCTTTGAGAAATGAATTGTAAATTAAAAAAAAATTTTAAAATTTAATATTTTTTATGTTTTCTAACTTAACTTGTGTTTTCTAGCTTAACATAGCTCATTTTTCTAGAGTAAAAAAACGTCGTTTTGCCTCAACTTGATCATCATTTATAATTTGTATGCAAGCAATTGTACGCCTGCATTTGTTGTTAATAATTGTGCGAATTATTTTTGCTGTTACTGCCATTATTTTAGCTGTTTAGCTGTTGTTGTACCCGTTGTTGTGGTTGTAGTTGTCGTAGTTGTTGTTGCAGCGCGTGCGTGTTTCCAAGTTGATTTGAGGGCACTGTTACAAGGCTGCCCGGCCAACTCTGTCTCAGTCAGTCTGCCTATCTGTCTGTCTCTATGTCTGTCTGTCTGTCTGTCTATCTGTCGGGCAGCCCCCCAGTTGGCCAGACAGCAGCAAAGTCTTAACACATTGGCAGTTGCAGTTGTGTATTAGATTTATGTAGCTGGTTGCATCTAAACTTGGTCTAGGTGTTTATTGGAGCGACACAAATGTGAGCAACGAATTTCGTACGAGTTCTAAACAAGTTTAGAAACGAGACTGTTACATTATTATTGTTTTTTTATTTTGTTGAATGGCATCCAACAGCGATTTGAACTTTAAGCAAGCATGTGCAAAGAGATGCACCCAAAAGACGACCTCATTTCCACACCAACAAACTAATCAGACAAACTAATCGGAAAATGTGACAAAGTACTGTAAAAGTTTTAAACATTTTCAGAAAAGTTTCAAACAAAATTACTTAAACGCAAGCAGCGTGGGCAAAGACAAAAAGTTCTTTTTATCATGAGAACTAGTATAATAATTAAAATATTACAGTCCAAAAATAGTTTAATATAAAAACAAAAATGTCAAAAAAAATCATTAAAGCTAAGGAAATTGTTAACTATTAAACATAATTAAACATAATAGTTATATTTGTATTTATTAATTTTTTTAAAAATACTTAAAAAATTCTTAAAAATACCTCAATTTTGTAGTAAAAAAAATGTATATAGTAAGACTTATTGGCATTTTCAATTCGTATATCCAGTTTAAGCCCAAAAGCCATATCTTAGTCATATCATGAACCAATCCCACTGCGCCGATAAGCGATCGAATATTCATTGAGCACTTTGGGGCTAAGTAAATAATTTAAGTAAATGCTTAAGTGCTAGTACCCAGGACTATCATTATAATTGCCCCAGTCTTAAAAAAAAATGATTGATGGCTTCATTTTGGTTTACTGTTTTCTTTCGGTCTATTTTCTATTTTTTTTTTTTTTTTTGCATTCATTTTTGCGAGCCAAATAGAAGACAAACGTTAATTAGTGCCAATAAAAACTGTGCAAGAAAAAAGTGTCACAAGACAATTTGACAGAATATCATAAAAATGCTTGGGCCCAAAGG
The DNA here is from genome assembly GCA_963924055.1 of Drosophila limbata. Taxonomy (NCBI): domain Eukaryota; kingdom Metazoa; phylum Arthropoda; class Insecta; order Diptera; family Drosophilidae; genus Drosophila; species Drosophila limbata. The sequence continues at coordinate 12,093,882 of OZ001353.1, forward strand.
TCAGACAAGGTCATGGTCAGAAATTACTGAATGCAACAAATTTCTGAATATGAATATATATGTATGTAGAATCTCTCGCTGGCTGCTTTTTCTTTATGGAAGGTCAGCATAGAAGCTCGTCTATAGAGTCTTGTGTGGATTCTAATGACGGCCCACGCTACAACTTGTAAATTTTTATAATTATAAATTTTTTATGATTTTCATTAGTTTTTTTCTTGAATTTTGTTGTTTTGCTTAGGCTTCATGCGCCTGTTACACGCAGCGGACGTTTATAATTTATTATAATATTAATTATGAACAGCGTCTTGGCTTTGATAATATAAAAAATATACCGAAAAAAAAGCTTTTGCTAATGTCCTAAGAACACGCAAAGGCAACTGAAATAAGTTAGAATAAACTAGCGCTCAGTACTTGACTAGCAGTTACCCTGTTAAAAGATCTAGTGTATATTGTACGCTTGCTGAAAAATAAAATACTAAATATTTTAAAAGAAAATAATTTTAGATTTTTATGATATAATGAAGTCCAAATAATAAAGAGAATAGTATAATTATAAAACTGGAAAAAATTCAAACCCTTTCAGTTTTACTTATTCGTATTTTAATTTTTACGAATCTAGAGAGCAATTCTTGGATAAAACTTGATTCTTGATTTGTTATATTTAAGGTTGCTGCTAACAACAAATTTAAATTAAAAAGTCATCGGATACATGATATAAGAATCAGAAAGATAAAAGCTTAAGTTTTCTTTTTGGGTTTTCTACTATGTATTGTTATTTCCTTTTTCCGACTTTATTAGACCCTTTCCGCCATTTTCTACACTATTGGGTATACCCCTTTGTAACTGCACAGCTAACGCAAAGAAATGTTATGTAAAATATATTAAAATATTTGTTTTATTTGCGTTTTTTTCAGTTGGTTTCTTGGGCTTGACATTATTTATGCTTAGAAGAGCTTCACACACACCTACACACACACATACAAATATGTACTTCCAAGGCAACCAAATGGGTCAAGTGTAAATATATAAATATATACATATATATCTATTATCTATTGGAGGCTTTTGCTCTCTGAGTTGATTTGGTTAAACGCAAAGTTCAGCGCAAAATGTGGGAGGCTATTTTTGGGGATTTGGTATGGAATAGAATGGGGTGGGGTGGACATTTCAACAAACTGGGGAAATTCCGAGCACGCAATTTGCAAAACTTTTAATAAAGAAAATGCACAAAGTAAAGACGAAGAAGAGATATTGTTAAGGTAGACAGATTCTTGGGAAAATTCCGGTGACTGATGACAAGATAAAATAAATGAAAACAAAAAATCACAAAAATGTTGTGCTTTAAGTTTCAGTGTATCCCATGAATTAAGTGAAAAGGTTTTTTTGCAATTTCGACCTAAAAGCTATGAGTTAGACTTGTAATTTCTAGTTAGAATCACGAACTCAGACTAAGACTGCAATAAGAGATAATTCAGCTGTAGTAGATAAATCAATCTCAAGGCTTTCAGAGTTTTTGTACTAAGTTTTAAATTTATTTGTGTTTAAACTAAAAATACTACAGTAAAGTTTAGTTAAGCCCGGAAACCAATCTTTTATTCGGGGAACATGAACTAATTTCTGCCTTGATAAGGAATTATGTATATAATTTTTCATCAATACATGATTTATTTTCTGCCTTGATAAAGAATGATATAATTTTTCATCAATAGAATTTTTCATCAAGCAACTTTAAGTATCTTTTAGTACTTTTTAAACCAAAAATCATGTTTTAATTATCACGTTTCTAAATATTTGATCAGTAATCATTGAAAGCTCCTCTATACTGACTTGTGCCACAAATTTTAGTCTAGAGTACAACTTTTTTCATTTTCTTCTGCTTGTATTCAAACTAAATTCCACGCTCTGACAGTAACGAGTATTATCTCAAATGGTGTTCCCCAGCAACTGTTGATGATTCACTGAGTCCATTGAATTCGAAATTAGACTAGAGTAAGAGCACGTAATAGGGATTATTTCAATAGAAAAATAACATATGTTCCACATGTGGGGCCAACAAATAAGTTGCCAAAGTTTTCAGGCCCCTTGCTCGACATACCAGAAGACCTTAGCGAATACCAAGAAATTCAAGTCATTCACCGACAGCTGCAACGAGTCAAACTAATTAAAAGAATGACCGGCACGCGTAGAGAGAGAGAGCCAAAGAAAGGAAAAATGATAGAGAGAGAAAAATACTTAGAGACAGGCAGTGGAGGAGGAAACTGTCTGAAGCACAGTCAGAACTGTTTCACTTGATGAACTGAAGGGCGGGGCCATTTATTGTGTTGTCAAGGGGGTTGCTTTGTTTAATCAACTACAAGACGTTGTCCAAACAGAAAACAATCAATCTTCAAATCTAATGGAATAGTACGCTGATCAAGCAAATTTCGAACAAAATAAAACTACTATTTCTTTTGCTTTTATTTCGCATTAATCGAAAATCATTATCAAAAAAAGCATGAGTATAACGTAAAAAGAAGAGGAGTCTAGAAATTAGAAACCAGTTAATAAATTGAATTTAAGAAAAATACATTTTGTTGAAAAATAACAGCTGTGCTATCGCTTGTATCGATTCTTTGCCCTATCAATACAATCAATTGATTTAAAATCATTATCGCATTATCACTATTATAGTGATGACAATCTTTCAAAAGTTTCTGATGTGTAGTTAGTATCGATAAATAGTAATTAGGAAAAGTTATAAGTGTATTATCGTTTTTTGGACTTAAGGATAGTATAGATTTGTTTTCCTTGTTATTTTATGAACACAAACAAAAGATTTTTAATAAGACCAGCTAAACCTTGTCTAAACTTCTTGATCTAATGTATGTACATTTCTGACATGTTTTTCATTGAAGAATTTAGTTTAATAACTTTTATCATTTTTCTTATATTAAGTAAACCGTGTAAACAGTTTTCGGAGAGTACTAATTACATTTGGGACTTTAAATCTATGGTTATTTGAAATTTCATACTTACAGTTGTGTTATTTGTTGTTTTGGTGGTGTTGGAAATCCAATTTGGTATCTAGATGATGACGTGTTTTTATGGTAAGTATATGCCCAGCTAGACGCAAGTAGATGTAATAGTTTCAGTTGTAGTTGTAGTTGTAGTTGTAGTACTAGTAGTAAGTAGTAGTAGACATATAGACGAGACGACAACAACGACGATGGTAACGAAGGTGACGAGAATGCGACAAATTTGTGCATCTTCTAGAATTCAGCAAACTCCTTGGCGCACTTTTCGGTGCTGGAAATCCGCAGTGCCTCCTCCTCATAATCATCGAAATTGCTTGTGTCTCCCGGACCTTTACACCGTGGTATAAACGGTGCTTCGATTTTCTTTTGGAAAATCGCAATCCAGTCCGTGGAGGTGAACCATTTTTGATTCTTAATATCATTAACGCCCGCTTTCAGATTGCCATAGCGTTTGGTCAGATCCACTTGCAACAAATTGCGCAACAGATCCTTCAGATCGGAGCCAAAGTGCGAGGGGAAACGCACCTTGCCGGAGACGATTTTCTCATAGATCTGTATAGGTTGATCTGCAAAGAATGGCGGATATCCGGCTGCCATTTCATAAACCAAAACACCCAACGCCCACCAATCGACGGCCTTGTTATAACCTTTGGATAAGATAATTTCGGGTGCCAGATATTCGGGTGTACCGCAAAGCGTCCAGGTGCGACCCTTCACCCGTTTGGCGAAACCAAAATCGGTGACCTTCAAATAGCCTTGGGAGTCAATCAACAGATTCTCCGGCTTCAGATCGCGATAGATGAGATCCAGATAGTGCAGATACTCAAAGGCAAGCACAATCTGTGCCGCATAGAAACGCGAATGGGGCTCCGAGAAGCGTCCGACTTTACGTAGATGCGAGAACATCTCACCGCCCGGCACATACTCGAGGACCATATAAAGATTGGAGTTATCCTTGAAATGATATCGCAGCGAGACAAGAAATGGGAATTGTATGGCCTGCAGGATGCGTTTCTCATTGAGCGTATGCTCGACCTGCTTCAGCTTAACGACCTTCTGCTTGTCCAGTATCTTCATGGCATAATAGTCTTTTGTTGGCTTGTGCTGAACGATCATGACACGGCCAAATGAGCCCGTGCCAAGCGTTTTAATCCGCTCAAAATCATCAAGGGCAGCGGTATTGGTTGGATTGCGACGCCATTTATCCTCAAACTCCTCCTTGGCCTGTTCAAGGAACTCCTTGACCGTTTCGGCTGCATCCACCTTCTTATTGGATGTGGTCGCGTTGTTGCCCATTTTTGAGATAGTTCCCGTCAACGATGACAAACGAAACGTGGCGCTGGCTGAGACTTGAGCTTGGTTTGAGTTGTTGCTGTTACTGTTGCTGTTTCCTGCCTGCTCCTCACTGTTAACAGTGTCTGGTGTTCTTGTTGCGTCTGTTATTGATGTTTTTGCTTTTGTTGCTGCTGCTGCAGTTCCAGTTGCTGTTGTTGTTGTGGTCGGCGGCGTTATTTTGTGGCTAGCGGCGGCTGCTTCCTGCTGTCCTCCCCCTGCACCACCGCCTTCCTCCTCGTTGCTGTGCTGCTGCTGTAACTTGCCCTCTGATCCGCTGCCGCTGCCGCTTGCCGTTCCTGAACTATGATGGGATTTTTTCTTTTTTAGAAATTGTAAAATGGATTTAGCTATTTTGCCGAGTTTATAAACAGCGGTGTAAAGAAAATTTTAACAATTGCTTTTGCAGCAAAGCGCAACTTTTTCACTTGTATTTGTTTTTTGTTGTTGTTTTTCTTTAGACCTTTTTTTTAGCTAGTGCTAATTTGTTTTAGCCGTAAAAATTTGCTTTTTGTTGGTTTAGTGGAAGCAGCTGCTTTTGTTGTTGTTGCAGTTCTTAATTATTTTTTAATTTTAATTTATTAATTTTTTTTAACACTGCGGCTTAAACTAGTTTTACACTTTAAGCTTAAACTAACATTTGGTTTAACACAAGAAATATTTTTATATTTTTCCGCTTTTTGTTATAATTATAATTTACTTTATTTTATTATTTTTTGCTGCAAAGACAAAATTGGAAAGAAAAGAAAATAACAAAAATTAGCATAAAATTTGTGACATTTCTATTTTTAATATTAGCACAATATTTAAATAATTCGCACAGAGTTGCCATACAGGTTTTTTCGGATACCAAATTCTTCAAGTCTGTTGCAATTACATTTTCTTATTTTTATCAGTTATTTATTTTCTTTTTCCTTTCTTTTTGATTTTTACTTTTGTTTATTTTGTGTCTTTGCGATGTGCTGGCATTTTTTTGTTATTGCTTTTGCCTTTTTGTGTGTTTGCAAGTTTTTTTGCGTCAATTAAAACCAAACTATGCACAAAAAACAATTAAACTCAATAAATAAAGCAATTTGCGTCAATTATCACGACGCAGGAATCAAAGCACAATTCGTTTAAGAAAAGCAAAATAAAAAACAAAGTGCAATATAACAACAAAAACTAAAAACTGGCGACGATCGTGTCAAGTGTCAAAACAGCTGATGGCCGTGGTGGTATAGTGCGTTCTCGCTCGCACTCACTTTTAAATGCATCAGCTGCCAGCTCGCTAAGAACTCTTGTCAGCCCTAAACTCGAGCTAAAGCATTAAATTAATTATTAAATCTTTCGCTGTGCGTTCGCGTTTTGCTTTTGCACACACTCATTGCGTTTTGCTTTTGTCTTTTTTGCTTTTGCACCTATTTACTTTATGTACGCACGCACATATCTGTATGTGGATCTGTATGTGTGTGTGTGTACGTGTGCCTGTGTGTATCTGTCGCTGTGTGCGTTTCTGGTTGAACTTTTTTGTACTCTCTGCTTTTGGTGTACACTTCTCTACATTTTGCTGTCTGCTTTGCTTTGTCGTTTGTGTTTTCAGCTGCTTAGAGTGTATTTTTTTAGATTTGAAACATTTTGAATTAAATAAATTGCAATATTAGTTTAAGTTTTTCTTATATTGTGCACAAAAAAACGTTAACACACGCACATATACACATGCATACCCGTACATACACTCACACACAGATTGAATAATCGATTTTACTAACACACTCAAAATTGCTTTGAATTTTAGCAAATTTACCTTTTTCAACTAATTCTATGTTTCTAGTAATTGTAAACACATCTAGAAATTATTGCAATTTTTCGCATAAATTTTTTCCGATTTTTGCACTTTAGATTTGTTGCTTAGATTTAAAATACCCGCATTAACCGCCGAAAAACCGACCTCACGCGTCAACAGCAAGAAATACAATAACTAAACTCTCGGCGGCCATTTCATATACGTGAGCAGCGTAGCCAATCCACTGCAGCAGCGCTCTCGCTCCCGCACTCACACAACGAAGAACCGAAGAAAACAAGAAAACAAAACTGCAGCGCGCTCGCTTCTCCCAAAGCAAAATGCTTCTGCTCTACTCTAACTTGCAACTTTCTACTGAGAGCTATTTTTGGGTACAAAAAGTTGAGCTCTTTTGAAAGAGCGCGCGATCTAAAAGTCATGCTTAATTTTGAAGCTAGAATTTTGAAAATTTTACCACAATTTTTTTTAATTTTTCTCGAATTTTTAAGATTTTTTTCAGATTTTTTTACCCAACTTCGCCACGCGTAGGGCGAATTGCACCAAACCAATTTTAAAACAAAGTTGATTTTTTTACCTAATTTTGGATTTTGTTGCTTTTTTGAATTTTGTTTTTAAAATATTTAACATTGAGTTTTGAAAGTATTAGAGAAATGACATGGGACCAATTTCTATCGATATACAATAGAGTTGTGTCGTTTCGTTCTGAAAAAGTTCAAATGAACGGGTCATTAAGATGAACGAATGAACTTATTCAGTCAATCATGAACTAAATCGATCATTTCGCAGTAATTTTTAAAAACATTTAAAAAATTTTAAAGAAATACAATTAGAATTATATGCATGGAGCTCCCCGATTAGATAAAATTTAAACATCGAATGATACATCGATATCATCGATGTTTGCAAAACATCGGAGCCATCGATGTTTGATAAGCCACTATCGATTGTTTTTTTACACAACAAAAAATAAGCAATCCTGAAAATTGCGACCCTCTGAAATATTGTGAGGTAAGAATTTAAAAATACAGTCGAACTTACCTAACTCGAATCACCATTATCCAAAGAAAAGGTTCGAGCTTTAAAGAGCTTAAAGAGTTTTTTTCTAAAGTTTATTAATTATACTGCCACTCATTTAGCTCGAGCTAGAGAGAAATTCGAGTAATAGAAGCTTGAGTTATGGAAGTTCAACTGTATTTTGAGAAACATGTTTAATAACAATCTCTTTTATAGATGAGTCCTGATGACATAGCTTTAAAAACAGTTTTCAAAAAATTTGTATGTGTTCACATCTTCTTCGGACGCTGAGAGTGTCTTTAGAAACATCGATGTTTTCTTCGATGCATTTTTTAAAACATCGAAAACATCGATGGACACACACATCGATGTTTCTCCACCTCTAACAATAACAGTTTTGAGTATCAGCTGTTAACGCAAACGAATAATGTTAACTAGTGATGCCCAGTTGGCCTTTTTTTCGGATAGATTTGTCTGGTTTTTAACTGCTTCAGCTGGAAAAAATACCAAACATTTTCTTTCCGAAAATCTGGCCTTTTTTTAAACTCAATTTACCATGGTAGAATTTTTTTAAAATTCTTTTATGTTCCTTCTTCTTCTTAAAACAATGTGGTATCCCTTTTTGTATGTTGATTTCGATTTCTTTGTAATCAAAAGTTGCGCAAAGCACGGTTGTTTAAATTGTGAGAAAATGTTCAAGGAAGTTTACAAACAAAAATTTCTCGATTGCTGGCTACAGCATCCAAATTTTAAAAACTGGATCTGTCAGGATGAATCGGACATCAACAAAGCATTTTGTTAATACTGCAAATGTAACATCAAAATTCAGATGAAAACAACATTGAAGAGGCCTTATAACTTCTTAATTAAATAAAAAAAATGTAAAAAAAAGTTGGTATGTTTGTCTGTCTTATCTTTTATTTTTTCAGCTTTTTTCCCTATTTTCTTTGGACGGTTAGTCTTTTTTTGCAGAAATTGTTTGGCATCACTGATGTTAACAAGTGCTGTTCTCAACAGCTCAACAGGCAACATGTAAAAATACGAAGAAAAAAGAGAGAGAAATAGAGTGAGAGCAAGATATGCCTTAGGAACATGCTGCACTGTTAATCTACCATCGGCGTATATTCGATATTCTTGTTATCGCTAACCGCCAAAACGAATAATACTGAACATATACAAAATAAATGTAAAACCAGAGAGCAACTGTGAAAAGAAACTAAACATTTTTGTAATAAATTTTTCCCTTATCAAATCTTGAATATCTTGAACAATACTATTTACAAACAACAGCTTCTTTTCAGTATAATATGCAGCTATTAGGGAGTTTATGTAGGGAACATTTTAGTTCAGTATCTATATAAAGTACTTAAAATGACTGAAAAACAGTCATACCGAAAGTATAATTTAATAACAGATGATTAAGCGTTGCATTTTTAACAAGCGCGCGCTTCAAATTCAAAACTTTTAGTATTGACTAGTCTGGTAAGTATTCTACGCAGTATTTTTAAACGCGATTCTGCTTTCCGTAGCTGGTCACACTGACAGCCAATTGAGATTGCCAAATAAAAATACTGAAAATGTTTGATATTTCTGGTGATGATGTGATGATTCATGTCGTAGATCATGTCAATTTATAGAATTTATTTAATAAACAAGAAATTAGACATTTATATATGTATCATGGACGTCAAATGTGTTACATTTGCTTGCCTCAACGCTAGGATGCACAATAGATTCTGGTGGTATTTTTCACGATCATGCAGTGTTTTTTATAGATCGAAATTCTGGATTTTATGCGAAACCTCATGCATCTTACAGCTGGAGTCGAAAAAAAACGTAAATAAAAGAAATAATTATACACAAGTAAGCTGTTGAAACATGGAAAATGTTTGTCGCGTTTGTGCAAGGTCCAATATTAGCCTTATGGATATATTCTCCAAATTTGGAAACGATGGACTCCGCCCGGCTGACATGCTTATTGAAACTGTCGACTGTAATTTGCACCCGAATGATGCATTTCCAAAGAAAATATGCTTAACCTGTGTCGTTGCCACGCAAAAGACATTTAAGCTCAAGCGTAGATATGAACAGAGTCATCAACACTTTTCTCGGCTTTTGAATATAAATAACAGCTGCGATGAGCCAGAATGTGAAGAACAGACAAACATGCAAACCGAACTCCAAGACAATCTGGGAGCAAAGGAGAATGAGAGAGACAATGAAAATGTTGTTACTGAGGAAGTGACAACGGAATGTCTGAAATTTGAAGTGGAGGAAACGGAGATGGAAGATTGCCAAATGAATGAAGAGTTAATAAAGAAAGAAGAGGAGATTAATGAGGAAGAAGCAACGGAATGCCTTAAATTTGAAGAGGAGGAAAGTCAACTGCAAGAGATAGAAGATGAGTTTATAAAGAATGAAACAACATTTATGGAATCAAATTCGATCAATACTTACTTGATCGATAGTAATAAGCTCTTGACACATTTCTGTGACCATTGCGGCGCGGGATTTCCCAACAATACAAAGCTCATCCAGCATTCTCTAGATCACTATAATCTCGATCACAATAATCAGTGTCCATATTGCCCAAAGAGTTATAAACTCCGCAAATGTCTCAATTATCATGTTGTTGTTCACTCTGGCGAACAGCCCTACAAATGTCCCCACTGTCCGAGGACCTTCTTCTACAAAACGACCATAGATAGGCATATTCTGAAACATTTGGATTTCCGACCGTTCAAGTGCTCGCATTGCGAACAGAGTTTCACGTACTTTTCACAGCTCAAATATCATCAGCTCTCTCAGCACTTTGGCAAACGTAGCAAATGCAAATACTGCCCGTTGTCATTTCGGACCTACGAAAAGCTGAAAAAACACATGGGACTTCATTCTAGCGATCGGCCGCTGCAATGTCCCCATTGTCCGAATCGCTTCTTTAAGCAGGGGCATCTAAGGAATCACATGGCGACGCATTTAATTGAACGTCCGTTCAAATGCCAGGATTGCCTGAAAGCATTTGCCACCCGAAGTGAGTTCAATCACCACAACAACTTCCAATGCCAAGTGCCCAAGAACATCAAGAAGGAAAAGTCACATTCGATTCGCACAAGATTCGATACCCGTGTCGAGGCTGAAAAACAGGATCCGTAACTTTTGAAAGTTGTAAAATAAAAAAAAAGTCATGATTATTTATTCCCCACTTTTTTTATTATATTGCTTACAAAATAATACTTATTTTAAATGTTATTTCAAAAAGTGCCTTACAATTAAAATTGTAATTTAAAAGTTACGGAAGAAAAATACATTGATCTTTTATTTTAAGATAAAAATAAACAATTGGAGATATTTTTTTTCTTTTTGATTTGTATAATAAAAATCAATTCTTTGCCAGGACACTTTATGCAAATCAACGGCATACTACCGATGGTTTTTCTCATTTCTACAGATATCTTTTTAAGTTGGATTTCTTTCATATACAAACATATTTAACTCTTTCAATTTATAGTAAAGTTGGCAAATTAGATGTACGTACATTAGTGCTTTCGTTCGCTTCACAATCAGTCTCTTTTTTTTCCTTTTCCCCCTTTCTTATTATTGTTGAATACACGTAACTAACTTCAATATACGCAATTCATAAAACTTAAAAATGTTTCTTCAGATGTCTTCTATGCATTGATCTGTACAGTGGATAATTGTGGTCTCATTAATTTAACAATTATAACTTGTACACATAAACATACATATGTATGAGTCATCTATCTAATATTAATTATTAAGGCTTTTAAAACTCAATTTCATGCAACTCCTTTGTGGATTGTGCCTGCATTTTGCACGTCTCTGCGAGATTAACGGGCTTCTTCTGATACTGGAACTCTTGATGCGAGTATCGATTATTATAGTATGCTTTTAATGCTTGAGGTTTATCAAAATATGGTTGCAAGCTGTGACTGTGCTCCTTGAATGTGGCCTCCATTTGCACCATACACTGCTGCAATTGATCCTGTCCCACACTGGTCAGATCAGTTAAAAGGCCCAGCAGAAAGTGTATATTCTGATCGGTGCTCAGATCCCATTTGAGGCCAGTGACTGAGGCGGCAATACTCGAGGCCGCAATCGTACTCGCCGTGTACTTGGCAAACTGATGTTCCTTGGCCGCCAATGATATGAAAGTCTGGGCATGCTGACGCACTTTATCAATGTTCAGATCAGTAAAGTTTTTACTTTTGACGCCCAGACGAACGATCAGTAGCTCAAGGAAATCCAGAGGTGTCACCGAGGACAGATCCCAGCCCAGACGGCTCAGCACGAACAGCTCCCATTTGATTAGATCATCCTTGTTGATGCTGTTGTCCGTGTAGAAGACCAACAGCTCGGCGGACAGCGCATAACAGTTGGGCTCACGCAGCTTGGAGGCGAGCAGCAAACAGGCAGCAGCCAAGATTTGTAGATGCGTCTTACGCACCGATTTCGAGGACAGAAAGCGATCCATGTAGCTGAGGGCCAACAGAACAACCTCCTCCTGGCACTTCTCCTCCGTGCACACCTCCATCATCCAGTCTGCAACGATTTTACGCATCGGCGGTGTAATATCCTTTTGCACCGTCTTAAAATATGTCTCAACGATTTGCGAATGCTTCTCCTCGCATTTAAGCGCATTTTCTAGACAGCGATCCGTTTCAAAAATCGGATCTTTAATAACCACATTCGCATTTGGATATTTGTTGTTATTGTTATTGTGAATTTCTCGATTGTCTGCAGCAATTGTTTTCGGTTGTGGCGTCCGTAAGAAGGTCGACTTTTGCGTTGTAGGTGATTGAAATTTTAAACAACTCAATTCGAACATTCTATTTGGTAAAATTAATTCATATTAACATTTATTGCAAATTTTTGATGTTTCATTCAATTTGCAATTTAGTTTTTGTTTTTATTGTGCAGCTCCACTTAATAAGTTATTTAATAAAACGAAAGACCTAGATTGCCCGCGCACGTTTATAGATAATTCGAATTTGCGTTGTCTGATATTAGCTAAATTTATATAAATTTGTTATAATGAATTCAGTAGGTTCGCGATAAAAAAAGGTATAGCAAATTAGAGCTGGGATAAAATCGATTTTAGAATCGATTTAATCGATTCTTTTTTTTCGTTCAAACATCGATTCTGTTTTGGTAGAGTCGATGTATTGTGAAGCATTCATCAGCTAAATTCCATCACTGGAATAAGGGTAATTTAATAAAAAAATGTGCTTTTAACTGTATAATATATCTATATAATTGTTTTTATATTTCCTTAGGATCGTTGAAATTTAAAGGAGTGTGCCCTATGCTATCAGTGCATTCCAACATGCTCCACCGAATCAGAACGAGTGTTTAGCAGGGCTGAATGCATTGTAACAGATAGTCGTGCCGCTCTAAAACCAAAAACTGTAAGCAAGCTTCTGTTTGCAAGCAAGAATGAATAGCTTTTGGATATGTTATCATTTCTTTTTTTTTTTAATTCTGGAAACATAATTTTTGTTCGCTTTTTATGTTATGAAAACAAATTCTTTTGTTATTTATGTTCTTAAACTTATAACTTTTCCTTATTTATATTATTGAAATGTATTTTTAGTTTGCTTTTCACATGTATAAGTATATGATCTCAATGAATTGATTTTTAAAAATTTAAAAAAAAAATTTATTTTTTTTCGATTTAATCGATTTTTATTTCAAAAAAATCGATGCACTTGAGAATCGATTTTATCCCAGCTCTATAGCAAATAGTTTCTATAAATAGTGTGGTAGTATTTTTCAAAGTCATGCATGCAGTATTAATATTATCGATCTTAGTTCTGGATTTTATCGCAAGCCTCGTGTCGTGGAAAACTGCTATCGATAGTCAGAAGCAAATCCTAATACTCGACGTATCGATAATTCCCGCTTGACGCGTCCTCTCACAAATAGGAACAAATTAAAAACGAAAAAAGTTTATTAAACAAAAGATTAACAAAAAACTGTTGAAACATGGAGAATGTTTGTCGCGTTTGTGCCAAGTCGAAAAGTGGCCTAATAGATATATTCTCTGTATTCAAAAAAGATAAGTTCAGCCCGGCAGAAATGTTAGTTGAATGCGTCGACTCTTGTGTTAGCCCGGATGATGCATATCCAAAGAAAATGTGCTTAACTTGTGTCGTTGCCACAAAAAGAGCCTTTCAATTTAAACGCAAATATGAAAAGAGCTTTCAACTCTTTTCTCAGCTCTTGAATCAAAATAACAACTGCGAGGAGCCAGAATCTGAAGTACAGTTAAACACGCAAATCGAATGCCAAGACGATCAGGAAGCAAAGGAGAACGAGAGAGATGGAGTTACTGAGGAAGATACAATGGAATGTCTTAAATTTGAAGAAGACGAAGAAGAAAAGGAGAACGAAATGGAGGTATCTTTAATGGAACCTTGGCAATTGTGTCTCGTCTCAATGAGGAATGAGTCGACATTTATGGAGTCGGATACGAATGGCATCCCTGACTTAAATGCCGTTACAAACGATAATAATAATGTTGACAGAACGGTCTTCAAGCATTTTTGTGACACTTGCGGCAAGGGATTCCCCAACAACATGAAGCTAATCCAGCATTCTGTAGATCACTATAATCTCGATAACAACCAGTGCCCGTACTGCAAGAAGACTTATACAAATCGTACTTGTCTCAGACAGCATGTCATTATTCACTCTGGAGAAAAACCTTACGAATGTCCTTACTGTCAGAAGGCATTCCTTTATAAGAAGAGCAGAAATAGCCATATCCTTACTCATACGGGTGACAAATCGGTCAAGCGTGCTGTTGAGAAGACGGCCAGCCCACCACCAGAATGTAATTTTAAATGCAGATACTGCCCGAAGTCATTCAGGACAAACAAAATGCTACAAAAACATATCCAAGTACATTCCAACGATCGACCGTTCCAGTGTCACAAATGTCTGTACCGTTTTAACAAAAAACAAAATCTTCGAGTTCACCTTGAGACACATTTAGGCGAACGTCCGCACATTTGTGAGGGTTGCAAAAAATCATTCATACTCGGCGGTGAATTAAGACGTCATAAACGCTTCACATGTCCGGCGTCTAAGAACAACAACAACAATACAAAACCATGCTCGAGAAGCTTAAGACTTCGTACCATTGATGAAAACCCACGTCCTAATGAAAATATTGATAAGTAACTAAAAAAAAAAGAAAGCTGTGTATATCTTGAAAAAATGTATCTTGAAAAAATGTAATCATAATAATAATTAAATTAAAAATAGAATATATATTTTTATTTATAATAATAATAATAATTAACTTTGTTAAAAAAATATATTGTATGTATTGTTAAAATATCTTAAAAAAAACTATTTAATCTATAATAATAAGTAACTTTGTTCAAAAAGAATATATCGTATGTATTGTTAAAATTCTTGAAAACAATTTAGTTTAATATATAATTCATAAATACTTTTGTGCCATATGGTATATTTTTGTAAAGTTAAGCAGTATTTTCTGTATCCCAAAATTCTGTATTTTATTGCTCGCTGCCTGCGTCTCACAATCAACAAAATAAAATTTAATACAAAAAACATAAACAAATCGAATTATTTAAAAATAAGTTGGTAAATAACATGGAAAACGTTTGTCGAGTCTGCACAAGCAGCGCCGCAACACTTGTGGACATATTCGCCCGACGAGAGCAGACGGAGCCAGAGGAACTTTGTCTGGCGGAAATTCTAAACGAATGCGTTGGTTGCAATGTGGGGCCCGATGATTCTTTGCCAAAGCAGATATGTTTGTCCTGTGTTCTCGATGCACAAAATGCGTTTCAATTCAAGCGAAGATGCGAGCAAAGTCATCAGCACTTTTGTGAGCTATTGAGGAAGAAGCAAAACTTTTGCGAGGACTGGCAGGATTTTAAGACGCTGTGTAAAATGGAATTGGAGGAAACTGAAGACGTTATGAAAGCTGAAGAATATGTTATGGAGGACAGTTATCCTGAGAGGGAAGCATGCCTTCAATTGCCCCCTAAAGAAGACAGCAGCAAATCAAGTGTTTATATCAATTATGCTGCAGCCGAGTTATCGGCAAATGAGACGCAACATCAGTGTGACACTTGCGATGAGGTATTTCCAAATAAGACAAATCTGATGGTGCACGCACTAGTCCATGCCAGCAATGATGATAATCCTGACAAGTGCCCGCACTGTGGAAAAGTCTTCACCACCCGCGGCAGTCTCACAAGACACATTCGAGTGCATTCTGGGGAACGTCCATACAAATGCATGTACTGCGAGAAAAGCTTCACCCAGAGCTGTAATCTCGACAAGCATGTTCGCATTCATTCCGGCGACCGACCTTACAAGTGCTGCCACTGCCAGAAGGCCTTCACCCAGAGCAGTCATCTAGTGAACCACATGCGCATTCATTCCTTCAAATGCAGCCACTGTCCAAAGAACTTTTCCGATGAAACTCTGCTACAGGAACATGTTTGTGCTCATTTGAACAGACTTGCCCACCATCAAGAGAAATTTTGCAGAAGAACGGATATGGTTCATTCTCTCGATCGTCTGTACAAATGCTCCCTCTGTTTAAAACGTTTTCCAAGCAGAGCAGATCTCGAGAGACATAGTCGCGTTCATTCTGGCGAACGTCCTTTTAAATGCTCCTTCTGCTCGAAGAGCTTTAGCCAAAGCGATAACCTGGATCGGCATATGCGCGTGCACTCTGGGGAAAGACCCTACAAGTGCCTCTACTGCCAAAAGGAATTCATCCAGAGCACCCATCTAGTGAATCACCTTCGAATCCATTCGGGCGAGCGGCCGTTTCAGTGCACCCGTTGTCCAAAGACATTTACCCGACGCGAGAATCTCAACAAACATAATCACAGTCATTCGCCCAGTATAAAAAATTCTGAAATAATTAAAAACCGAACCTTGAATGTTTGAAAAACGATCGTCTCTTGGATAACCGTTGCTAAAATCAAATACATAATATACAATATTAAAGAAGATAGATTAATATCGTAGAATAAAATAATTGTTAAAGCCAACAAAGCTAACAATTCCTTATTAATTTTAACAAATAAATATATTTTTCATTCGAAATTGGAGCCAATTAAAAATTCAGTTATCGATAAAATATGTCTCGACTTTAGTTAACAGTTCCATTTGAGTGTTTTCAGACTGCTTTCTGTAAAAATAAATGGCATTATAGCCCTTTAAGTTTGGCCATAAATTAGTCGGTCAAATCAACATATTCCACTATAGTTAATTTTTATAATCATCTTTGCAAAAAAGAAAGTTCGATTATTTTATAGAGAACATTTTGAGCTCACTGTTATTAACATTACACCAAAATGACACCAGTTGGGCCAAAGCTGCCACATGATTTTTTTTTACCGTCAGGCAACTTCCTTATGCAAAAGCAAAGCGAGCGAGCGAGAAGTCGTGTGGGAGTGAAGAGTGTCGCACAGCAAGTTTTAGTGTTTATACGTCGTAGGGCTGCAAAACTATCGATAGTGGGTACATCGATAGTTTTTAACTTCGATGTTTCAAAACCTCGATGTTTTCCAAAAAAACATCGATATATCGTTAAAACATCGAACATTTTTCAAATATTTTAGATTGCGGTAAATACCATTTATCTTATGCTATATTAAGAAAAATATAGAAAAGAAGAAATATAGAAATATAGAAATTGATGTGCACAAAAACTTATCCATTATATATACAGAAGAACCGCCAATTATTGCTGTAAGAAACTATTACCAAAAAATGAATTTATAAAATTATACACATTTTTAACTCAACAAACACTTACGCGTAGCTTGAAGCGTCACCATGCAGTGGAGGGCTGCCAACTCAGCCACTTAGTGGCTAGAACTAGCCACTTTTTGAGCGGGCTAGCTTTTTTTTTTCAAAATGATCTAGCCACTTCTAGCCATTTCGTTTATTTGCACTTTGGAACACAAATTTCGGTTTGATAATGCTGCGTTTAACCAAATTGACCTTTTTTTTTTTTTTTTTGCTTATTAATCAAATTTTGTCGTATAATACTACAGCTAATAATAATTGTAAAAATGGACCCAAAAAATCTGGCAGCACTGATGCAGTGAAGCATCCGATATATCGATGTTCAATTTTTAACATCGATACATCGGACCATTTTGAAAACCTCGATACTATCGATAGTAACATCGATAGTTTTGCAGCCCTAATACGTCGCCCAGTAGCTAGCTGTACGGTCCCTTAAACAAAAGAATAAAGCATCAACATTTCGTAATATATATTAATAAATATAGAACGAATAAAGCTTGGTAAAATAAAATGTGAAAAATAAAATTGTGAATAAACAGAAAGCAAAGCATTTAAATAAAAAATACAATAGCAAACTGTGACGCTGGTAATATCGTATGTGTGTGTATATAACTGAGTGTGTGTATTTGCGAGTGTGGATGCAATTTGTTTCCTGCTGAAGAAATTTTTTGTTTGGAATTTATTGCCAGGTGAGCAAAATATATTTTTGTGACCCCAATTTAAAATATCTGATCAATTCGCTTATGATTTGTTAAAGTGGCTCGTGCCCCAATGACTCAATCATTGAATGGAGGTAGGCTATTCTTTCTACCTGGCGCCAGCATTATATACATACATATATACATACCTTAGTCATGCTTATTCAATTCCCATTATAAGCCTACGGGCTTTGCGTTGTCTGCAATGCTTTTTTGCACTCAGTTGGCGGTGCGATTTAGGTGCAGCTGCACTCAAAATGTACCCAGCGTACACTCATCCAAGTAACGATACATTTAACCCTCATGTGTACTTTGGATAAATGCGCAAAACCAACCATCCAAAACAAAATAAATTATTGTGTACTACGACACAGCTATTTCCACTAAAGTCACGTTGAACGCTGTATAGTACGAGGTGATTAATATTAATTAATGTCAAAGGGTTGCACTTACGGGTTAAGCACATCACTTTTTGCATACATGAAAAAGTGTGTGTGTGTGTGTGTGTGTTTCTTGCTTTTAATGTCTGTAGCCGCGTTCATTCACTTTCAAATTAGCTGTTTGCGCTACAAAGCTTTTTTTGTTGTCATTTAGTTGGGCCTTCCAAAAAGTATTTACTGTGCTCGCCGGCTCTCTCCCTCTCCCCAACTGAGCAACTATCTTCGTTTCTGTCTTTCATTTTTATTTGCTTTTATTTACATGCACCAAGAAATGTTTATTTTTAGGTGCGCATGCACCGAGCCAAACGTTTTTCGCTTATGACAAACAATAAAAACAACAATAACGACGCAAAAGCTGTGCATGTTTGTCAAAGTGTAAATACTTGATATATCGTAAAAACAATACAACTGTTGAAGAAAAGTGTATTTATTTTGCTATTTAGAAATTTTAGAGTGTCTGTATTTATATGATAGCGAAAATAATAAAAATTAAAAGTATAATTGTTAGAGTTGTAGAATAGTTTTATACATATTTAACGATAATTGTAAAATCAGAGATACTATGTGCATATTTTATTTAACTGAAGAAGAATTCTAATTGATAAAAAATAATAATTATTTGTTATTAAGATTTAGATTAGAGTATAAATATTTGAAGATCCTAAGAGTAGAATGGTGATTGCTATGTAGTTTTGCAGATTTCCCACAGAAAAGATACATTCTAGGTGTATAATATATGCAATTTCTTTAGAATTTCGCCGGATGGCTTTGTCGCATGCTGTGTTCAACTGTGCCTTTGCTTTGGCAACAGTTCAACATCCATTTTCACTTTCCAATTGCTCGTCACACGCAATGCTGATCCGACATCATCTCTCAAAAGGCATTTCACTTTAAAATGATTCAATCAGTTTAATTGAATGCACGTGTGTGCATATGTGTATATTTATATGATTGTATTTTTATATGATTTGCTGTTTACGCTTATGATTTTATTGCAACGCTCGCAATTTTCAGTTTGAGGGCAGGTCAGTGCATCAGATTGCTTGGCTTCTGCTGGTAACAATTAATTTACATTTATTACACGGTCTCGTTCTTTGTGCTCGTCTTTCAAATGTCGCCGACGTGCCACGCGCTTGAAATTTATGCCCAGATTTCTTGTCCCACTGAAATGTAAATGTAACACTCACTTATCTCCCCTATGTCGTATAAAATTACCTGGCTTGTCTCTGAGGCGCCTCCTAATTCAAATGGGGTCGCTTTCGGCTTATGGCATTCTACCTTTGCGTGGGCAGATAGCTTGTCCCACCTGGGACATAAGAATGTACAGTTAGCCAAGCAATTGTTTTGACAAAGAAAGAAATTGAAAAACCCAAGGGCTCTCAATATTTCCATGTTTGATCATGCTCTAAGAACCGTAAGGAACAATAATAAAATAGTACATAAATAAATTATGAAGAAAATATCTATTTTCTTTGTTTACAAATTTGTTGAAATAATTACGTGACTAAATGTATGTAAAATATATTGGCAGAAAACTTAAACTCCATGGCATACAGTCTTTAAAAAAAGGGTATACTAAGTGATTATTAGCTAAGCTATGAGGCTTTCAGTTGATGAATTCATTGCATTAATTATAATAATTATTAACAGGAAATTTTGCTATGTGGTATGCGGTTTGCTATTTAATTGCTTAATTAAGTTACTTCAACTTATATCGACTTGTCAGTGTTTTAACAGTTTTAAATATTTTAGTAAAAATACAAATATTTTAAGATTGCTTTAAAAAAGAAATTTGCTGTGTAAAAAAAAATAACATCGAAATAATAAAATATGAAATAATTACAAGTTTATGCATAATGCAAATTTAAATAAATTTTTTTTAGTTATTTAAAATAATGAAAATCAATTATTAATTATTTATTTCCATTTTAATCCCAAGATATTGAATAAAATTACTTATCTTAAATACAAAGTACATATAAGGGTAAATAAACTTGGGCTCCAATGTGTTTTCACAATAAACCAATAAGTCGGCAAACAAATCGCATTCCCCCCTCTACACTCTCCGTTTCCACGTTGATTTTGTTGCTTTACCTTGATTTTCCTTGGTTACGCTTCTGCTTTTGGTTAATATGTGTATGTACAGAAGTATAGCTAATATAATTCTCTTGCAGCTTACGCTAAGATTACTTTGTCGCTCAGAAATTTAGTTGCATTACGCACAACTTCCCCTCTTCAATGAGAATCTGCGCTGTCAACGAACCCAAATGTGCACCTAGTCTATGTAATGTGAGTATATAATACTATAAAATGTGCATGAGTATTTAATAGTTAGCTTTTCTATGTTTGCATGAGTCAAATTGTGATGATTAATACTTTTTTTCATATCGCACTGCGCAATCAGTAACTCCTTATAAACTATACTTGCGTAATAAAAGGTTATTATATTTTTATATTAAATAAAAGGAAAAACTCAAAAGAAATGAAAATATAACATATGAAAATATTATAATATGTGGCATGCTTTAATTAACATTTTTTTATAATGTTATTAATACAACTAACATTAACATCTACACTTTCTTAAGTGGAATCTTTATCACAGCAATATGACTTCTTAGATACTGTAATTACTATTAATAACATTTACATTTTTGTCACGATTATGCTATGTAGCAAATAAAACATTTTTCTATTATGTACAGAATTTACAAAATGCTTCTAATATTTTCCTATATATAGTAGAACTTCCCTAACTAGAATCACCGTTATTCCAAGAAATGGTTTGAGTTATGGAGATACTTATTCGACTTATAGATTTCTTTTTCTTAAGCTTATAAATTTTACTGCCAGTTGGCAGTATTGGCAATTTTACTGGAAGTTCAACTGTATTTCCTTTGTTTACTAATTATTTTCGCATTAGCTCTAAAATAATATACGTATGAGCAATTATTGTGTATTATATAAGAGCTTTCATTAGACTTGTCAATATATTTTACTACCAATAAAATTGTGTATTAACTCGATATTTTTGCTTAAAGTATTCTCTGTTTCTACACAACATCTAACTACTTTAACATCTTGTCAGCTTGCATGACCTTTGATTATCGTTTCTATTTCTCTTATCTGACATGATATCTATCTTTCGCTATATCAGTATGTAAACCATACATCTGATAACGTATATCTTAACTATGACCGTTCAAATTTGCAATTACCACTTTAAATTGATGTAATTTTGCAAAATATGTGGCACATGTGATATTAGCATCAATTAACAGTCCGTAAATTTGCACCGAATCTACGTACGTTTATCATCTTCTTTGATGATGTTTACGATGTTCGTGTGTTGCGTCAGGTAAACACCTTTCAGTTTGCACCTGAGTTATTCTTTTTATGAATGCTAATATCATCTAAATGCCAATTAATTGACTCGTCGTGTGTATAAATTTACATACATACTATGTGTACACGAGTATTCCAATTTTTTGTTGTTTGGAATTTAATAATAAATTGAGGGTCATGAGGGAATATTGAGGGTCATAATCTTTTACTTCCTATCGTGAGGGACGTGGCAACGCCGAAACGATGATGAGTTGGCGCTCCAAAGTGAGAAGTTAGCAGCTCCAAAGTGACAAGTTGGCAGGCTTTATAAAAAGGTTGCCCAAATCATAAAAATGATTGGTCTGTCATCCTTGCAAATTTGTTTCCGATTTATAGCAAATATCTGTCATGTAACAATAATAACAAAATATTAACGTTTACATTAACATCTGAACATTATTTTAATTTGTTTTACACATTTATTAGCACGTTGATATTCGCAGCAAATTGAGACAAATTAAATATCAAAACTAGGTTAAATTCAAAACCAGTTGTTTATATAAATCATACATTAAAAATCAGGTTCTGTAATCGATATTCTGTAAATGGTTTAACACACCTCAGGTCTTTATGCGCCTCATCACAGGCACACCCACTAAAATACCCCTTTACTGTTCAGCTTAAGTGGGTGTTGGTGGTCACGCCTCGACCTCAGTTTACTTGAGCATTTGAACTTGCGTGTGACTGCCTCAAAGTTTAAAACAATTAAATTATTAATTATTTCCTTGGCTGATTAGTCGTGAACTATAATTTTGTAGAGCAGCGTTAATTTCAAGAGCACGTTTTGCAAAGGAAAAATAAATAAAAGAAAACGTGTCTTGGAATAAACTGCTTAGACTTGAGGGTTTTTGGTATCGTGACAAGTTTCATATTTTGATATATGGCAAAAAACTGAGACGATCGTTCATTCAACCACGAATCATGAACGTCTGAACAACTCCTCTCAATCTCAATCACAGTGAATTTTTGTCTCTCATTCTCTGGCTGAGTGTGGATTGCAATATCTACGATGAGCTACTTATAGCGCAACATAGACCAAAAAACCAGTCTATTGTAATTCAGCGGCGGGCGCCACAAACTCGTTTTTGCTTTGGAGTTCTTTTTTTTTATTTTTTTCAGTGCTTGACCATTGCTGAAACTCATACATGCTCATACATTTCTTTAATAAATAAAACATGTATGTTAAGTAAGAGAGGGGTGCTTTGCTAAGCACTACAATGTTTAAATTTTATAGTTTGGATATATGAATGTCTATTAAAGATCGTACCGTATTCAATACTAAAATTTTTATAATTGACAGTCGCAGAACATAGCGCATAAGGAATGTTAATTTCTATCTTAAGCGTAGTACGCTCTAGCTGAAACAATTTTGGGCGCTCAAAATGTTCGAAGTTTTGAAGCCCGGCCTTACAAACTTCAGTGTGACAGCATATTACCAAAAATCACTAAAAAGTTGAGAGAAAAGTTGCTGCTGTGGTCACACGGTTGCGTCAGCTGTGCACAACAAACAAATAAATAATATTGAGAACAACAAAAAAGAGAAAATGGACCAAATGGACAGGATAAGAGAAGTAGTAGCGACCAATACCCTAACTATTAAATTAAAATATATTGATTATAAAAATCCTATTAAAATGTTTTTTGTCGGTAAAATCCCACAATTTTGACCTCTGTTGCACCTCTCGCTCTTTGTGCTCAAAGATCTTAGTTCGGCTTTTATTTTGCTGCTGTTGGTCGCCATTTCTGTTCATAAAGATTTCGACTATTCGAAACACTGATTCAATCGATGTTTTGAAAGGTCAGAAAAAGAGCTGCCATCTGTTTACCAAACAGTGCTGTAAAACGCCCGAAAAATTTCTGAGCTGCCCATATTTAGATACAGCGTACATAGGTTTAGAAATGGCCTTACAAAATAATTTCGAGCATGTTTGCAACCCTTTTTTTTATATGGAGTTTTGGCCTTGCAAACATATTTTCGATTAGAGCGTACTATACTTTAACCTACAGATTTTTTTGCGCCTTTTTTTGGTTCAATTTGATATCTATTATTTTTATTACTACCCTCGTTTCTCCATACACGCACTCATACATATCCCCACACAACACATTCAGTTCGTGGATTATTTTGGCATAATTTATTACATATTATGATGGCGAGAGCAATGGCATTTCTAATTGACGAAAAACGAAGCGATTGCTATAAGCCCCAAACAATATATGTGCATACATATGTATGCATATACATACATACAACGTTTGAAGATCTGACGCGCGAACATTTATTTCGATTCCCATCAGAATTTCTTTTAACGGACAAACGGCTTTTGCTTACAGATGCGTCGCACCCTATACATATGAATGTATACATATGTACATAAGCGTGCGAGGTTGTGAGTGTAAAAAACATTAATTAATTAATCGCTTTTCAAAATACTGCGGATCATGTTTATGCCTCTTTGCTGTTACTCATACACACTGCTTGCTTGTGACGTATACGCAGCGTGCTCTTGTCACTGCTTGCTGAACAAACTTAATATGAGCACTGTTAAACACTCACTGATAGTTAACAGAGCGCCAAACAGATCTCTCTTTCAGTGTTAGCAGAGTCGGCGTCGCGTTATGTTCGCTCGGTTGTTTTTCGGCGGCACTCGTATATAAAACTAGTGCAGAGTGTGTGTGTGTGTGTCTGCAAACAAACAAACAAGCATCTCATAAATACCCCATTGCTAGTATCTATAAACACATACTCGTCGCATATGTGTGTGCTATTCTATTTGTGCTTGTTTCTCTTAGTTTTGTGCGGTTCTTTTAATGTAACAAACATTGCTTCATAACCGCCATAATCTGGTGAAAATGCCAAGGACTCTGCAGACGTCTCTTATCGAGTATTACAAGTATTATTTTTGTTGTTGTGATTAAAGAAAAAACTCACAACAAGCACCAATTGCAAAATGGTGGGTGTAAACTCTATGTATCTTTCTCTCTCTCACTCTTAAGGGCTTTTGCCCTTACGTCAATTTCATTAGCTCCGGTCTAGAAAACATCATTCAAAAGCCTTTTCAGACATATAGACTTGACTTTCTCGAATGTTAACTGGTTTTGTGCTTTGTTTTTGACTTTAGTACAAATGGAGACCTTATCTTATCGTCGTCGTCAGCAGCTAAAGTTCTTCGAGAAAGCAAATAAGAAAAATGATAAACAGCAACAATAATACATTTCTACACATTCACATATGCCATTGCATTAACATTTTATTTATGGCTTAATTCCGTTTGTTGTTTGCCAAAATCTCATGGAAAACTATAAAAACAATATGGCGTGTGAATTATGTGAATTTGTTGTTTAACTTGGACAAAAGAAACAAATTATTGCACAAACACATTTCATAATGTATGCAAATTTAATTGTTCATTTTCACTTACTTCAAATAAAAAAATTAAGGCGAATGCAAAGACTTTAATTAGCTAAACTGTTTAATATATAAATGTCTATAATCATTGTGATTAAACACGTCATCCCCAAAAGTAATTATCTATGGCAGCGTTGCTTCTTCTTGATCATTTATATAAATGGTTTATTTAATAACTTTTCTGCTTATTTACCGAACACTATGATGTACACATTGAACAGACGATAGAATACGAGTATATGTCCGTAAGTGTAGGCAAATAATTTATATAATTAACTGATCGTTGAACAATTTGCAGATTACACATGCTAAAATATAAATCTCAGCTCGTAAAAAATATAATTTCTGCTTAGTTTTAAAAAAAAAGAATAAGTAATAACGAAAGATGGAATATGTGACCGATTTATCTTTTATATTTGATTTGTTTTTTTTTTATAAAATCAACACAAGTTATATTTATATTTGCTGATACTATAAATATTGTTTAATCTAACTAACAAACTTAGTTTTACACCCACGGAACGCCCCTATAAGCCAAACAAATAGTTTGTTTTGAGTGTGAAACTCAACTCTTAAATATTGTTTTAAAATTAAAAATATTTGTACAGTTCCCAAAGGGGAAATTGTCGGGCATTAAACTTCCGTTAAAATAAGGTGCAGGCGAACTCGTGTATTATAAACCCTTATCAGTAGGTTGAAATGAAACGAGCGCTAAACGGAATTCTAAAGCCATAAAAAATACTAATAATAATTATTATTATAGCTAATAATTGAAATAGCATTGCCTAAAAAGACATGTGACATACTCAAGGCATGCCTCGCGCTTAGAAATTTGTATGTATTGTATATATAATCCATATACAAGTCTTGCAATGATTATTTTCAGTCACGTCTCATGCATTTCAATTGACAAGCTCAATGGACTTGTCCAGTTGATTGTTTGACCAGTTGTTCAGTTGTCAGCTCAGTTTCAGTTTAGTTCCATCATTTGGTTGTTGGTATCTTTCAGTATCTCTTCCTCTCTCTCTCTCTCTATCCATCTTTGAGTTTGTTTCTAAATATTTTGATTGATGGCTTAGAAATCACTGTCGTCATTTTGCGTGTTGAGGCAACATTTTGCCAACTTGCAGCCCTTTCCACATTTGTTTTAATAGCTTATGTTGTCAACGATAAGCCGCAATTTCCTCAACTGTGCTAAGTAGGGGCTTTCATTATTTGTTTGCAATTTTTATGCAGGCTTCTAATCAGCTTTTGATTTTTTTTTTATATTTTTCTCAAATTTTTTACATTTTATCTTTAATGAACTAAATTTAAACTCTTTTGGGAATTAATACGGCAAAATATGTATGCATGTTTTTTCAGTATGAATAAATATATGAGGAAATAAATGGAATAAATTAGTCAAACCTTTTAATGGAAATTGGTATAAGTCTTATTAAATTACAAATGAAAAAGAGTACTGAAAACTATCAACATAATTTCATGGTTATTTCTATAACAAGTTGAAGAGTTAAAGCTAATCTTCGTCATAATATAAAAAATATATTTCTTTAGTTCATGACTTTTAATTTAGCATGTCAAATAATTCAAGTTCCTGTAGTGAATGCCCCTAATTTGCCGCTTGTTTGCATTGTCGCTATACATGCAGAGCTGTATTACTTATTTATATGTATGTGTGTGTTTGCATGTGTAAACATATTTGCATTTGTTTTTAGCGACCTGAGTCGAGACCCAAATGTTTATTCAAATGACAAAAGGGTATTTGTCGTCGTCGTCATTGTCATTGTTGTTTATGCAGAAACGGGCCAAATTATTGGTTTATCGATTTGCAGCCTTGATATATAATGAATTAAGCTGTCATGCCACAACCACAACTAAATGTATCTGTATCTTATTTAATTTACAGCTCATTTAATATAGAATGCTACCCAGTTTGGACACCCTAATGCGTTGCTCGAAGCGAGTTCTGGCATCGCCGCTGGACGCCGCGGTCAAGATGCGTAACTCTGGACACAGCAAGGCGCCAGGCGTCGGTGTCTACGGCCCATTTACGCCGGACAACGATCTGAGCTGCTCCGGACGCGGTGATTGCGTTAACAACACCTGCGTCTGTGACATTCGCTATGCCGGCGATGAATGCAACTTCTTCAATCTGCCGTATTATGCCGGTATCTCAACGGTCTTCTATTTGGTGGCCCTCGTCTCGGTTATCCAGCTGCTCATCTGCATTGTGGCCGAGTATCAACGGCTTAAGCAACCCTCGATCTTACGCGCCTGTCGCATCACCACACAGAAACTACTCTATTTCATGGTCTTTGTGGCATCTTCATTGCGTGGCGCCTACTTCACCACACCGGTAAGTTCTCAATTGAATGTATACAATTTATATTTATGGCATTGATGTTTTGTTCACTTCCTTTTCAGCTGGATTTACAGCCTCAATGGGCTGTTACTTTGATGTCCGCCTATTATCCATTGCTCATGACTTGCGCCTCTCTCATCGTCTGCATGTGGGCCGAGGTGAGTCAACATTTATGGCATTTTATTGGATTCGATTACACTTTGAAATGCATATGTTACAAACCATTTGAGTGTCTGAATTAGCTTTATTTAACTGCAGCAAGTGATATGATTTCTTTTAAATGCCATTTCATTGATCTTTTTAAAACGTTTTTAATTTTGTACAATATATTTTACAAACCAAATTAAAGATACTGTCAGCTAAAAATCTATTCTGAAACGCACTTTAAGTTCTTCCATTTTTAGTACTTTGGAACAATTATATCTGAACTATCGTTATATAACTGTTGTCATTTCAATGCTCGTATAATTCGATATAGATCGACATACACTACGTCGATTGAAAATTGAAGACATTCCTATTTTTAACATAAATAAAACTAACTTCAAGCTTATCCATTTTCTCACAATTCCGTTCAATGTTTTAGAATAATTGTATGTGAATTAAAATGTTATCTTTTTAATGGCAAGCGTATTCCATTTTCACATTTTCCTTTTTATATTAACAACACGCTTCTTTGAATATTTTTTTTTTTACTTTTGATCAACATCTACTTGATTATAGTAAATAAAAAATAACTATTTTACACTCTTCAAATTTTTTAAGCTTGTCATACAAAAACTTGTTAGTAGGGTAACATTAAAGAACACTTTGCTAATCTAAACGTCTATATTTGAGATACGCAACATTTCAATGAAAATATATAAATAAAGTATAAAAGTATTTTTATTTTAAAGAGAAAAATAAATATTTGCAAATCTAATCTAAAGATTTTCAATAAACAAACTGAGAGTATCTTTAATTAATTTGTCTTTTCTTATCATAATTAGAGAGTACCATAGAGAGAGAGAGAGAGTAAATATGACTTTAATTTACAAACAATAAGAGAATAATTTAGATTCAGTTTTTTGTTTCTCGCATTTTAAGTGCCACACAATTGTGCTTAGAACTGGGTGCACTTGTACTCACTCTTTCAATTGTTCAATTGTTTTTGTGCGACACGTTTGCCATATCGCAAGAGGAGGCTTTCTGATAGGCGACCGCAATTTATCGCGCCCATTAATTAAGTTTTGTGAGAACGTGCGCACTTGACTTGAAATATGTACTTACGTATACTTGATATTTACTCATAGCTAATATTTATTTCAGATCTTTCACCTGCGCGACATACGCTGGGAGAAGTCGCAATTTCTGTCGAAAAGCTTCCTTGGCTTTGTGGCATTCAACTTTTTCCTGTACAGCCTTTATGGCATCGAGGTCTTCAACTCGTTGATCAACTCGGAACGTCGCGATTATGCGCACATTTTCAATGGCTGCTATGCGATCCTCCTGTTAATTGTGGTCATCTTCTTTTTGATCTATGGCGTCGAGGTGTTCTTTAAGTTGCGCGGTGGCTTTGTCTACGATCAGACGGGTAAAATCCTTGGACCAAGCGAGGCAATTGTGAATGCCTCCCAGTTGCATCAATCGCGCTTTGGACTTCTAAGTCAGGCTATAATGCTCATTGTGATTGTGGGTTTCCTGACTTCTGAAACGCTCGGTGATTTCTGGAAGACAAAGTGAGTACAAAATATTGAATTAGCCTGCGAATGTGATCTTAACTAAATGTGTTTTGATTTCTTTCTCCCTCAGAGTTCCTGTCAATTCACGAAACTGGCATGATATCATCTTTCGCATTGCGGAAATTGGCGTCGCCTTGTGGTTTCCCTGCTGCCTTTGGAATTGTATGGCGCCGGAACAGCTCTGGATATTAAATCCTCGCAAGCTGCTGTCGCGTCAAATCGATCCATCGATACCGACACTCGATGCCGACAGCAACAAATTGTCACCGGAGGAGGGACAAACGTTCTTGACCAAAAAGGATTGCTGGATATGCTATGATAGCGATAAGCCCGAGCCACTTATACAGCCCTGCCGTTGCACTGGCGATGTCAGTTCGGTGCATCACGAGTGCCTTAAACGCTGGCTGGTCGAGAGCTGTGGCAGCAACAATGAGGCACAGCTCTCCTGCAAGGTCTGCGCGCATCCCTACGAAATTGAAAAGTCCAAAAAGTAAGTTAACATCTATAAATTTAACTAGAATTGCATTTAAGTATATGCAAAAAAGAATACAATAAACAATTCAAAAAAGAAAACATTCATAGTGCCAAAAATTCAAAAAACGCAGTTCATTAGCATTGAAAAAAAGTTACTTTGATTTTTCCTAATTTTCCTTTTTAAATAGTAATGTACATTTTAATTTCGTTGTGCGAATCCTTTTCAATATGTAGTCCCTTTCACCTTTTTTGTTTTCCTAATAAATCCTTACAAAAGAAACTATTTTTTTGCGGGTCCTATTTTTAGTTTAAATTTAAAAAAAATTTGAAGTAGGAAAAATTTGGATAAATCTAAAAATCAAGCGATTTTGAGTAGCTCTTTTATTTCGCTTTTCAAAAGTAATTTAATTTTTTTTTCAATTTTTTAATATGGTTGGTTTCCTCATCGCAAGTTTTGTGATTTGTATAGAGAGTATCTTAATTAAATATCCAATATATTTCCAGGCTCGAGTGGGACAAGGGATTCACCATACAGCACTGGATGAAGACAGTTATACTGATAACACTTATCTGTGTCACGGGTGCCGCAGCCTGGGCAATAATTCAAATGTACGTGGATCCGATGGTGCGTGTTCTCACTGTTGGCGTTGCCGTACTTATTGGCTATGTGTGTTGCAAGTGTCTTGGTGAGAATACCGTGTTGGCCTATCAGCGTGCCAAGGTCAGCTCGATTAACATTGTAACCAGCTCGGAGATGGAGAAACTTCATACCATTTGCGAGGATGTCAGTGCCAGCACCTCAGCAGCAGCTCGTGCTGCATCCTAAACAAGAATAAGAAGAGGCAACTTAAGTCTAAGCCATAAGGAAATATTACATCAAATCAGATAACACATCAGATAACATATATACGAAGCATATATACAGACGTACGATTTCATTTAGGTAGAGCGTGTTTTGCACACATTTTTGCTCAATGCCCCCCCCTCCACAAAATTCTTCCCAGCAAACTGTGTACATAGATTTTAAGTAACTTAGTAGAGGTTTTAAGGAAAACACTGTTTGATAAACGAGTCAATTTTGTCTCTCAAAGTAGCACGCATTATTATTCCGAGCGCGACATGTATTACAAAACACAACAAATTAAACAAGCCAAATATTATATAATCTTTATAGATAAAAAAAAGAATAAGTCAGTATCAATTAAATTTAAATATACATACATATGTATTTAAACGTAAACACGACACAAATGTTTGAGAACGTCTTGAGATTATGGAGTTATGAGAACGCGTTGCCAATTAGCTGGAGAATGTATTTTCTAATTAAAAATTGCAACAACAACAACAATAAAAACTAATAACGATTAATTAGTTAGCAATGGCACCACCCAAGTCAATGTCAGTCTAGCTGAGCATGTTCGTAGTGTTTAGTCTACACTTTAAGGTTCTTCTATAATACATTATTCTATATCGAAAGCGTTTCTTTCGTTTCCATACACAGCACAGCTAAGTTTATTTGGCGAATATTAATTTAAGAACACACACACATTACATACATGATTGTATTTTCCTTTTAAAATGTTTATTTAATATGTATTCGCTGCGAACACAGTTTGTATTACACTTTAAGCATATACTTAACAATTAATTTATAATAAAAAAAAACATATTTTATACATTTATTTATATAAATGCATCGCGCCCATATTTAAATTGTGTTACTCAATGCGATTCTGTAGCTACTACAAATTGTCAACAAGAATTCTACATACGACACAACAAAACATACATATTTACACTTTAAGCTAACATACATTTTTGTGATAAACCAGTTAAATATATACATTATTATAATTATAAAATCAAATTCAAGGCGTTTTTCTGTGCGATTTGTAAGTTGACAGAGAAACTTTCGAAGCAGCATGTATAAGACATGGCAGCTATATGATATAATGGTCCGATTTGAGTCAAATTTGGTCGAATCATATAAGAACATCCTAGATGCATATTCTGTCAGATTGGATGAGATATCTCAAACAACAAAACTAAAACTAGATTTTCGACTGATCCTTCCTATGGCAGCTATATGATATAGTGTTTGGATCAAAATTTAAAAACAAACTTGATCTGCGTCCAGTATTTAGGAACCTACATGCCAATATTGAAGTCTTCAGCTCTTATAGTAACTGAAATCGATTCATTCAAACACACGGCTCGGCTCGACTCGGCTGTTTATACTGATCTAGAATATATATACTTCCATTATACCCTTTTTTTCCCCACTTTCAATGGGCACCGGGTATAAAAATAAATTCTTTTCCAGGAAATCTCATTCGATTATAATTTAAGTGTTATTTTTTCATCCCCTTGTGTGATTTTGGGTTTTTAACTTCCTGCATTTCATGTTCCGATACAATCTTCATCTGTGAATTAGATATACTTAGCAAATTCTTGTTACAAAACAGAATGTTAGAATAAGTAATGTTCATAGCCCGAATAAAAGACCTTTCTATAAAATCCACTCCGCAAATAAAACACACTTGAAAATTGAGTTGTCCTTTAAGTCTAAAGTTATACATTTATTTTACACGCATTACCTATAAAATACAAGTGTATATATATATGTTTATGTATATAATATAATATGCTTACATAATATGCATAAAAAAAAGCCAAGTCAAACTATGACATTGATCATGACTTTCAACTACAGCAAGTTTCGCTAAGTAATGTATTTGTATAATATATGTAAATATATATTTAATTAAACAACAACGTAAGATGGCCTTACAAATTAAAAGAAATTAACTAAATTTCACACAGTCGTTCAGCTGGCACGCAATTTAATGCCAAAAAAAGGAAAAAAAACTTTAATTTTTAGATCACATTACCAGCTAATATGTTTATGTGCTATGATCTAAATCTCGACAATAGGTTAAAATCTAAAGAATTTCTTGGTATATATATTTGATAGTTGATAATTATTAAATTTAGTCACGAAATGTAATTTTGGCCGAAATGTGCCTTAAAATTGAGAGCTATTTCATGCAGATTTTGGTTTTGGTATCCTCTAATCCGGATTAATATTCTAAGGTGAAAACAATTCAACTAATTGGAACGAGTTCTGCAGGGATTGCAGCTCCGAATCCAAATCCAAAGCTTTGTTTATGTGACAACTGCCGAGCGCTTGTCACGATTCTTGCCACGTGTGATGGAACGTGCCTTGAAAGCAGCTGCATTCACCAAATGCTGTAGATTAAAGTAAAAAAAGTGTTAGATATACCAATTGATTGGAGTGCTTAACATTTTTTACTTACTCTCTCCAACTTGGACTGCTTGATCTTGTTGTTGCCATTGATGCCAGTTTTGGTGGGACACGGACCCAGCTGGAAAATGTCGCGAATGAATTCGTTCTCCTGCAGCTGTGAAGTCATTCCGGGACCCATTACGGTGCACAGAGCCGAGTACTGATGATGTATGGACCAGGCGTCCAAGGTGAGAGCATCATTTCCAAAACGTATATTGATCTCTGGTGAAATGTCCTCCTGCGAAAAAACCAAACAACAAAATTTTGAGCAAGCGTTGACATAAATTTCGGGAAAATGATAATTGAAGCAAGAAAAATGCCCTATTTATTAATTCGAATTTTATTTCATCTGAGCACAGACTAAATTTTATGTACAATTTACAAACATAAAAATCTAAAAAAAAAATAAAATTATAAAAAGGAAAAATAATTTTTTTGTCCGGACTGTAAAATGATGCTATCGACTTATATGCACGACTATGTTCCACCAAACACGAAGCGCTATGAATTTATGACACATCTCAAGGGCCACGATGGATTCGGAGGCCCAAAAGTCATCGAGTGTCAGTGTGTGGAGGAGGATATAATAAAACCGCCGAGAGATGCGACCAACAATTGTGCGGGCGTCGAATGGACAGGAATTGCACCGATGGGTCGTTTAGTGGATCCGCGTCTGATACCCACAGAACTGGCGCAGGATCAGGTGGAGAAAATGGCTTTCGCTCCAGAATCCGATTGCTTCAAGATGCAGCCGAATCGTTTCCTCAAAATCTTGCGTAACGTTTATCCGGATCTGTACGAGCGCTTAAAATTGATGCCCAAGGACGAGCTTGGTCGCCGATTGGAAACGAATCGCATGTTCACCACCTATCAAATTGATTTCTGCGATGTCAGCGAGTATCCAGAGGGCATCTACGAGAGCATGAATACCACCGACAAGGCATCCAAAATGAAGTCAGACAAGCTAATGACAAACACGGCGCCCTGTTCCGAGTTCCGAGCGGACGTGACGCGCCAAATGGAGCGTGAAAATACAACAGGCTATGAGGTACAAGCGGATGAATGCGAACAGGCCTACAAGCCATTCAAGACAACTTTCTCGGACTCATCGCAATTCGTCAACTCGGGCAACAACTCACACTGGAAGGCGGCGTCGAGCACATTCCGTAAAGTGCCCAACTTTACCGAATACATGGACTCGATCAGTCGCAATGGCTGCATCATAATGCGCAACAAACTTCACGATCATTCCAAGTGCCTGGCGAATCACTGCAGGCATGAGATTCGATTCAACTGCTCCGACATGAAGCCATAGAATGATGGCTTCGGCTCCTGGTTCAGCATCAGCTTCGATTCGGTGTTCAATTTTTCAACTTGTCGTCAAACTTGAGGTGTTTAAATTAATAGTATATGCTCATAGGTCTTTTTTGTGTTTCGATTCAAATTATGCACATAAAATAAATTATTGAAAAAAAATTGCATGTGTTCTTTTTGCCTTGAATCTAAACTGTATATCAGATATGGGATCTTTTTGACAAATTGGTGCTTGCATGTCGACATCTTCTTCGTCGATAAATTTCTTGTTATAATTGAAACCAAATTTCAATTATAAAGTTGCCTTTCGTTTTATAAATTACTTAATTCTTAGAGTACAAATATTCATATGCTGAAATTGCTATAATTTGAATTCACAATAAGTGTTTGCTTACCTCCAGATAACGCAAGACATCTCGGAACGTGGCGCGTTGAGTTTTGCGATCGCGTTTGGCACGATATTTGGCCGAATCGGTGGCCAGCTGCTTGACGGCATCGCAGAGTTCAATGATGTGCTCCTCCAGGAAGTTCTCATCATGTCCACGACCCGATTCAAGTATCAAAGCAATAGCCTCGCCAGCGGCCATGCGTACATCCAAATGTGGTGACTCCAACAGTCCCAAGAAGCGTTTGATAGATCTACAAAGTAAGGCAAACTCTTTAGACATAATCTCTATCATAGAATTCGATTCTCTACTTACGGAAACTTGTGCTGTCCGCTGGTCATTAGGGACACAAAGTCACCGGATGGGATGAGGGTCAGCAGCAATCCCCAGGAGGACAAAGCCTCGGCATGCAGAGTGCCAGCCTCGGCAGTGACAGAAATGGGAGTCTTGTCATCACCGCGCAAATAGCTGCCGGCAAAAATCGTCTCGAAGCACTGCATCAGCTGCACCAGTTCACCAACATCCTCCGAGTCCAGAAAATTGAGTAATCCCAATGCGGTGCAGCACTTGGCACGTGCATCAAAGCTAACAGACTTATCCTGCACAGTGTTCAGAAGGAACTGATTCATGGCCTTGGACATGCCCTCCTCTCCGCCCAGTTGCAGCACCAGCAATGGGGCAAGGCGTGCTCCCCACACCTGCTCCTGCCCTTTGCCACGACGCACGCTCTTCTCCACAAAGTCCATGAGCGTCATCTTGCGATCCTCGACAAAGTCGGGCATATAGCGATGCATCAACAGCTCACAGATGGCCTGAAGTGCCTGGACGCGAGTCTGTGCCGACTTCTCGGTTGCCTGCTCCAAGGCCTTCTCGAATTTCTCCTCAAAGCGCTCGTTGGCCAACTCCTCGGCGGCCTCCGATGAAGCCGCCTCCGAGACGTGCGAATAAACGCTCACATTGTCAAAGGACTCGTCCTCAGAGTTGGAGTCATTGGTGCGGCCTGTAAAAATTTAAGAAAACATTTATAAATTAAAAAACTATTAGTTGATTTTGATCAATAAATTAAACAACAATATTTAAATATACTATTAGTTTTTTTAATTAGTATATCAAAAATAAGAATTTAGATCAATTTTTTATTTGGGATCTCCTCAGTCATCCGGATAAAATTTTCGGGTTTCATTTTATTAACTCGGAACTCTTTATAGTGATGCTCAAACTATAGTGTTAATAAAACTGTAATTGCCAAATGCAATTCAAACTGAAGCACAGTGCTACCCAAACGGTGAGTGCAAAAAAAATGTACCGTAAATGTAAATGTAAATTGACGTGTTGTTAAAACGAATATTTACCATTTCAACCTAGCTACTTCAGAGTCATTTTTATTAAATTTAGCCTTCTCCCTAACAAAAGAAGCATTTCTTGCTTCAGTGACAGTGCTGCTCAAACCGTTGAGTGAGTTATCTGCTGTTATTCACGGTGCTATTACAACTGTAAAGAGACTTTCATTCATCATGACTCAGAGAGCGATGTGCGAAAATAAATTCTAAGTAAATTAACCTTACAGTAGTATTTTGTGCTCCTCTCGGGGTTTTTTTGCCTGCTTGCGACTCTTCTAGAAATAGACCCAATATATATGTATGTGTATATTTAGATACATAAACAAAGGGGGAATAACAAAGGGAAACCCATTGGCATTTAGGGACCAAATTGCACGACCTTCAAGAGAAAATGTTGTGCAACAAGTATTTCATTTTCTGTTTTGTAGCCAAAGCAAAACTTGCGCAACTTTCTATGGATAGCACAATTTTCACTTAGCACCTGGCTGCTGATTTGGGACAAGGTAATTTCCGGCATTGGATTTCCATTTTCCCAACAACGTTGCTTGTTTTGTAATAATAACAACAATTCGAACAGCTGTTTTGTAGGTTAGAGAGGGAGAGAAAAGTAATACTTATTTGAAAGTTGTTTGGCCAGTGTAAAGTCTTCGAGAAAAACTTTTGAGAGTTGTTTAAAAAAGTTTCACAATTGAAAAATTTCCTGAACCATTGAGAAAACTTTGTCTGCAAGTATTTCTGTGTATATATATGTATATGTATCTAAGATTTATTTATATATTCCGACGATGCATAGATAGTGTTTGTATAAGATTGCAAACACATTTACAGAGTGTGTGTGATGTGAGTGTTGCTTTGTGTTTTTCTTGATAAGCTGGCATTGAACATTTACACTTGAATTGCGTGTGAGTTTTACTTAATGTTAATAATATGCATAGAGTGCTTAAGAGCTCTTCAAAATATTAGGCAGCAAAAAGTATCGAAGTCAGCTGAGAAAGCTTTAAGAGACGTTCAAATTGCGTATAATTTTAAAATATAAGCTTATACTAAAAAAGCTCACAGGGTATTTCAATGGTCTATTAAGCCCATAAATAAGTTCAATAATTACTTTTGTTGCTCTTATTTTTTGCTGTTTTGTTTGGTATGTCGTCCGTCTGTTTCACCAGCTGAGCGCGTGCAAAGCTTTTTGCGTTTGCCAGCAAAGCAACAAAATAAAATTATATATATTTTGATGATTGCCAAACAGGTTGGATGCGAAAGCTCTCGAAGCCAACGAAATGTATTTCGAGCTATCTAACAATGTACATACATACATATACACAGATGAGTAATACTTAATACATACTTATGTTTGAAAATTGTTCACAAAAGGTCAAAATATTTTTTTTTTCAATTGCAAACCGTTGCACTTCATTTCACACACCCACGCAAAGTCTGTTGACTTTCGCATGGAATTTGTGACTCACCTTTGCCTGCTGCTTTCTTATTACGACGCGGCATACTGTTGATGTTGTTGCTACTACGTTGTTCACTAAAACCACGAATTTTATTGATTTTACTCGTATTGATCTTAATGGAGATCGTTGATTTTCACACACAAACACAAACCCTGTAGGGCAGTGTCCTTTTAGCGCGAGAGAGTGAGAAGAGAGTCTCCACAAAGAAGTCTACACTCGCGTTTGGCGGCAACTGTTAGCGGCACTTGCACGTGTTTTCTGCTTTTATTGATTTTATGTGTTTGGGCGTTCAGGAATTTAGGTTAGATTTTGTTCTGGAAGTTTTTAAGGAGGTGGAGTTCTTATTAACTTTCTTTATCTTATGTGCTTTGGTTTGAACAAAAGACTATTAATCAAGACGCAGCTATATAAAAGCTTTTATATTTCCAATATTGTCTTTGTTGCTGCGGTTGTTGTTGCCTTTTGTTGCACAACACACGTTTGGAATTGTTGAGAACTGATACTGAACTGAACGTTGTTGGTTTGCACGCGCGTTTTTTATTTAAACACTGCTGTTGAAGTTGCTGCTGATTATAAAAATGCTGATCGATGCTTTGTGTTGCCACAAATTTCATGTTTAATTGCAATTGAATTTCGTTTCGACTTCCTTGGCCTTGAGACTGAGACTGTGTCTTACGTCGACAGCGCCGTCTGTTCCGAGGGTGTTGTATGTCTTGTGAAATTGTTTGTCGTAGCGTTTATTTAATTTTGTTGGTTTAACTGCTGTTTTTGATATGCACGCTTGCACTGCGTCAACTTGGATTGTTGCAGCTTTTGCAAAAGCTCTGCGTCGATGATCTGCTTTGAAAATAATGCAAATTAATTAAAGCACCTCCCGAATTGCTGAATTTGACGAAATTAAATGACACATTCACAGCAGTGTTGAGAAATACCCAAAGCTGCGAATTGCAAACTAGCTATCGAAGCAACACGATAGTTTTCTTGCAGCACTGCCTAGCCGACAATAAAAATTTTAAAATTAGTGGCAAAAATAAATAAAATGATCTATATAAAATTATAAATAAAATTATCTATAAACTTAATAAGCAGCTAAAATCCATTTCTGTGTTAGTAGCGGTTGGATTTGACATCTGATTCATTCATCAATTTGATTCGTAAATTTTAAATTTAGTCGCACTTTGCTAATTTCAATTTTAAATCAGTAATAAATTGTAGCTTATCAACATTTATTGTTGTTCGATAACAGGCAAGGCGCCTGATCCAGTTCGATGTATTATGAACAGTTTAGTTAAACAAGTTCCGAACTGGAATACACAACTCATGAACCAACACCTGCCCTGAGTCTCGCTGTGAAAAATTACGAAAGAATTCGGCTGTTCATCACTCTTAAGACCAACAAATTTTTGCAAAAACGAACAATGGCTTCGATTTGTGGACGCATGGCACTTCGTACCGCCGCTCGCCAAAATGTGACATACCAATCCGTGCGCACCTGCAAAAGTAAGTTGGAAAATCCGCCCAAGGGACGACTCCGCTGCCCACTGTCACGTCCGCCTTGTCCGTGTGACACCTGAGCCGTATCCACAGTGCTTTCACGGTCCAAATTACATAACAAGCGATCCAAGCTAACCAGCAGACAGTCTGCAGTGACGATCTCCAAATTGCATCGTGATTTGTGGCAACTAAACGATGTGCAAGTGGTGGAAGGAGGTTATGTAATAACTACGCGCAGTACAAATGTGTTTTTAATGCGTTGACGACGGACGCTGGGTAACCAACAATGCGTAATTCACACCTCTCAGGCTAATTGTGGTCTTATATTGCAAATTTGCAAATTCAAATAGGAAATGGCATTTTATGTTGGCTTTATGTAACCAGCATCTGCCAACACACACAGCTGATTCAACAACAAATGCAACGATTTTTTATGTACGCTTATCAGCTTATCAACTAATGCTTGATATATTCTTTTGCAGTGATGAACGATCCCATGGAGCATGCCACGGGTTTAGAGAAGCGCGAACTGCTGCTGAAAGCCGCCGGCAACGATAATCCCTTCGACATGAAGGTGTTCAAGCGCGGTGCTGGCACCAAGGAGAACCCCAACTTGATTCCATCGGCCTTCGATGCCCGCATTGTGGGTTGCATCTGTAAGTTGCTTAAAAATCTAAATCTATAACATGAATTGAAATTCAAACTCTCGCATTTCGAATTCCCCCATTCAGGCGAAGAGGATCAGACCTATGTGCAATGGATGTGGCTGCAAAAGGGCAACCAGAAGCGTTGTGAGTGCGGACACTGGTTCAAGCTGGTCGAGAAGGCAGCCGTTTAATGTTATTATTAATTAATTAAATAAACCAATTAATAACAAAAAGAACAACACACACAAACAACTATTAAGCTAAAAGTCAACTAAATAGCTGTCCAAATAAACAAACATCAACCCAAAAATTGGATATCCAAATATGAAACACGCACCGTACTACAAATCGGGGCAGCTTGTAATTTAGTATTGATTTGATTCGAGATTTGTTGGTGCCATCGAGAAATGAATTCAAAACGTTCGATGAATAAATAAATTAACGAAGAACATAAACCAAAAACAATGAAATAATAAAGGCAGATCGATGAGAGGTACTTAAAAGAAAGCAAATACAATTAATATTGGAAATTGTAAATTAGTTAAATAGGTTTCTTTACAGTTGTCGCTTATATTTTAAAATATAATGGCCCATTTTTAAAATGTCTATGTAGTTAAATGAATGTAAAGCACTTAATGTCGATTTCAAAAATATCTCTCAGATATAATGTTCCTGAGTAGGCTATAATATTTGAAAATATTCAATTTGTAAGCATGTTTTGAGCAGCAGGCTCAATCCACAACTTCTTTGCAAAGGAAACGGATTCGACGAGGCATATATTGAATTCCGAATACTTAAATTAAAAAATTTAACTAGTTAATACATATATTTCTTAAAGCATTTTCGCGAGATGTCGTCGTACATTTCGCGTTTGCTCAAATCTTCGTTCCCATCAAAGCGACTCGTCTCGCAGCTGACCCAACGTGGCGAGGGTAAACTGAGTGCACTGCTCCGACAGTTGGGCTTGCAGAAGATGTTGGGCTTAATCGTCAGTAAAGAAGTCACTGGACAACGCGGCATATCCACAACAGCATTGGTGTCCCAGAAGCGTAAGTTGCCTTGCTAATTGTTATTTTTTGTGTTGGGTTTAAATCGGTTGCTGTCACAGCGTTGACTGATGACATGGAACTGGCCACGGGTATTTTCAAGCGTGAGCTAAAGCTGCGTGAAGCAGGCAACAATGATCCATGGTCCATGGCCAGGCCCATGCAACGTGGACCTGGCAAGGAGAGTGATCCCACGGTAGTACCCTCGGCATTCGATGGTCGTCTGGTTGGTTGTCTTTGTCTTGGCGACCGTGGCCCCAAGTGGATGTGGCTGGAGAAAGGAGCTCCCAAACGCTGTGAATGCGGACACTATTACGTGCTTAAGAAAGCCGACCCAATTTAACTTAATCACACGACAAATGGAGCGCTGTCCTTACACACTGTCCCACACTGAGAAACGTTACATGATATTATCAAAAATTCGATTTTATATACTTGAAGTTGGCCGTGAATTGCAGTCATTAAATAATATACTTTTCAGTATACTATATAAAGTTACAATTATTTTAGTGTGTAGCCAGTCAGGAGGTAGCCACTGTTGCCGCTCATGTTGACCTCGGGATGTGTGCGATTTGGCAATATTTGATATGTGCGCAGCCAATTGGAGGTCACATGCAGATTGGTCACTTTGCCAGTCGTCTTAAGCTCCATGAACGTTTCCTGCAGCAGTTCCTTGCAGGTGCTGAATATGACCACAGGACGGGATGGTTTAACCAGAGGTAACAATGCCTGTATTATGTTCGATGGATGCTCCTTGGCTGCCATTACCAGGCTATCGAATTTGGCATGCATCAACGCCGAGGCGCGCTTGTTTTCCAGCTGCCAGCGCAGTGGTCCTGATCTGTGTGCTGGAATAAAAGATGCTCATCAGTTGATAGAAACACTTCATTACGCGTTCATTACCTACCGTTGGGTGACTCATCCAATTTGGGTTTCTTGATCGTTGGCTCAATGATGTCAGTCTGCTCCTCCGTGGTGGCATCATTTTCATCCTTCGGTGTTTCCGCCTCAGCTTCAGGTGCTATGGGAGTTACCGTCGCCTCTGATTTGTCTCCTTGATAGAACTCACGCAGCACAGAATACAAATTGACAGAGATGCAGCGTTGCTGCTGTTCCAGCGGCAGTTTAAGTGCTAGGAGTGCTTGCTTTTGTGGCACATTA
The DNA here is from genome assembly GCA_963924055.1 of Drosophila limbata. NCBI lineage: Eukaryota > Metazoa > Arthropoda > Insecta > Diptera > Drosophilidae > Drosophila > Drosophila limbata. Next base: position 12,135,487 of record OZ001353.1, read on the forward strand.
CCCGGATGCATGTGCACCAAAGTCGCCTCCGTATCGGCACCTATTGAGTTCAGCATGGCAGCTGGCAAAAGTCCATTTGTGCCGCTCTCATAGAGCAAATAATTGCCAAAACCAGAGACACCAGAATAGGAAATGATCTGGGAAAGTGTGTCCACTCGGATGCCCATTATCTTTTCCGCATCCTGTCTATGGAATATGTCGGCCATTAAACGTATGCTTGGCTGTCGAATTTGCACAAATTCAAAGTACTTTTTCTCCTTCTTCAGCAGGTATTTATCCTGAGAGTACTCGGTGCGTGTGTGAAAGGTTTTCGAGTTCTCCACAAGCTTCTCAATGATCTTGCTGGACTCATTGCACGCTTCACGCAGCTGCTCAATGTCCTGTAATTGCAAGTAAGAGTTGTATTAAGGAATTGTCCACTTATTATAAAAATGTAATATACCTGTGATTTAAGTGCTTGCGCTTCTCCATTGTCACTAATGTCGCGGTTGTCGGCTCCACTGCTGGAAATGTTGAGCACCTCGCGTATGCTTCGTAGCTCATTGTCGCTGGCCAGCTCGAGTGTGTGCTGTCGCTGTGCCCCACGTTTGCCTGCCTTGGTCTCCTTGACGCACATCTTGAAGGTGGAGCCATACGGTTGATCTAGCAAAGACTTTAGCTCCAAATGTTCCTTTCCCAACGTGGCCGTTGCATCCAAGCTGCCAAATTTCTGCAGTTTTGTGTACTTTTGGCGCTGAATGACAATATAATCGCCTAATTGTATGGATGGAGTAGTCGGATTGCTGGGCATTATGCTAAATCACCTAAATAAATAAATGACAACAAGAAATCACGTTGCTTATACGAAAAGTACCACAGCCGCGCAATGAGCAATGTTTACCCAACACTACGCGACTCTAGAGCGAATTATCGATATCGATAAAAATGTTTAAAGCGCATTGTGTATTTTTTTTTATCGTAAGACGGTATGGTGCTTAGTAGGATAACGATATATTTTATGCGAAAGCGCGTTGAGTGTCTAACTTATTTAAACATAGCATATAAATGTAATTTTAAGAAATAACCCTTGCATGTTGATAATACTGGTGGCAGGTTTGGTATTATTCCCGTGACTCGTATCACGAAAAAATAATGAGCACCGTACCTTAAAGAGAACCAAATGAACGGAACCGGCAACGCTGAAAAAAAAGACCAGCAGCTGATAACAAAATACCGAGTAAACCACGCGCTTGTCAGCTCGTCAAATCTTAACCTTCGGGAAAGATTATCTTGCTACTTAGACGCGTTTTTATTTTATTTATAATCTTTAAAGTGCCTTTTTGTTGCGGACGTGCCGGTAAACGGTTCCTTGCGCCAAAGTAAAGTCGTTTAGGCTTTTGCCCTAGCTATAAACTAGTGGAACTGGTGGAACCTGTTGCCAACCAACTGCTAATTAACAGTTAATTGAAGTCGCGCCCATACATAGTATAAACAACAACTTCGCCGTTGCCTTTTGAATCAGTCAAGCTGAAAAAATGGGTGATAAAAGAAGCGAAGAATCGCCATTTATTTCGTCAAAGAAGCCAGTGACATTGAATCCATCATGGGAGTCTCAATTGCAATCGGACACCAATGGCAAGGGCTCAGGTTCTGTAATGTCGAAAATTGTCGCATCGCTGCAGCCGCCAGTTGATAAATACAAACTCGTCTTCTTCATCTTTGTACTGCACGGACTGGGCACCCTAATGCCGTGGAACATGTTCATAACTGCCAAATCGTACTTTGAGGATTTTAAATTGGGTGAAAACTATACAGTGAAAACTGAGACCAATTATCGCGGTAACTTTATGCAAAATATGGGCTTCGCTTCGCAAATTCCGAACGTGCTCTTTAATTGGATAAATATCTTTATGAACTTTGGTGGCGATCTCACTACCCGCATTGTGTATAGCATTCTGATAGAGATAGCAATACTTATTATCACGGTTGTGCTTGCTATGCTGGATTCATCTGAGGTGAGTGCAATGATAATTGCATACAGTATGTCAAGTAACTGTTTTGACAAAAAAAATTAAAGAAAATGTATATATATATATATATTTTTTTTTTGCCGTGTCTTAGCAACAGTCAAAAAATTGTAATCCAAGATAAGGTATTTTAATTTGTCAAAAAAGTTAATTGACTAACGTTACGTACTATACAATTTATTAAATAGTTTATAATACCTATTTTATTTCATAATAGTGGCCGGGCGTATTCTTCTGGGCTACCATGAGCTTGATTGTTCTGATAAACATGGTAAGATTTATAATTATTCATTATCTCGCTTTCAACGCTTATCAGTTATTTATTATTGCAGTGCAATGGCATTTATCAAAGTACAATTTATGGACTCGTTGCGTCTTTACCTCCCAAGTATACGGGCGCTGTCGTGTTGGGGTCAAACATCAGCGGCTGCTTCGCCACCATCATGTCGATGCTGTGCGCCTATTTCTTCAGCTCGATGAGGACATCGGCTATTTATTATTTTGTGACAGCGATTTTAGTGTTACTCTTTTGCTTCGATACATATTTTGCATTGCCATTGAATAAGTTCTTCCGACATTATGAGATGATTAGCAAGCAAAGCGAAAAGAGTTCGGGATCGAAAACTCAATTGAATGTACCATATTGGCAGATATTTAAGAAAGCCTCACCTCAACTATTCAATGTATTCTTTACTTTCTTCGTCACATTGTCCGTTTTTCCTGCTATCCATTCGGATATTAAGCGTTCTGACGATTTTATAATAGGAGAAAAATATTTTACACAAATTACTTGCTTTTTAACGTTCAATGTATTCGCAATGTTGGGCAGCTTGGCCACATCGTGGGTTCAATGGCCGAAACCAAAATACTTGATAGTACCTGTCGTTTTACGTGTTGTATTTATACCCTTATTGATCTTCTGCAACTATGCACCAAAAGATTTTGTTAGAACATTGCCTGTATTTATCGAAAACGAGTGGTTGTATTGGATCATTGCCATCATTATGTCATTCAGCTCTGGCTATTTAAGTTCCTTGGGCATGATGTACGCACCACAGAGTGTTAATGCGAAATATCAGATAACCGCCGGCATGTTTGCCGCTGCGATGCTCGTTTCTGGCATCTTTGCAGGCGTTATGTTCTCATATTTAGGCCCTCTTATTATACAAATTTGAGCAATTAGTTTGCTACATATTTTTATACCATTCATTATTCATCCATTCATAATTACTTTCAATTACTTGCACAATGAAAATGTTCGCGTTTGATTTCAGCATTACGTAAATAACAACAAATAAGATATTTGACTAATGAATTTATATTTTCGATCTTTTGGCATATTGCCGGACAAACTAATATTTAAAAAACCTTACTATTAATTGTAAACATGTTTAAATAAAGTTTTAAACCATTTGTAGAAAATATGAATTGTGTATTTACAAAGAACAAACGAAAGATCGATCAACTGTCTTTGGTATGCCGAATATAGAATACCCTAGCAAAACATTAGCTAGATATTCCATTCGCTCAAGTCTAGACTAGATTGGATAAAAACTGAGTGGCAACCGGACTAAGCTGGAATACCCTCTGGATTTAAGGATAATGTCAGAGTAAAATAATATTGTAAAATGAAAACTTATTTACATTTGTAGATAATCTTCAGTAGTTCACAGAATTTTGGTGATTCCCGTGGACTGCGTGTCTCCAGTCCCGTTATCTGCTCCAGAGCCACCTCCACGTCAACCACATTGCACATTATCAACTGCAGTCGCTTCGGAAACCTAGTCTCCGATAACTCGGCCAATTGTCTTGTCTTCTCCAGCATATCACTTAATTCCTGCGCCTCCATATCGTGATAGCTCACCACCAGTTCCTTCAGCTCAGGCAGCTGCTCTGCCACGCTGAAGCCACAGTTTTGGGCATCTGAAATTCCCAATCTTTGCAGGCGTGCCAGGCCAGAGGCTGGCGCTTGCAGGATTGTCTCCTCCACTTTGTTTTTATTTGATGTTAGATCTAGTGTGGTCAGTTGCAGCTGGGCCAGCAGTTCCTCCAGGTGTATGGCCTCGATGGAACATTCGCGGGCAACTAGAGTTTTTAGCTTGTGGAGTCCAACCATAAACTTGCCGGTTATATACGCACTGGACACGCTGAGACTGCGCAGATTGGGGCAACTCTTGGTAATAGTCTGAATCATGCTGTTGTTCATGTTGTCGTCGGTAATGCAAAGCTCTTGAAGATTGCTCATGTCCAGGCGCAGATAGAACGTCAGTTCGGGACGCATCAGGTGCCGTCCCAAATAGGAATCAAAGGCCTTCTCATGCACGTTCCATATGTAGAGCTTCTCCATCTGACAACTGGTCAGCTCAAAGAAGTACATGTAGTCCTCTTTGCTCAGCGGCGCAAACATCGAATATGACACGGAAATTTCCCGATAACGGGGCTTCCGCCACACAATTTGGCACAGCAACTCCTCATAGCGCAGGGAGCAACGTGCCATTGCTATTTGATCCACCAGTGACAGGTATTCCAATATTATGCACACACAATCGTCATTGAGGTTGTCCATGTCCATTTTCATTGATCTCTGATAAATACGACGAAAAACACCTGAGCAGCAGACCAATAACAAGTGGAACAGCTGTTTTTTTTGCACTTCATCTGAATTGGCTGTCAGTGTGACCAGCTTCGGAACGCAGAAAAGCGCTTTTAAAAATACTGCATAGAATACTAAACAAACTAGTCAATACTTAAAGTTCTGAATTTAAAGCGCGCGCTCATTTAAAATGTAAAGTTCATGTACTTATATTTTATTTATTTTATTGAAGACAAAAAATACATTTGTAGATAATCAATATAATCTATAATGATAAATGATTAAATTTTGAGTTTAATGCTCTCAAATAATAAATAAAAACGTAGTTGCTTCGACAAATTTAAAAATTCACAAGTTTTTATGTGCCTTAATAAACAGTAAATCAACTGATAGTAAAAATAAAATATATAAGCATAATCATGTCGAAAATATTCGTACATCTCTATTTTTACAATCTTTGTTAGGCTCTGTTATTCCAATATATTTATTGCTCTCGTTAGGTAGAATCCCAGCAGAGCGATAAGGACAGGTAAGGAAATACAGCAGAAACGGAGTACAGAAATTATGACGTCGTGTAACAAACTAAAATCTGTTCAATATTGATATTAAAAAAATGCAAAGTTGTTTTTTTCCCATCATTTTCGCTTCTGTTCAATAAGCAATGGATTTGCCAGCCCGGAACTCGAAACAACAGAATTAATCTTTGAATTTGCATCTTTCTTTGCGACATCTTCACGGGTTGTGATTTTCGGATTGTTCGTAGAACATGAATGCGACAACTGTTAAAAAAAAAAAACAATAAATAAAAAAGCTGCAAGCGAATTTCATAGTCATGGCCATCATTTTCATTACGAACGCACTGAAAACAAGTAAAAGTTTTGTTGTCCCGCCTCCTTTTTGACCCCGCCTCTCCCTCACCACGACGTTTGTCTCGTCTCGCCATGCATATCAATTAACATTTTGAGTGTGTTTCCATGTTAAACTGTCACTTTTATACGCATCATGCAGCACCAGGCTCAAACCAGACCCGAAATCCCAACGCAATTCTCACAGAACCATTCGGAATCGCATGAATGGATGGATGGATGGACACAGGGAGGGTATCAGAGGATTGGGGATACGGTCAGATTCCGCTTTGTCAGTTTGTCTGTGCCCAGCCTCACATGATTTGTGCGTGACCATGCGAAATGTAAATTATTTATATGAATGTATGTATGTATGCATACCCCCAGTCAGGAATGGATTTGGACACGGTCTTGGCAATCGTCCGTCCGTCCGGCTTTGGCGTCTCCCATCGACTATAGCGCAGAAATAAAAAACATTTGCCAACTGTTAACTGTTGGAGGGACCCTCGTAAGTGCAGGAGACATTGGCCAACAATTGATTGACATTAAAGCAAATATGGGAATTCAAAAATGGCATAAATTAAGTAAATTATTTTGGTAATAAGAGAAACATTTAAATTAGTTGTCAAATTGATGTAGCAATTTTTTTATAAATACAAATTAATGTTCCTGAATAAATCAATATATTTCTATATATATTTAGGTTGTAAATATACTTTTAAGAATTTTGGAAAAAATTAGTATCCAAATTAACTTTACTTTTAACCATTCTTCATTTTTGTGATAAAATGTAAATGTAAACATAGTATATATCTAAATTTGTAAACTAAGCTCATTAAATACAACTCAATTTGTAATTATAGTATAAATTTTGACTTTAAAACTACTGGTATACTTACTGTAATCAGACAGAATTTTCTTCCTTTTTTATTTATCAAACTTAGCCAATAACAGTCAAGGTTGTGTGATTATTGAATAATTATAATTGTGCCTTTGAAGTCCGCTCAGGTTTCAATTTAAGTAGCCAGCAATTTGTGGTCATTGTGTGGCCCTAATTGTTGATTGGGCAACATGCACTTGACTACGCCGTAACGCCCAGAAAAGAATGCTTCATTTAGTTGCCAATTAGCTGAAAATAACACACGCCCCTTAAGTAAACCGTGAGCTGTCGAAATGATGGTTTTTCGAATTTGACGCCTTAAAGACGACGCCATGAAATATGCAACATTTTTGTCGTGTTCATCGCCTTGGCAAACAATTGACCAATTAAGTGTAAAGTTTGCCAACGTCTCAGTTGCCTCGTCTATTTTGGCCATTGCATGCCAGTCGAACATTTGTGGCCATTTGCGTGCTGCCTTTATGGGCCAGGCTAAAAGCACAAATGTTGTGCCAGGTGGGACAGCATTTGTTGGTATAGTGGCCAGCTTTGGACTGCAGCTCGTTAAATGTTTTATGCAGATTTTGCAGTTGCTCGTTTTGGGGTTTTACCTCTTTATATTTTCGATTTTCCACTAGTGCAACGCCTCATTGTAAATTCAATAGCATTGTTTTTGACGCTGCCTGCAATATTTCATTTTTAATTTGGCCCACAGAGGTGAGGATTTGATTTATCGACATTTGGCATTGCATTTTTGACCCTGATTTGAAATACCCTTTAATGAAATCACATTTTTCACTTTTTTGGCTCTCATGCTTTGGTTTATTGTATATATATAAGTATTTTGGTTTTAATTTTTGCTAAATGCTTTGCGAAATTATTTAACATCTCAGCTAATTAAGTCAATGTTTAAATTTATATTCATATATTTTTCCATATTTTTGGTATTCGATTTTTTTCTTATAATTTTGTTTGCGTCATGGAAGAGAAGAAATTGTTGGATCACATAAGTTTTTGTTTTTGTCAAACGTCCTGCTAAGTTATTAAAATTAAACAAACCAAGTTGTAACGATTTTTAAGCTTATTTACATTAAACATAAGTAACAAGTGCATAGGTTTAATTTGCATGCACATTTGAGACACTTTGTTTTTTTTATCAATTTTCAATTTTCATTTCTACTGACATTTTATAGTTAGCTTGGTTTCTCTTTTTCGATTTTTCGTTTTTTTTTTGTTTGTTAAGGCTGAAGACAGAGTATTACAATTTTTATTGTTTAAGAGTAAAAGTTGTTTATAAAATATATGTATGTATGTATGTATCATATATCAAAGTATAGTTATGTATTTATAGTTATAGAGCGCATATATTACAGTTTTATATTATTTTTTACAGATCAACTCACTGTGGAGTCCATTCTCATTGAGCTAAAGATCTAATTAACATTACACAGTATTGAAGTATTCTCTATATTAATTATGCATTAATAGGTTTTTGGTTTAAATTGTAACTCGAATAATGCCAACGCTTGATCCACTAATCGACGCAATATAATCGTATATATCATTTATGTTTATATATAATTATGTATGTGTATGTAAAATTACTAAATTGCGTTTTATATAAGTCAATGTTTAGTATATATTTTAATGGTTTTCTAAGTACTTACTTTTGTAATTAATATATATTGCAAATTAGGTAATTTATTAATAAATTGTTTCACTACGCTTTGCTATAATTTCAAAATATTTTATTTTAAGTATTTCGCTTTGATAATTGGTCCTTAGTACACTACATGGAAAGCGTTTAAAACTGTAGAGCAATTCAAATTTATATAGCATACTTTTGAGCGTGCAGACAAATGACACTGCGCCCAGTCCACAGTGGTCCGAATGGCCAAATTTTTCTAAAAACAATTGTCGACTTTGAGTATATTTACTTAAAAGTGGATAGTTAAAGTACAAGAAATCAATAAAGAGTTATCAGTTATTACCAGGGAAGCAACGCCAATTGTAAAGGTAGGTTTAATGTAATTAACAATTGTGTTGTATTTGCTAGAAAACTTAACCTAATACCTGGGCAATGTGGAGTTTAAACTAACTTTCGCCCATATTTGGCAAAAATTTAATTGTGTTAAATTATTCTTGGAATCTGCATAAATGGCGAATATTTGAGAACTCTACACAGATTTGGGGTCTTTATAAGTATATTCCTTCCCCAATTACATATTATTAAACTTCAATAAAATTTTTGTTAGTTTAATACTTATTTATAATAAAAGCACAATAACTTTTTAAATTGTTGTGTCCAATAAAAAACATGAAACTCCTAAGGAAAATTGCGCATTCGCATTCGCATTCGCGGGCTTATATCGGCGGAAGTAATATGTTAACTATAATTATCATAACCACCAAGTTTTAGGTCTCCGAAATTTGCGACTTAATGCAAAATGGTTGGATATCTGAATCAGTGTGCAATCCAAGATTGGCCTACATCAACTCTACCTCTCTCACAAAATTACTCTCGCTTCCTCTCTTTGTGAGTGTGCCTTTCAACTGACCGCCCCTTTCAACATTTTCCGTCATCCACTTTAAGCAAACACCATTTTGTGTCAACAAAACCGACACACACACACACGCGTGAACATATACAGGAAATCAGACAGACAGGCGATGTTGAAAAGCAGCTGCCCTTTTTATGCTGCCCACAGCTGTGACGACCTTTTATAGTAGACTAAAAATGAAACGCCTTTGTCTGTTGGCGTGGGCGTGACTGTCCAGGTGCATCTGTGTGCCTGCCTCTTCTCTCTCTCCCCTTCGCATGCCTTCTTCCCTTCGTTCTCTTTGTGTTTGAGTCGTATGTTAATTGTGCCCAGCGAGGCAAGCGAATTTTGGTGCCACAAAGAATCGTAAAATTTTTAAAAACCGCCTAAGCCGCACATAAAGTGTCAGCCAGATATAAATTTATGCTGGCCTTGTTAAGCTTCACAATCACACACACTCATTTATATGCACACCAGTGAGCATGGTTATGGTTAACTGTAACGCTGATATTTTAGTAGCCTACTTTACGACGCGCAGTTTTATTATGAAAAGTTAGTGAAAGCCGCCAAAAGTTTCTTAAAAATTGAGCTAGTAAATAACATAATTAACAAATAACTACTTCTAAAATATTGGACTCTACTGTAGAAAATCATTCAAATTTGTATGCTAAAATTTACTTTTAATATGAAGCACTAAAGAAAGAGTCTTAAATATATTCGGTTTTACTATTAAAATTCAGATTTCCTAGTTAAATCCGTACTAGAATTTTGTATAATAAGCTACAAAAGAGTCTCTATTTTGTTTATTGCCAGCATATTTCAAGCATTATAATTAAGAACCGCAATTGCCAGAAGTCTGCTATTAACTGGTTGTCGCTGTGCCACAGAAAAAAAACCTAATTAAAGCTAATCCTTTTGCACATATGCACGGCGCTGTTTTCTCGTTATATTTTCTTTTTATTTTTGTATTGTTGGGGGCAGGACTCGAGGATAAGGATCTGTGGCGCGATGTCATTTTTGTTTTTGTCCCTTGTCAACGTTCTGCCTGTCGCAATTTGCATTCGAATTTTTAATGTGTATCGCAGCTATTTTTGACCTTTTCGTTTCTCGTTTTCATTTGTAATTTTACTTTTACTTTACTTTAGTTTGGTTTTTCACTTAATTAACTAGACAATTTTTGGGGTATTTCTTTAATGCTACATTTACTATTCTCATTTAGAAATGTACTTTTTTGGGTTTGCCCTTCGTTGCGAAGACTGTTGCAACGTGCAACCAACTTGAACTGAATTTAAATAACTATTTAATTATTTATTGTTAATTATTATTGAGCTACTTACATGCATGATGTATTTTTGCTTAGTAATTTTGGGTTTTCCCGTCTTGTTGCTAATTTTAAATTAAATTTTCATTTGGCCATTTTTCTGTATTCAATTTAATTGATTTTTTTGCTTTCGCAGCTGCACTTCTGACAGCCAAGAGTTGAGTTTCTTCCTCCTACATACGAGTATTAAATTTTTTGTTACTTGCAATTAAATTTTTTAATACAATTGTTTATGTCGCATGCGTGTACACTTTCCATCATTTATGTTCTATTTATTGCTGAATTTTTATTTGGTTTCATTTAATTAAAATTTACAGCTCAAACTCAAGATTTGTTGGTTTTGAAGAAATGGCGAAAAAAATAAATTTCGACTGGTACAGAGACAGCAGTAAAGGAAATTCGTGAACATATATAGTTGAGAGGATTATTTTTATGAGCAATTCGTTATACTTATTTGAGCAAACACAGGAGTCTATTCAATGGTTTCAATTGCTTTTTGATAAACTGATCATTTACTTTTTTGAATTGACTTTAAATCAGTAAAGTTGAATTAATGTATTTAAAAATACATAATAAATAAATACAGTTCATAAATTTGATATCAATTTATGGTATCTGCATTTGAGATACGGTTTAGTCGCTTTGCCAACACAAAATGACATTTAAATTGTGTTTCAAATGCTCTTAAATTGATTTATGATAGTAATTTCCCTTACAACTCAACAGTGACACTCTGTACACACTTTTGGCAATCCCATGATAACCACAAAGCGACCCGCAGTCAAACCGTGCATCGTCACACCTGTCGACCTTTGCACTTCAATAAATATAAATATTTTGTAATTTCATTTCTGGTTTTTGATAAAAATTCATTGGAAATTTATGCAACAAATGCATAAAATATGAAATAAAAATATCTGCGACACTTGTGTCCTGCTTCGTTGCTGCTGCTGTCGCACCCCTAAAACGCCCACTTCCGGCGTTTATGGTTGTTGTTGTGCGTGTAAGTTGTTTTTTCATTTTCACTTTTTATTGCATACTTTTGTGCGCCACCGTGTTGCGTCTGTAGTTATGTGTGTGTGTACGTGTATATGTGTGTATCTGTGTGAGTTATGTTTTTCACAACCATGTTGATTTTTCGTTTTGTTTGACTGTATTGTTTTTGCGTTTGCTTATTAATTTTATACAAAATGCCATTTACGTTTTGTTGTTGCCATTTTTGGCTCTATTTATGCGGCCATCACTGTTTGGTTGTGCGTCTGCTTGTGTGTGTGTGTGTTTGTTTATGATAAATTGCATTTAATGTAATTTACGCAAACGTTTTTCTCTCACGTTTCGTTCTCATTTAATGCTTCTCGCTGCTGTTATCAGAATATTTTTATGGTTATGTTTTGTTCTTATTGTTGCTGCCGCTGTTGCTGTAGCTGCTGTTGCTGACTTTATTGCTGCTGCATATCGCCGCCGTTGCCGAGGCCAGCCTTAGACTCCGGCGGCACCTGTTGTACACATGCAGAGAGAATAAATTTAACGAGTTAGTTTACAATTGAATCTGACTTTATCTGATACGACCAGAGACAATATGTTAATAAATGTATACAAAAAAGAAAAAAAAAACACAATCAAAGCATAAGCAACATTCAGGTAAAGTAGCAAGTGTCTGTGTTTGTGTCCGAAAAACCAAAAACCGAAAAACACATTGAATTGCGCCCAACAAACAACAACAACAAGCCCCATTACAAGCACACACACCTACACTCGCAATACACACAGATACAAAAGAGCCAACAATTGGTTTTGTGGCATCAATTTGAAGAAAACAAGATGAGGAAGTATTCAAAAAACAAAAAACAAAGAAAAAGAAATACAATATTGAAGTAGACAAAACTTGAAGTAAAACTTGCATACGGAACGCAAAATGACAAGAAATACCCAGAAGAGCAAGAATACGAACAACAGCAACTTAAAAAGAACAAAGAAAAACTTTTGCAACGAAATAAAAAAATAAATTGAAGAAATATGTTTAATTTTCTGTATGAACTTCCTACGTGTAAAAGTTCAAGTTGACCAGCAACTTGTACAGACGGAATCAAATAAATTCGTTTGTTTTATTTTTTCCATTTACATTGCAAAATAAACAAATATTATTTAGCAATCTTTTGATGAAAAGAAATTCAATTAGAATGGAGAGATAATTTTTTTTTGCATGTCGCATAAGAGTATGCAACAAAAAATTTTTGTAAATCTTTGTTAAAAATTGCGCAGATATCAAAGCTGGCAGCTATGTAATTCACTCGAATCGGCATAAGGTAGACAGACGTTGATAGTTTACTCTAAATTCTATTCATAAATAAAATAAACGTTACTTAAAAAAATGCAAATATAATAGATAGATTTTGAAATTATTTCAAAAGAATTTATTCTACAGAAAGCTTGGCCTCTTTGTAATGAGTGCTTTGCATATTTCAATTAAATTGTTATGTTCATATTGAGCATTATAGTGCTCAATAATTATTTGCCATTTTTGTTTAAAATTGTTTATTCAGGAAATAAATATAAATTCTTTTTATAGATTTTCAAAATACATTTTAGTCGAAAACTTAAACATAACTAGCAAATGATCATGCCATTAAGAGAATTTCGTTTAAAACAATCCAATTTTTTGTGTAGAACAAAACATTTGCAAGTAGCATTATGGTAAATCAAGAAAATAAAACTAAGAAAATGATCATAAATTGCAGTCCCTCAAGAAAGTATTTAAAACAGCGAAACAGAGAGAGGTCTACTAACGACAACAAATACGAATACGAGTAACAACGATGACGATTGATAGCAACGGCGACTGTACCTAGTACTTGACTTTCATTATTTTCTTTTTGAGGGCGAAAAATTGGTTTAAAATTTAACCGCCATAGAAACTATGAAAATCCAGGAAATCCATGGAATCTGTTTGATTTTGCTGTTGTTGGTCGAGCTATGCGAAAGATCATGACGATAGTGATATATATGGCAGTTGGGAATGATATGAAATGATTGTTGTGTTATGGTCGTGGTGGTAGTTGGGATCGTAGTGGTTGAGAGCAGGAGAAATAGAGAGATATGGTAGGAGAGTGGTAGAATAGTATTTACAAAAGAGTTTAAGAGCTAAGCCACAGATCAGCACTCACCAACTTCTTGAAACAATCGTCAAAGAAGGCAGTCATCGAACGATAAAGATGACGCTTCACTCCAGATAGACTGTGTCCTTCATCCGGATAGATTTGCTGTTTGTATAACACTCCCTTGCTGGTCAGAGCTCTGGACAACACCATCGATTGCTGCACATGCACGTTGTCATCGGCGGTGCCATGGACGAGCAGGAACTGCCGATCACGCAGATTGTCAACGTATTTGGATAGATCGCTCTCCTCGTAGCCCTTGTAGTTGTCGGTTATGTTGGGAAAACTCAGATAGCGCTCCGCATAGGTGGAGTCTAAAGGATAAGACAATAAAAGAGATCTTTATGCAGGATTTCCTTTGAGAAATTAAACAAATAATGCAAAGAAATTAGGAAACCAAAGTTAAATAAATGTTAATGATAAGAACGTTAATAAAGGGAGCCATGGGTTGAGAAAGAAATCAATAAAAGCGAAGTTAAAAAAGTTTTTAGTAGTAGAGACATTTTTAATAAAATATTTTAGATTTCACTAATTTCTACTGCTGTTAAATATTTTTGAAATATAAACAAGGGAATTCGCTTAGAATTATTTAGGATCAATTGAAAGGTCTACACAACTGGAGTCAGTAAAATCAACGATACTTTTTACTAATAATTATTAGCTACGTATTTCCTAATTTTTTGTACTTTTGTTTATTTTGTTCTACTTAAATTTCCTAGTTTTCACTTTTATTTTGTTTTTTTTTCTCCAGATTTATCTGTTTTTGTAATTCTTATTTAATTGTTTGCATTTTGAATGAGATACCCTGTAAGCTACAGTGATTAGCAGTTGCTTACCGTACAGCTTCCAATTGGTTACTGGAGAAACACTGATGCCGCACTGGAATATCGACTGCTGTCCAGCCAGAGCGAGAGCAGCTGTATATCCGCCGTAGCTCCAACCCCAGACGCCCATGCGACGTGAATCGATGAAGTGCAGATTATCACGCAAGTATTCGCTGACCTCCAGTTGATCGGAGACCTCAACGCTGCCTAGACGTTTGTACACCTCGTGGAGCAGCTGATAGCCTTGGCCAGAGGAGCCACGACCATCGATTTCAATTACAATGTAATCCTTGTTGCCGGACAAGTATGTGTTCCAGTCCACGTGCCAACGATCTGTGACCAGTTGAGATCCTGGACCGGAGTAGACGTGTAATATGGTGGGATAACGGGTAATCTCATCCTCGCGCAGTACGGGCGGCAGGTACAAACGCACCTGGGCGTGGTAGCCGCCAGAGATCATGACCGGAAAAGTTTTCACCTGCGGCAGCGCCACTTTGGCCATTTTCTCCTTGAGCCGTGTGTTGTTCTGTACAGTGAAAAGCAGCTCCATAAACTGTGACTTGGGCTCTGTAAGTTTGACGGGAGCTTCTGTTTCCGTTTCCAGCTGCTCCTGCGGCACATTTTGTCGCTTTGCCTTGTGTGCTCCCGCTACCTTCAGGGCATAAATTGTGGAGCTGGGCACAACCGGACCCAGACACTCGACGAGCACATAGCGTGCTCGCAGGGAGAGTGCAAACTGCGCCTCATGGTACAGGCAATCGCTCGGTGGTGTAGTACCATGGCCATGACCCTGCTTCTGCTGTTCCACGGGCAAAGCTGGTGCCGGCGGCAACGCCTCTGATTCCTCAGAGTCCTCCCAATCATCGTCCCAGGCGGTGACCAGCTTAGGCGGCGATTTGGTGTGACCCTCGTCATAGCCATCGTTGCGTTGCATTAGAGCCGGACACGTCAGACAGTCGGGCATCGGGAGAGCCTGTCCCTGGCGAGCGGGCAGCGCCGAGACGCGGTACAAATGCTGCTGCGAGGGCAGACGCTCCGGTGTGCCCAGAAAATAGCTTAAAAATGGGAATTGGGCAAGAGAGAGATTATTATTAATTACTAAAAAATAAAATTTTTGTCACTGGGCACATTGCGCTAAATTTTTCATACCTAATAAATAGTACTTTTATGCGCAGTGCCAGTGACAAAAATTTTATTTTTTAATAATTCATGTGTAAAATTTAATATTTTTCGTCACAAAATTGGATATCAGAAATTTTGGGGTATGAAAATGTTTTCGGCACTAGACTTTTACCTCGTAAAGAGGTTTTTTTATAAGATTTAATACACTGCTTATTTAAAATGTAGAAAATTCAGCATATATGTATATATACAACATATATACAAAATGATAGGCTAACACTTTCATTTTGATATTTGCTAATTTAAGAGACAGCTAAATGGAAACTGCAAGTCGAGTTTCTCAACAGATACATTTGTATATTTTCTTTGATAGAGAAATTAAATAGATTATGATTTAATTTTAGTATATTTAACAGGGCATCTAACTAACACCTAACTCAAAAGCGTTGCCGAAGAAGACATCAGTGACTGAAAAGAGCATATCAGTATATTCCTGATTAAATTTTTAAGTATTATTTAGCTAGTCGAAACTTTTACTTGTGAAATTCTCTAGTTAACTTTACACTTTTCAACATGCTTCAGGCAGAAAAGTCATTTCTTAGTTTGGATTTTCAGTTTTCAAGTCAGATTGTGGGAGAAATGTGACTTTCGATGGCTACTTACATCCAATTATCCAACTGATCCCAGTGCAGCAATCGATTCACCTCGTAGGGTCCATGTGTGAGGGGAAGCACGCGGTTATTGTCAATGTCTACGTGCACGATGTGCCGGAAATAGCCTGTCATGTGTTTGTGGGTGTGTGAGAGAGAGTGTGTGTTGTGTATTCAGTTTGAAACAAAAGTCAAATTGACATATGGCTGGCTCACTTACCAAATGAGCCATCCCGTAGTGGGGATATGGCCACATAGAGACTCCCATTGGCCGTAAACAATGGCACCGAGACGGTGTCCACCCAACCACGTCCATCGCCGCTCACTCGATGGGTCTGGCACAAAGATAGAGACGGCGATACAGGATATGAACTTGGACACGCTTAATTTGGCCATTGCGACTTACCTCAATGCACTCGAACGATGGACTCCGGCAAACACTGACTACGGATATATTTTGCGGTCGATTTAACCAAACCACTGCGATCTCCGTGCCACTCACCCAACTGGCACTGCTGAAGTAATGATCTCTATTGGAAAAACCAACCGTTTAGTATTTCAATATTTCAGTCAACATTTGTTCTTTACGCACTCATTTTGTATAATTGTCGGCGGTTTCAGGTCCGTTATGTGTATCTTCTGTGGATCCGATAAGTCGGCAACACGCAGAGCGAATGTGGGATTCGGTGTGCCTGGCTTTGGATACCTTAAATAATTAAAAATGTTTTCAGTTATTTAAAATTCAATTATTGTGTTATCTGATAATTAAATGTCATAACGATTAATGTAATCGATATCTTTTAGTAAGGGGGCAACTCTTCTTAGCGACAAATTGCCAACTTCGCGCGAGCTTGCAATAGTTTAATTTAGTTGGCAACGCGAATTAACTCAAAGATCACAATTGTCCGTTGAGTTCAAATGAATATTTCTTAGAGGCGCCTCCTTTTAAGCAGTTCAACAGTTTATTCTTTAATTTGATTTCTATTTTTAATTAAAGATTATCTTTAAATAAAACATTCATTAACTGTCAAGATACCATTAAGCAAATTATTTATTTAGTCATTTGTAGAAGAAATAAAGCTCAACAGACTCTAAAAAACTTGTAGAATAACAATTCAAAATCCTCTGCAATCAATTTTAATCTAATGTGAGAGAGGTCTAAGTCAACTGTGAGCAGCTTCAATTTGAAAAGGATTTGCATACTTGTACTCGTATTCGTTATTGTCTCACTGCTTCATTCCATTTTAAGCTGATTCAATTACAATTGATAGCATCTACACTGTGGCATACATACTATATGTGTGTATGTAAATATATATATGTATATATATGTTGATATTTGCATAACTAAACCTCAAATGATGACATTACACTTAACACAACAGGTTAGGCAGCAGTTATGTCAGCTCGATAATCCTTTCCGAGTTCAAAGGCCCTAGGGACTAAAGTTATGCAAACGAAAACCTTTTGTGCATTTGGCAATTTATCAAATCGAAAGAGACAGCAGCTTAACTGGTCCTTTAAAACGCTTTACTCACATGCCTCAAACTAATTTCAATTCCTTACACACACATACACTTGGCACCTGCCGGGCTAAAAAGGGGTCCAAAAACTATGTGCAGTCGCTTCATGAATTTCAAGCATTACCTGTGTTTACCCGAACACTATTAGGACTAATGACAGTCACGAGCACATCATTAACACTTAATCGAAAAGTAATATAGCCCAGGACATGTACAGGTACACAACTTACCGTAAGGATCTAATTTCCGGGTACAAGTTGGCATGCGGATTAGTGCCACCAGCTATGCCACCATTACTACTGCCACTCCCACTGCCACTGCCACCGCCACCAGCGCTATTGCCCGTGCCACCTGTCGCAGCACCACCTGCGGTGCCAGCTGAGGTGGTGCCATACCAGGCAAAGTGCTGCTCCTGCACGTGTGTATCGTTGAAGCTTGCATAGAGCAGCCGTTGGCCGTCATCCGACACCCAAATGGCATTATTTGCATGCAGGATTTCCTCTAAGAAAGAAAGACACGATTGCAAAAATAAAATGAAATACGATGAGATGCAATTACTTGATATTACAGTATACTACAAGTTGTAAACTGTACGTACATATTTATCGATAAATATAGTACATAATATACACATTTCAAGTATTTCATTCTTTTTAAAATAATTTATATTTAAGACATATTAAGTATATATACTTAAAAAGCTTTTAAGCTAAACCAGTGTACGGATAAATATCTAATAACATTAAACGTAAAGGATAAACTATTAAATAAAAACTCATAGTTTAGATCAAAACAAAAAAAAAAAAAATTTCCATTTTTATTATAATTTAAAAATAGTTTACGAAATAAATAAGAATTGAGGTTTAATTATTATTTAACATTATTTTGAAAAACTAATACAAGTATATAATTTAACGAAATTTATACATTTCCTCCTGACCTACCTTCATATAACCAATCGGGAATGCCGTTATAAACGATGCCGGGTACCGCGTCGTGGGTAATACGATAGGCGTGCGCAGCTCGCACCTCCTGCCGATAGTAAATATCGTAATTGTAGACCCACATCAGGGCATTGCCAGAGCCAGTGAAGCGAGCGTAGTGTAAGTAGGGCCACTCGTCCTGCAGCTGATTATTGCGCAATTTGACGGTCTCACTGCGAATGGATTTGACATGCAATTATGTGAATCGCAGTGAGAGACGAGACAACTGGTCACTGGGGTAGTTTACCTCGTGTGTATGTCATAGAGTGTGTACTGTGCCAGATACGAGTGTCTAAACAGCTTGACAACATTCTGGGCCAGCAGCAGGTAACGTTTATCCGCCGATATGCTGAATGTGACGGGCGACAGATTTTTCTACAGAAATGAAAGAATTTAGGAATTGTAAGCCATTGAAATGCTTTTCATTAAAATGTTTTCTAATGTTAATTCCAAATAAATGTTACAAATAGCTTACGAGGAGTGTGGAACAATGCGACTAGACATAATGGCGAACATTGCGTATGCGCGATTTTAATTAAAATTTTAATTGCTTTGCACGCGCGCGTGTTCTGTCAATGGATACATCTTAGAATTGTAATTTCCTATGCTGAATTGCCGACTTTCTTTCGAAATTATGTTGCCACGCATTGTTAGATAGCTAATAATGGCCTTAAATGGCTTTTCGTCGAGGCAATAAAATTATGAAAAAGAATAGATAAACAGACATGACTGTTTACTTTGACAACAGTCAGATATCAAGGGAATCGTCATAAATTTCTAGATTTTAAATTAAAACAATTTGCATATACTATTACCCATTATTAATTGGAAAAATATTTTAGGTTTTAACAGATGTTATGGTAAATAAAGTCCTTTAGATCAATTATAAGTCAAACTATATTACGTATACGTTATAAAGCTTTTACAATATTATTGAGAACAGGGAATTGGGATTAAAACTTTAATTGAAATTAAAATTTTGCTTATTCTGTACACCACTAAGACCAAATAAAAAGCTAGTATAGTATTTTAAATTATATTTTGTGAAATTATTTATAAGTTTCAATTGTTTAGAAAGTATTGAAGATACTCATTTAACTAGTTTAAAAAGGATCTAGTGACAGTTGAGCAATTTATCAAATTCAATCAAAGTTTTTGTCGTTTGTTGGTCGTATAAGAAAAATGACTGTACAATCTGTTAAGACTTCTGCCATAGAGCTTCTTTCCTCAATCAATAGTTTCCTCGGGCTAAAATGAATTGTTGTCTTCAACCTGGTTTGTTGACAGTCGCATATTGTGCTCCTTTGTATGCTAATGTTTCTGTTCCTCCAAATATCAAATGCTTCGAGCAATTGTTCACACTTGACTGACTTGTTCCATTATCCTTGTGACTGCTCAATTCGGTGGCAAGGGGTGGCGGGGCACATTAATTATTTGCCAAGTGGCAACTGTTGACACAAGTGATTGCTTGCATGTTGCAGTAGGCAGCTAGCAGTTGGCAGTTGGCGGCTTGTTTCACTTGTTGCTGCACTTGGCCCAAAGGCATACCGAATGCTCGCGACCTGGCATCCTTTATAAAGTTAACATGCGTCTGTATCCCGAATAGGGAGAGAAGGGGTATCCATAAACATTTCGGCTGCTTTATTTGTTTGTTTTTCAATTTGAAAGCTCGCATTATTCATTAGTCAAGGCTTCACCTACAAAACATCCATTTGTACTCAGAATTAAGCCGAAAGCTTTCGCTGTCTTTTTTTGGGACGCACAGTGGGCAATTTAGCTAATCTAGCGTATCGAAATTATTAACTTAAGAAATAATAGAGTTGTCTTCAAGTTGATACAATTTTTTTTTGGATTATCAGAAAGTTGTGTTTTGAAATTATTGATAATTGCTGCTAAAATATTTGTTATTTTTGAGATCTTAAAACTGCTCAGAAATATTTCGATAAGCTTTAAAAAAAGTTTAGATAAGCTTCTTGGAGTAATTTTGACAATCGATAGAAATTTGCATTTAGTTCATCTGAGAGAATCCACTAATTCAGCCGTTTGAGCCACTGTGCAGAGACGGCGTCTCGTGTTTATCCAAGCATTGGCATAAAAATCGCTTGGCTTTTATCGTTATGGGGTAGCGATAACTTGGCCCATTTGTTTTGCCTACTTTGGTGCGTTGTTTGTATCAGTGAACAGTGCCTGCCAACTGTTTGGCTGCCAAGTCAAGTGTGTACACTTGAGATAGTATTCATGCCGTACTGCCACGCCCACGGCGCCCAATCGTAAATAACATGCTGCAAATATTTATTGTGCTCAGAGATAAGCAATAAGCACACATTGAATGCTAACTGTTTGTGGGAATGGTGAAGGGGAGAGGGGGTTAGAGTTCTTGAAATGTACTTACAAATGTCATATTGGACATGAGGACACGTTCCGTGCGATTGGCTGCATTCAGCAGACAGATGCGACCCAAATGGTCCTGGTATAAAAACTCCTCGGCTGCATCATCCATATGGAAACGGAAATTAAAATGGATTTAGGCCACATAGGCAGAGTGGGACAGAGAGGGGGAGAGAGAGAGACAGGGGAAGAGAGAGCTCACCATCGATCCAACTGCCATTGGCGCGCTGTGGCACATAGAGACCGTCGACAATGTCCTGCAGCTTTATGCGCTGCCCCTTGACGCGCGGTCCCTCATCGGGGGGTGTTAGCAGCACCTTTTTTGATAAATGCAGAAATTTTATATGTTGTCTTCTACATGCAGTACAACAACAACATCAACAACAACGATAACAAAAACAACATCAACATAAAAATGTATTCAAAATGATGAACGAAAATCGATGTGTGGTTGTGTGGGTAGAAGGGGGGGCGGGGAGAAACATACATATCACGCAGCAATACATCAAAAAAAGTTGAACAAAGACAAAAGACAAAAATGAGCGCAACGTATTTACACGCATAACATTTGAGTTTTCATTTGTACAATATAAGTGTGCATATGTGTGTGTGTGTGTGTGTGTGGTGTGTGTGTGTGTTGCCTTTCCATTAGCACAAATCAAAATACAATTGCAATGGATTATTTTGAATATTGCATTGTAATTTAGTTTTCTTTTCTCTGCATAGTTTTAGGCAAACAGAATTGTTGTTTTGAAACTGCTCGTGTGTGTGTTTGTTTTTGTGTCTGTGTGGTCTGAGTGATAATTGCATTTCTGTTGGTTCATTTTGGCAAATGTTTCGGTTCCCAGACTAACTCATTTGAGCTTAAAATTGAACTTTTGATCATGTGTACTGTGTTAAGTGTGACCATATTTGATTACAGTCATAAGGTCAATTGCAAATATAATTTAGCAAATTCTAATACTGATTTGCTATTTACAATAAATGTGAAATTTCAATATTTAGTTGATGTTGAGTATATTGTCAGAGTTGCCAGATTCTCATTGCTCAAGTTGTTTTCGATGAAATTTAATTTAATGTCTTTTACAATTTAAGTTGATAACCTGAAGCATTTGCCAATACAATCAGTGAGTATTACATTAATTCGTGTTGCGTTTTTCGACTTACCACCGAAGTAACAATCAGGGCCAGGACGATGATGATGACCAGCAAGGCAATAAGTATTCCACGCCAATTGCGTTGATTTGGATTGCTGGAAACCAACTGAAAATGAGAACATTAGGAAAATAATTAATTTAAAATGAGCAATGCCAATGCAAATATCATAATAAAAGCCACGTGAGGCACATTAGAGACCTAAAATAGTCGAGCCAAAATACTATATAGACCGCAAATAATTGACTAAACGTCGAGGTCTCCCTATTCCACAGAAAAAGGATGAAATATGGACGGCAATCAGCAAATTTATGATTGGGTAACCCTATGAATGTGTGCAGGATCTAACAGGATACGAGCGTCGGGCTGTTGAACTTGTGTAGAAAATAACGACTTTACTAATTTATGTGGCACACACATACAATTACATAATCCTTTACACACACACACATTAATTCTCATACACGACTATTGTATGCATACAAATTAACAGGCAGCCAATTCTATTGAAATCCCCGCTTAATGCATATTTAATGTAGTCGACAGCAAATGCGAGCTTAAGTTTAGTCCCAACAACAAATGTGGCAACTTCAAAAACTTCAGCAAATTGTGGCAACTGTGGCACGCAATTCGTACGCGCTGACACCGAGTTTCCTTCTTTTTTATTGGTTAGCATAATCAAAGCTCGAGTTAGTTAGTCATTAAGTCAGTCGGTTAGTCAATCATGTCCTATGCTCCTTGCCATTACACTATAATTAATTAAGGACACATAACGATGAGCTAGATGCTTCCATTAATTGGTATATGACAGTGAGTATGCACTAGAAAATACCCTATATTTTGCTCGCAAGGTTTACTTATATTTAATTTTAGAACTAATTATATTAAAATAATTTAATTAGAATTTAAAAATGTATAGTTATGTATAAGAAAATAAATATATATATATTCAACTTCTTATGATGCATGCAAAAATTTTAGTGCGAAATAAAAGTATTTATATGTGTATGTTTTATAGGAGGCAAGATGACCCTTTCTAATTGTTTTGTATTTAAAATGCCCATTTTTTAATTCTGTTTGATGTTTACAGGGTGTACTTAAGCGAAAAAAAAGAGATCTTGAGAGTTAGCTTAAATTTTATTTATTTTTCTCAATGCCATCTACTATTGTATATAAATGAACTATAACCGATATGTTGACGTTTTCGATTACCATTTATTAAACGCTCTTCCATAAAAAACGAATGTACTCAATTAAAAATGCATAAATAGTTGCTGGCAACCTTTGCAATTAGTGAAGTCGGATTCATAGTGCTGCGGGTCTTAATTAATAAGCAGCAAACACAAGTATACAACTCATGTTTATTTATAAGCAAATACACACACATGTATACACTTATGTACATACACATGCACACGTGGAGCTGGTAACAATTTATGGCTGCCCTCAGGACAGGTAATTAAACTGAAAATTGGACTAAAAACTGAAAAACAAACATAAACTAAGCGCGTATCAAATAACAATTGTGGCCACAACGTTGAGCTGACTTTTTTTTACCATACTCTGTATATGCAAAGTTAAGAGAATGAATAACAAACGTATGAAATATTACTTAGACTATCATTCTTTATTTTGATGCAAACTTTTGTCCTGAATCATAATAATAACTCAAGGCGCGTATACTTCATTTAATTGAATTGAATTTATGATGCCCGCTCAAATGTTTATTGTGCTTTTCGAGGGGGTCAGTCGCGACCTTTAGGAATTCTTTTCCAATGTGCGGAATAAGAATGTGGGCAACTCAAAAAAAAAAGAGAAAAATATGGAAGCACTCAAGTTGATTGCAGTCGAAAGTTTCCAGTAAATATGCAAATATTGCGAGAACAAATGAAATTTAAACACTCTGCTTGATGAGTTGCCGTTAACGCTAAAAGAATTAAAAGTAATTTCCGTCATCAATTTGGCCCGCAGCTGAACCGCTGCACTCTCAGAAATGATATAAATATTGTCGAAGTGAGCGATTGTTGTGCCCACAGGGTGTATGCGTGCTATTTATTTCAATACATTTTTAATGACTCGCAATTAGGCAATAGCTGAAGGTCGTCAGGCAACAAGGACCAAATGAAGTCAATATTCAAGCTATTAAATCAAATCAACCGACTGAGCTCAACTTTGCCTTAAGCTTCACTAAATAAACAAAATAAAATTTACATTTAATAAATATTCTGGAGACCAAAAACTGCGTTAGAGTTTCAAAAGATTAACAAAAGTTATGAATATGTTAATTTTAATATATTTATTTGATCAATTCTCAATGGATTAGCTAAAGTAGAGGCGTTTCGATTACAGGATGAGAAGCTCTTTCGTTTCATTAAAAATTAGTTCCTTGATTAATTGAAACTGACCCTTTGGCCTCTCCACAAAATCAAATCAGTATTAAATGTATCTGCTGGAGTTTTAAAGATTTCCAAATGCAATAATATCTCTTAAAAAATTTGCTAATGTATTGCAATAATGTATGGAATGTGTTTTATAAAAATGATCAAAAATTTTATTTTATTAAACAAATTTTCAGTATACAAGAATTTTAAATTAATAATTATATTAAAGAATATAAAATTTAAAATCAAAAATGATTTAAAAAGTTTATACCGTTTATGTTCACAATTGAGATGCAATTTACAAATCCGATTTTCAATTACTAATAAATTCAACAAAAATATAAAATGAACAGACTTGCTAAACAATTAAATTTTTAGATTACTTTGTGGACTACGAATGAGGAGTTTTAAATAATTCCTTGCAATGTTTCTTAGTTTTAAAGATTTCATTATCCCAGGACTGCGAGCAAAAATCAAATGAACCGTGTTTTAATTGTCTAAACAAAATCTTGCCCACGGGATGAAACTGAGTCAAGCTGAGTTGTTGTTGATTAACTTACATCGTGTTACCGGGCCAAGAAGCTTTCATACGGCACTAAATTAACAGTTAAAGCCAGATACTTTTTTAAAGTCTGCCAGTTTCAACTGGACTAAAAGCATATGCCTAATACCAAATAGAGTCTGTCCTTAAAGACTGTTGGCAGATTATAGCGGAGTGAAGCGGGTGGAGAAGCAACTAACTAAATTAACCACGCTACTCCTCTCCTCTCCAAGCCTTCAAACCCGTCGTCACAGCTAAGAGCATTAGCTGCTTTTGAGGCTAAAAAGTTTTTGCATTTTTTGTCTTGTTGTTTCTGTTGCCTTTTGCTATGGCTGAGTGTAAAAAGTTCAAAGTTGTGAGAGAGCCGCCAGTTATTTGCATAAGTTGCCATAGTTATTAAGCTGTGAAAGAACAAAAATAAAAAATGACGCTGCATACTTTTAAGCGCATTAAAAATAGACACCAATTGTGTTCGTATGAGGGGAGAGGGGGAAGAGAAAATTCTGAGCGAAATACCCCAAAGGCTATGAAAATGCCCGGAGAGTTCAAAGTGGAATTTACTCAGGTGCTAATCGCATTAACTAGTCGATGAAGTAGACACAATATCAACAAACTGTTGCGCTTGAAATATGCTCATTATATAACCTTTTTTTCCAGAATAACATTTTTTATAATGCTAATAATCAGGACCGTATTTTACCGAGTACTCACAGACCAAGTGTATTTTCTACATTTATTAATCATTATTTACATAAAATTTTTAACAAATTACTATTTTATTTATGACTTTTCGTGTGAAACTAAGTAAAAAAATAAATTTTATATTTTTATATCTTAAATAAAAATCTGTTAATAATTGACAGTTGATCTAAGAAATATAAAATTAAAGTAAAATATAAGAAGAAGAAACTGTGTAAAAAGCAAAAGTAATTTTACTGTAAGCTAAAAATACAGAATGGCAGTTCTTTATGAAGTTGATTTAGTAAAAGTAGAAAAATAACTGTTGAAATTTAGTAATAAAATATAACCAAAAATAATTGTTGTCATTGTTTCTGCTTGTCAAATTTTTATAATCGTTAATTTAAATTTGTTTCTCAGCATATGTTGGGGTTCAGTTGTTAACAATAACTACTTGAAACCTTGTAAATATCTTGTGACATTTCGAAAGCAATTTAACAAACGAAAATTCAGCTTTTATTGATGACTATCAAATTCGTTGTCCTCCAAATTGTTGTGGCTTATAGTGCATAAGTTGCAAGCAATACAATTGCATTTTCTGCTATTGGGTGACATTACAAACCAATCTTTATGGCTGGCTGCCTTCCTGCCAAACATGAGATCCATAAACAGCCCCGTCGGGCACGATTGCAATAGGATACGCAGTGAAACATCCTTGAATGCTACGAGCATTGCCAATGATACGAGTTCTCTACGCTTAGAGGTGCATAGGGGTCGCATTTGGCAGGTAATTCTCGTTGTTGTTGTTGTCGTCGTCAATGTCTGGCTTTCCGGAATGCTAGTACCATTGTCTGTGCCCCGTCTCTGTTCGTCCCTTTACGTTTGCCATTGTCAACAACAGTTTAGCTCAAGGCCATAAAGGCATAGCATTCGCTATAACTGTCACGCGCATCTTTATGTTACATATGTTCGTATGTGTGTGCTCATAGGTGTAACTATGTGTACATCTCGCCCTCTCTCTTTGCCTTCCTCTCTCTTGCTCTCTCTCTCTCTCTCTTTCTGTGTGTCTAGCTTCTGTGTGCTTGCGTCTATGTCAAAACATACTTGAGCTTCCATAACACGACCATGATTACTTTTTCTTCCTCCAACAGCTGTCGCGGCTGTCGACGGTCGTTAAGTTGCATGAATTTGTCAAAAAATATTTTATATGGCTACGTTGATATTTAAATTTAATTTGTCGCCAGTTGGAAAGTTCATAAAATGTGGAAGTTTTTTTTTCATTCAGTAAAATTTAATGTGTATCATAATGAAACGAGTTGCCTGTAGGGTCAGGTATTATGGTTGATGGTTTATCTTTAGATACTATTGAATAATTTTAAAAACATTTAAAATATAATTTTTGAAATATTTCTGATAGTAAAATAAAGCAGTTTTTATTGTATTAATTGTATTACGACTGCTTTCGAACAGTTTAAATCGAGTACTGAAAATAAAAAAATTGTCTAATACAATTATAACAGTTCTTACAGTATTTTAAATAGTTGCATAACAATTGTGTGCTGATAGTTGCCAAGTCTTTTAATTTAACCGTAATCCTGTAAATCAGATTTTAAAAAGTTGTTTGTAAGTGTTATGCCGTATAACAGATTTGCAGTCCCTTAAAATAATTGTGATAGCTTGAAAATCTGTATGACAATTGTATAACAGTTGACTTGACGCTTGGCTCGCTCGTAATTAGGTTGACAGCTGAACTGCATCTGACTTCTGTCAGCGGTCATTAGGTTACAATAATTAATGATCAGAATCGATTATGGCAATACTGTCACAATTGAATATGACGCCTTTGGGGAGCTCAACACTTTTTGATGTCAGAGCCAATGAGGGACAGTGAGACTGCGATAGCTAATTGATTTCCGCTTCAATGGCTAATTGCCATTCCGAGTGTCTGTTAATCGTGTCGTTTGCTCGACAATCAACACTCGACATTCAAAATTGCGTGGAGGCGGTAAAGTGTACTGCCCTAACCCCTAACCCCTGACAACTGATCCATGACCATTGCCCCCAGCCTGACACATTGCCAGCTAAGTGAGCTAAGCTTTCGCACTTTGTATTTGTATGCAAATCGCACACGCAACGCTTTGATAATTCAATTTTGCAATTGTTGTCAGCGCTTTGCATTTGAATTACATGAGGAATTTATTTCAATTATAAATGCTGCCGGCAGTGAACTCTCTTCTTGCTTCTGCCCTCTTCCCGCTGCAGTGGCATTCATCAGACCCAACGCCGACCAGCGAGTGCCACTAAGTGTTCAACGAAGCGTGAGACTGCCAGCTGAAGCTGACCAATGATGGGCAGGGGAATGGGGAATAGGGAATAGGGAAATGGGAATGATGCTGATGGAACTCGACTTGATTTTCCTGTTAGTTGTTGACAGAACTTTTCAACAAAGTGCCGCACTTATCCAACTCGGGAATCAGCATCCTCAAGTGGTGCTATCCAAGCGTTGAGAACTCACCCACAAGGTGGATCTAATAGTATTGGTAATCAGCTAAACCAGGTGGTGGTTCTAATAGTATTGGTAATCAGCTCGTATTTGCGTAAACATTTAATTAGATTGATTTCAATATATCATAGCAAAGTAAGTTATTTAATTAAGTATTTGATATCGGAATAAGACTGGAAAAGAGTTATGTCGGAAGCCTTCAATATGAGATTTAAATATTGTCTTTGTTTTCAGATTTATAAAATAAAGGTAAAAAATAAACTGTGAAACTCGTGTTGGCATTGGTATTTATTGACGATTCCTACTGTTGCATTCAAAAAAGGCTTCTTTACAATTCTTCAATTGTGAAATCAGAATCAGAAAATCCTGCTCATAAAGTTCTTAGTTCTTAGAATTTATCGAAGATTTCACGTAGACAATACTAAATATTCTTTTTAATCATATTTAAATTGTTTATTCCTCCACACAAATAGGGAACAAATTCTTAGTATGGAACTATCAAGCCTTGAACTTTTAATTCAACAAAAACTAAAATTTATACGTTTTTGAAACGTGTAGAAATAACTGATCTAAATGAATTAAGTCATAAGCTCTATATGTAAAATTGATCAAAGGGAATTATTTTAAATATCTGCTACCTCTTTTTAGGGGTCTTAAAAATTTAATTTCCTTGTTCCTTTCATATCGTCTTAGCGTCATTTGCAGGTCTTAAACATAGAGAGAGTTGGAGGAACATCTTGCTTTTTTGTTGAGAAAAACGTTAAGCATACATTTTCCGACTCAAAAGACCTTTTATGCATAATAAATGAAACAGTAAACAGTTTCCCGGCTAAGAATGCTGTCAGGCCCATGGGCTCAAAGAACAAACACACGTGTATAAATATTTGGTTTAAAATTAATTAATAATTATGCTTAATGATATTCATGCATATCATATTTGACTGTGCATTCAACGGTTGCTGCCGCTTTTGCAACATTAGAAGGGGAAGAGGAAGAGGAACAACAACACTGAAAATTACCTCATCATCGTAATTATCCTGCTCAGGCATGACTCGGCGTTTGACGTTGGCTTAAAGCGGCAAATGCGACTTGCACGGGATGTAAATTTTCTTCAACTTCTCCGAGAGACACACACGCACACACAGACACACACACAGTGATTACAACGATTACACAGTGCTGTGGGCGTGTCTTTTGCCCCCTCCTCGGCTTCAAGTCTCCAGATTGCTAATCGAATATATCAATTTCGTGCCAACAATTTGCGAGTGCTCTTAATTTGTCTGCTCTTCTCTTTCACTCGTTAACTTTTCCTCTCTTTCTTTCTGCCTGGTTCTATATGATAGTTGCTGTTGTTGTTCTTCTTCTTTGGGCGTTTCTGGAACGCATCAGCTTGCTGGCGATGCTGACATCCTGCAGAGCTTTGTGTGGCACAAGTGACTTCTGTTGGCAGTCAGCTCTGGGTTCATCCTTTTAAATTTACTCTAGGACACTTTTTGTGCCCTTGACTTTTCGTTTTGCCAGGCTCTGCTTTTTCCTCCTTCTTATTGTTGTAGTTGTTTTTGTTGTTATTGCTCGTAATTATGAATGCTTTGTTGTTTTGACTTAGGAACTTGTCGTTTGGGCCTCGTAATGCGCTTTTACTGTTTGTCGTCGTATCCTAATGAGCCTGCCGTCGACTTTCCCAGGCGCTTTTCATTCAAAGCTTGACACTAATGATGCAACATAGTTTTAGGTCGAGCGCTAAATTGAAAGAGAATGGAAAACACATTTTAAACACTGCATCAAAGTTGTTGCTGTTGTGGGTGGTGGTAGTGGTAGTTCTTGTTGATGTGGTTGTTGTAGTTGTTGCATTTGCTATGCCAGAATGTTGTTAGTGCCAATTTTTATGTTGTGTTTATTGTGTGCTTTTTAGGCGCATTATGTGTGTGGCCTGTGGGTGTGTGAGAGTGTGTGCATAAAGGTGAAACTCATTTGTAGTAGTATTAGTAGGTGTAGTCCACAAGTCTCTAGAGATTTTGTTGAAAATTGGGTTTGAAAACAAAAAAAACCAAATGTCGGAGCTCTTAAATTTTTAGAAATTTCATTTTTCAGTCTTATTTTCGGAAATACAAAAATCGACTGTCATAAATTTATTTAAAAATTTAAAACAAATTATTGCAATTATTTATACAGTTGAACTTCCATAACTCGCACTTCTATAACTCCAATTTCTCTCTAACTCGAGCTAAATGAGTGGCAGAAAAAATAAATAAACTTAAGAAAAAGAACTCTATATGTCGAATTTCTCCATAACTCGAACTTTTTCTTTGGATAATGGTGATTCGAGTTAGGGAAGTTCGACTGTATTTTATATAAATATTTTTAAAATAGATTTTACGTTTAATGTGGTTTCAGGAACACCGACAATTGTTATGCGTTGCTTTTGAGTTGTTAGAGAATTTTAGAACATGGCCGATAGTTGTTGTTTTCTTGTTGTTGTTGTTGTCGTGCATTTGCTGGAGATTATTTAACATGCTTGGAGATGTGCAAACATACATATACACATATGTAAGGGTGTCTTTATGTTTGTACTTTTCCATACATATGTATGTAAATGTAGGCTAAGTTGTCTAATGTCTAATGTTTGCATAAACAAAGGACAGGGCCAAAAAGCAGGCAATGCTTTTTTCTAATTACGTGCTGTTCGTACAGTTACTTTATTTAATTTTTTTTCTTCATCTTCTTTTGCTTCTTTTTCTGTTATTTTTTGCTGTTGTTGGTGCTGTGGCCGACATGCTGTTAACCTTAAAAACTAAACTATTTGGTATGCAAAATGCTGCATGCAATTTTGTGATGCCAGAGGAAAGGGGTGTGGAGAGGAAGGAATTGCTAGAATATTACAACTAGCGGTTTTATTATATGCAAATTGCTCTGTGCGAATATGCGCGTGTGTGTGTGTGTATATACATATGTATACATTCTGGTGTAAAGTGTGTAGTGTTAATAGCATTACATTTCCAATTTAAGTTATGGAAAGTTTTTGCATAAAATTTAAAAAAATTTTAAATGTGCTGTGAATGCATCTAATTCTAAACATTGTTAATGTGATATAGCTGGAAGAGATAGAGAGAAAGAGACAGAGAGGGTGAGTAATACAGTTAGAAAAAATTAATGATTTTTGCCTTAAAAATATAATAAATCGAAGGAGAATATTCTAAACTATTTTAGAGTCCTTTTCTTCAGAAGAAAATAAAAATAAATTTAAAATCATAATCCCTGAGGTAGAATCCATTTCAAAACTTTTTTTAATTGTCTGAGAGTTACTTCTCAAAAAACAAGTAAAGATCTCAGATAAAAGAAAAAATGCTTAATTATTTAGTGTCAAATATGAAGCGTCGACAATATTATTCACAGAGCTTGGCGAATGTTTTAAGCCCAAATCAGTTTTTAGCTTTAGCCAGTTTGATATGAATATATTTATGCAGTTGCTCAAGGCATTAATTTCATAAATGCTTAATCTACCGTAAAATATTTCACAACATGCCAGAATACACAAATTACTTGTGGCACATAATTGATGACAACGAGAGAACATTTTAAGGTGGAGCTATAGTTATAGACTTAGACTTATAATCTACAAAAATTTCGCTTTGCAATTTTCAAAGTCATCTTCCTTTTCTGGCCTCACCTAAAACACTTGCTGTTTCTCTAGTCACGTTAGGCAGCATTCACTGTAGGTGCACAATATGACAATGCAAGACTTTTGGCTTTTATTTTGCTGTATGGCATCTACTTTTTGACTGTCACGATTTTGGAAGTCCCAAAGTAGCATAAAGCTTTACGCACAGCTATAAATAAAAAAAAAAACACACCCAAAAAAGAAGAGCGGAAAAATGCGAGCCCTGTAAAAACAATAAAAATCTTTGATACAACTAAAACAAAAACAACTCTAACAATTGCCTCAGCAACAAAGAGTAAAATTTCATTAATTCTTGGGTAGCCAAATTGTTGGCACATTGTTTTTGCTTTTGCATGGTCGAACGAGCGGCGCTTTTATTGTTTTCATAAAAGTGTTTATAATTTTTTTAAGCCAACTTTCAACAAAAACACAGAACATCAAACAAATAGAAAGAAAGAAAAATAATAAATAAAATTCATTGCATATTTGTTGACGTAAGGGACTCTTTGACTAACTGAATGCTGACCATGTAAAACAAAAGGCAGCTGGCAAAGTAACAACAGACCCATAGAACATTCCACACTCTCACACACACCCTCCTACACACATACAATCGCACACACCCCTGCTCACATACGAAATGCAAACATGCTGTGAAAAACAAAGAGCATCAACATTTTTTCGAACAGCGTAAGTTCTACTATAGCTGCTAAAGGATTTCAATAATTTTCTTGTCCATTAAAAACACAAAACTTTTTTTAATTTCTTATTTTTAAAATTAAGTGAATAATTTTTTAATCATAAAAACTGTTTTGAAAAAAGTATGAATTAAGTTTAGTGAACGTTTAAACTACTATTGTATGTGCAACTCGTAGTTAAAGGCCAATCAATTTGTAAACTGTAAAATGTGAAATACCCACCACCTACTGTTGGAAGGGTATAAGAACTGCGACTTTCTTTGGCAGCATTATGTATGCGATATACTTGTACTAGACAAAACATTTTGTTATCAACATGTTGACATTCATTCGAGTGCTGTCTCCCTCTCACAATCTCTCTCTCTCTCACACACACTGAGTCAGACTCTTTCGGTATTGTAGCTGACTTCCGGGCGTAATGCAACCGTGCGTAAGCGGCTTCCGCTTGGGAGACGAAGGCTCTCGAGCACTACGCATATATCATTGTCAAATGTTTTCATATCGTTTCATGGCGTTTTGCAAAAATTTAAATTTATTGCTTCAATGAAGCGGCAAAGCATATGAAATGTGAATTGTTTACAACACACACACATATGTACATACTATGCAGATGTCTATGCTCATGTATGTACATATATGCCAACATAAAGAGTAGAAAAAATTGTGAATATCTGTTTGGGGCAGGAGGCAAGAGACAAGAGGCGGGACGCAGGACGCAGGACACACATGTCAAGTGCAAAAATCAATTGCAGTCACTGCCCACAAAACGTGTTGCAGCCAGCAATTTGCCAGAACACTTTTGAGGCTGCCACTGCCACAGTCGCTGTCGCTGTCGCTGCCCCTGCCGCAGTTGACGTTGTGGTACGTGCCACTTATGTTACCATGGACTTTAGTGGCAGTCAGACCATGTTGCACGTAAGCCGTAAACGTTTTTACTGGATTTGTGCGGTGTGGCTGGGTTACGACAACCCATAATGTTTCATTAGTGGCTGGTTCGCTGCTCCTTCTTGTGCAGAGTTTAGAGTTGCCTTCAAGCAAGCATCAGGAATCCAACTGAATGCCAAAGTGACTGTCACGTTGCCTGCCGCCGTTGTCCAATGTGTGTCCAACAACTACAAGCCACAATGATCTACGAGCATGTCCAAACAGGCAACCAAACCAATCGATAGCCTTCTGGCTATTGGATTTGTACTAATTCAATAGAAATAGAGTTCACTCGAGCAATCAGTAACTCAAGGATTGTGTGAGGTAATCAAGTTAAATAATGCCACAAGTATGCTTTTGTTATAGTTAATTATTATAATTAATTAAAGTTCAATAATACACTTGTGCATTGTTTATTTCTCATTTCAAGTTTAAATGTGGTTGAACGCCATTTGCAATAAGAATCGACATCTGGCGTTGCCACCCTGTTTAAAACGGACTAAGCATACAACACAGCTTCAAATTACGTGTAAGCCAAATGGCAACTCTACTGGCGCTAATTTGGAGCTACCAAATTATCGAACACGTATTATTGAATTATCGACGTATGTCATTTAAAGATATAATGTAACTGTTTGATAATAAATATTTATGTATATATTTGTCACAAATTTTATCTGACACAGTTGCGGATTGAAATCTATACATATATACCCATAATTACGAATAGTTTCATCATTGAGTCGACGCAATAAAACGTAAATGTTGCTGCCGTTCCACAGAGGGAGATGCAGAAAATATGTATATATTGTGTGTGGCATAAAATTAGGCAGAGGCCATTAACATGGCTCAGAGGCTCAGTCCCAATGCGACACAGTAGATTCTCGTTGATGTTGTTGTTGTTGGTTGGACGAGAGGTTGGCGGGGATTGCAGGGATTGCACATTAGTTTTAATGCATGTTTCATGCGCCATTAGGCTTAATTAGTGGCGTTCTCATTGCTGTTGCTCGGCTCAACTTAAATGAGTTTCAATGTTGCGAACAGCAACTGCAAGACTCAGGAGGGTTAAACGAGGCACGTGGGGGAATTCATGGCTTTAACAACCAGTCGTTTGGCATGCTATTTTTTGCTATTATTGCAGTTCGTTGCATCCTGCGGTTGCCATTGCACTTTGTGTTAATCGTCGGCTCAACGCATATAGGTATCGTACTCCCCTATCTTCCTCTCTCACCTGATGATTTCCACATTTCATTTTAAGTGGACAGCAATATAAAAAAATTAAGATTTAATTAAAGAAAATATTAAATGCCTGCCTCGCAGCGCACAGCTAAAAGCATAAACTGACTACAGATGGCATAAAAAACAACCCAACAACAATACCGACAACAAAAACACAAATCTAATATACCCTTTTTGACCATTTTCAATGGGCACAGGGTATAATGAGCATAAATTGTCGTGGCTATTTGGAAGCGTTCTTTTTGGGCTCTTCAGGCTGAGTAACCAACCAGCTTCACTACTGGGCATCCGTCATAAGTTAGCTAGCAAATACCAAATTTAGCTGCTCATTGCTACGTCACTCGATTTGTCAACCCCCTTTCCCCACTTACACTGCCCAGCAATAAGCACTTCTATGGCAAGTGCTGTGGCACTCAGCTTTATTCTAGCTAGACATTGCTTTGTTGTTTTATTAAATCGAATTCTCAAGTCTCAGTTTTTTATTCAATATTGCTTGAGTTAAAAAAAAAGGATGTTCAATTAGTTGTTTTAGGTGGTTTCTTTCCTTTAGATGTTTTCTGAATTTCCTTTGTTTGTAAGTTTTTTTTTTCATGAAAATGTTTTAAAATTAAATTACAAATTAAATAGTATTAGAAGTTTGTTTGAAAACAAAATGTTTAAAGTTAAATGTAAATGGTTAGGATATTATCAGAATTAAGAATTACGTATACTTATGCGTAATATAGTACAAATTAAAACCAGCTCATGCAGATATTATTATGCGATAAATTTTTAAGATAAAATGAAAAGCCAAACAAAACATAATATCATAGAAATCAACTGAAAATCTAATATTATCTTCGGCCTATTCTGACTTGTTTACAAATAAACATTTTAGCTGCTTGGCAATTCTTAAATCAATTAATAAATTTATTAGTTTTATAAAAATGTTAATTATAATGAAGCACTTTCGATCACTGCATAAACATATTGGAATATTGATAAATATTGCCTATTTGTTTGCTACTTCAAATTTAATGATGCCCAATACATAAAGATTAATTTTAATATTTGTTTAGCTACTTTTAGATGTTTTTCTTCTTTGAGTCTTGGCATCTCTATGGACTGTGGCTCTGTGGTGATTGCTGGCAATGTTCTACCCCATCGGCTGCCTCATTTCAGACACCGTTTTTATGGCCCAAGACTCCTCCTCATCGTCGTCGTCCTTTGGGCCATAAACAGAGACGCCCAACGCCATTGAAGCAAACAAAATGCTTGACATGTTTGGCCAGACGACGTGGCAGTCGCAGTCAAAAGTGGGTCTATTTTTGGGCCCCCAACTGTAGCTTAGTTAACTGGGCCATTGAAAAGCAGCACATAACGTAAAATGCCAAATTATATTCGCAGTCTTTGAAGCCAAAGTCAAAGCAAATGAACCAATAAAGACACCAAATACAAGTTCATGTCAGTTTGTCGCCGACTTTTTTTTGCGATTGTTACAATCTGCGAGTTGTGAGTTTATTTCTATAGCAAATTTATAACCCACACATTTTCGACAAAAACATTATTCACCTTGTAAAAGTCAAGTTCGAAAAAGCTCAGAGCACAAATTGCAGGCAAATCAACATAAACAAATGTCTTCGCTGAGTAATGTGAAAAGCGACATGAAAATACTACAAATATCTTACAACAATAAACAAACTATGTTTAAATAAGAAAAACGAACAAGAAAAAAGCTCGCCAAAGATCAATAAACAAAAGTGTACACATTTCCGCTCTCCCCTCCCCGCTGTAATGTAAGAAAAACAATTGAAAAGTAAATACTAAATGGCTTTGTGTATGAATTTTGCTTGCGGTAGTAATTACAGGGTACTAAGTGCTCGGGTATTCAACTATTTAAAGAGCCATTGACCTGTTTGACATTGACTTCTTGAATAATAAACATGACTTTTAATTAATTTGCGAAGAAATACATGGCTATATCTAGAGAAGCGTCGTCTTATATATCTATGAATTTATTTATTAAATAAGTTAAGGACTGCCTTGCAGTATTAAAAGATTCCCATAATTTGGAGTAAAAGAATTAGCACCAATTGTACTATAGAAGTTGACACCAGAAAAAACAGAGGGAAGTGTATTTATGAATTAATTTTCTTTAAGGGATGCTAATTGATATAAATATGGAGTAACTGTTAGTCGTACAGTCTGTTATTTATTTTTCTTAATGGATATTGCAAAAAATACTATTAATAGTCAATTGACGATATTTTAGCGTAATATGTGTCCTTGAGAATTCGTTTAGTAATGACAAAGTTTTTATTGATTCCAGAAAAGCGGAAAACTATGGAAAAATACATTGTAATAACTGTAGAATTATTATAGCCCTAATAAGAAGTATGTTTTAGATATTTTGCTTATTTGTGACTTACTAAAAAGCTGACTAAAATCACAATTAATCAGAGCCAGCAAAAAGCAGACAGACTATTTACCAATTTACTGTCTGTGTGTATATTTATCATAAATATAGTCAATTGTCTGCCTTGTCAGGCTATGCTTAGCATGGCATGACAAGTCGACGAGCACAAAGCATAATATGATAGAACAACAACTCAAAGAACACACACGCTGGAAAAGAGCAGTGACAGAGAAAAAGAAGGAGAGAGAGAGAGAGAAAAAAAAAAGAGAAAGAAAGAAGAAACAACTATAAATATAAACAAATTTTTGGCTCGTTGGCATAAAGCTTTTAATGTACAACGCGGCGTATACGCCATATTTTACATTAAGCCAACAAACAAAGCGAGACAAATGAGTGCTGTACGAGGTGGCTTGCTTTTCCCCCTCCCACCCTCTCTCTTCTTCACTAAGTAAAAATATTATTGAAATTATTGGAATGTCTTTGCTATTCCATTTACAGATGATTTTCATGTTCGACCTGCCTGATTGACAGACAAGAATTAGAGTGCTTTTTCGGATTGGGGTCGGGGTCGTATTTTGGTTTAGAATTTGCATTTGTTTTCATTTCCGGGTGCCACTTTAATGCACATTAAATGCAAAAAAAAAATTTTTAATAAAACAAAAAATAGAGTCCAGCAAAGAGCTGGAAAATAAT
Organism: Drosophila limbata; assembly: GCA_963924055.1. NCBI lineage: Eukaryota > Metazoa > Arthropoda > Insecta > Diptera > Drosophilidae > Drosophila > Drosophila limbata. Next base: position 12,173,179 of record OZ001353.1, read on the forward strand.
TTCAATTAAAATTCATTATTTATTCAGTCATCGCAGCGGGCAGCTCATTAATTAAAATATATGCAAGTAAAAATTATTTATAGCATAACTGAAAAATACCTCAACAATGGGCAAAACAGCTCATGAATTTAACTTATCTAAACAAAATTAAATTAAGCTGAAAAATATACACTAATTTGTGTGCCGCAAGAATAGCATTTAAATTAGAGTACACGTACACAAAAAGAGATGAGCTTGCAATTTTACTTTTGAGATAAATTAAGGTAAGAAGAACTAAAAATGTTTTTTGTTTTTTTCCTAACGGGTCGCTGTTCTCAGAATATTTAAAAGGATAAAAATAAAAAATAATACATAACAAATATAATAATATAATATAATATTTATTTATTTTATTAAGTAAGAGCCGCAAAATCTCTCCATTAATGAATGCGAAATAAAGAAAATAAATATTGCACGTGTTGAGCTCGCAGAAATCGCCCATTACAATAAACAAGGAAATTTTCAGTCAATGGAAATTGTTTTTTTTTTTTTTTATAAATGATATTAATGTGCTTCAAAAGCTTACTGCAAAATAAATCTGTATATTGAAAAGATACAATAAGCAGATCCATAAATATTTCAGCATGTAAATCTTAGCATTCATTGAATGAAACCATTGAGTGTGCGGTTAATTTACGATTCGGTATAATTTTCTTTAAATAAATACAAGAACGGAGCATGACTTTCGGGAATTCATTATATATCGATTTATGAGTGGGAAAGTCGATTTCTTTGACGTATAGCAATCTGCATTAAGTCAACCCACAAGAGCGATCCACGAAAAGTCATTACGCTCGACATTTCAATTGCATTTGCGAACAGCCGCAACGACAAAAAATGTAAACAAAAGGGGTTGATTGCGCATGAGATACCCTAAAAAAAATGGGTTTAAATAGTAAAGCAATCAAATACTCTACTACGTAAATTAAACAAACTAGGAGAATTAAAAACAATTAAATAAATAATCAAATAAATATAATCAAAATCATAATAAAAAATTATCAAATTTTTGTACTTAGAATTCTATTTTCTCACAATTTTCAAAGAAACAATATTGTTCTTTTAATATTTATAAGTATATAATGCATAAAACATATTGTAATTTTTATTATTACTAAAAAGTTGAAAAAGGAAAGCAAAGTGGAAAGTAAAAAAAATTGTATTACGGAAATAAGAGTTGCTTGCTTTGCCTGTTTACAGATGCCGCTTTCTGCCTCTGTCTAGACATGTCTATTTCTGTCCAACTTACTAAATAATTAGCTGCATTTAATGATATATTCTTAGTATATATTAGTCTATATATTGCAGTTTATAATGGCGGCAATTTTGCTTGAATGCGGCACAAAATCAGCTTTTAACTGAGTATATAGCAAATGCATGAGTACAGACAACAATATCAATATTCCATTCACATGCAATTCTGCAGCAACATCAACAACAACAGCGACAGTGAGCGTGGTAAGTATACATACATACGATGCATGCATACGTGTAACCACACGAAACGAACATTGGCAACAGATATCATAATATGTCATCAATCGAGCGGTTTTCAATTGCAATTTATTGATCAATTTTAAGCAGGAGGGAAATTTACGGACTCTTGAATTATGCAACAACGTTCCAATTGCAATTCCATGTGCAGTGACAGTAAAATTGCCATTAAATTGCATTGTGCGGCACAAATTGATGAGGGCAACATGTTGCAAGACGTGGAGCATATGCTTGATAATCGTTACAAATTCCCCTCCTTGCACCCCAAAAGGTCATACACTTGGTGACCATGGCCTGGGCATGTCCATGTCAATTGTGTTGCCAACAGCAACAGCAACAGCAACTACAATGGCAACAACTGCAACTAGTTGTACAACAACAACTACAACAGCAGGAAAGTGTCACGAAACTGTTAAAAAGCGCTTCAGCAACTTTTACAATCAACAAACATGACAAAAACTGGACGCCCGAAACAAAAGCAAGTGTCAAATACACAGAAGTAAAACGGCAACAAAATACAAAACAAGAAAACAGAAAAATGAGAAAAAACTTGCTGCATAACTGTAGGCGTTGAGCTGAGATCGTATGGGATTTTTAGCAATGTTGAAACCCTCAGTTTGTAAGCACAAAGTGCCCTCGGGTCCAGAAAGCATGAAACAATAGATACAACAGCAGCAACAATAACAACAGCAAGGGTCAGCAAATTGTCCAAATGGTAGCTACAACAACACATGAAGTGGCATCAACAAATTTGCTGTCCTTATTACTGCATTTTGACATCGAGATGAGTTTCAGAAATTTATCTGGAATTTTTCATAAATTGTGTTTACATTATTTTTTATTTCTGATTATGTTATTTTAAGATTGCCAACTAAACTTTAAATGTTATGATAATATAGTAAACGCAAACCTAATTTGTGCCTCAAAGACATAGATATGATAGAGAGCTCATAAATATATATTTTTTTTCTGCTACTTAAACCAGTCATTAATATAATTAAAATTGTAATAAACAAAAATATTGCGTCACTTTATCCTAATTTACAATAAACGCATAAACTTGGGATTTAAATGCACTAAATAATCCAGTTTTATTAAAAGAAATATATAATAAAGTTATATTTAGCAGAATTTTATCATTGTTTTGCCATTTTTCTTGGTTTTTGTTTTAACTACAAAAAGCACAATTGTTGTAATTGTAAACTAGTGTGTAAAAGTTCTCGGATCTCGAATGTCAGTTAGTTTTTGTGAGTGGGAGTTGTTGTCATTGCAGCTGTCAGCTGCATGACAATGTCATTATGCCCTAAGCAAAGAGTATAACAAGTTGAAATTGCTGGTGAAATGGAATTTTTAGTGCATGGACATGAGTCAGCGACAGAATGCATAGCATATGTACGTTCGCCTCAGCCTCAAATGACAATGAAAAGTGCTTCTTTGTGTGGGCGTGTGTCTCTCTGTATATATATGTGTGTGTATGTGAGTGAGAGTGTTGCTGTTGTTGTTGTTCGTATGGGGGCGTGTAATGTGAAACTTGCGTGCGCTAAACGCAAATAATGAAAGTGGAACGAGAATTGAAGTGGGGAAAGCAGTAGCAGCAGCAGCAGTCAACAAGCGAGCGCCAAATGAAAGTGGAAAGTGCACTCTAACAGAAGTGTGTGCACACACAAACACACACACTGAGTGTGCATGTGTGAGTGAAGCTGCAGTACTTATGCTGCATACTTTGAGGCGCTAGCGCGCTTAAGATAAATAGCTGCAAGCGTCAAACAAATCCCTGCCGCGTCGCACAGCGAGATTTTCACTTTCACTTTCTCCACCCTTGCTCTTCAGCCAAGTGCATAGCAAAAATATCTCCCTAACCTACTCTTTTCTCAACCCCGCTCTCAGCGAGTGCAATTTGTGCAAAGTTTGCAGCCAGGCCGACAAAACTTTGTTTGCCAAAAGGTATGCAAAAGTTTTGAAATGCTGAAAATCATATGGCAAGCAGAGGGCTGTCGTTTTTGTAGTATTCCCTGTATGTTTTTAAAAGTATCTAAAAATCAAAAAAATAGCTGGAGATGAATATAGATGCATTCTCAATTTAATTTAAAAATCAGGTGTATTCCATAAATATTTAGCGATTTTGGCGAAACTTTAAAAAAAAACCGATAGAAATGTTTTAAATTTAGTTTTTGAATATTCTTAAAAAATGGATATTCCATTAAATTTCTCAACAAATATTAAGACATTTGAAAGAACTGACAGTTGCTTTTAAATTGCCTTTGGGTTATTAGGGACTATTGAAATATACCTAACTTTAACGCAAATCAATTTTAAATTCACAGAGCTACAATTCAGCAAATCTCCGAATTCGGACAGCCCTTAACCTACTAAGTACCAAAGAATTTCGTTACTTCCAGCCCAGGACATAATTATGTTAATTAAACCAAAAGTTCTTCGGCTGACCGCTCCAAACACAGACTCACACACATATGCCAAAGTGTGCGATTTACGGCGCTTAAATGAAGCAAGCAATTTAAATTTGAATTTAAAAAGGCTCACACTTTCAAGCACACACACACACACACACAGACAAACACACACACATTGGCATATGATCAAGTTTCTCACGTATTTTTAGGGGGCAGCAACGTTTTTATTTGCATATCATTTAGCGTCGTCCCAAACGGCTGAAGAATGTGCTCAGAAAAGGGCCTTTAGATAAACTACCCCTCACTGCACACACACACAGACATGAACACCTACACACATACGCACACACATATACAGAGGAGAATGTAAAGAGTCGGTAATTTGCTTTAATATTAAATGTGTAACGAACTGTAAGAAATATGAACGTGTTGTATAGTGTTTGATGTGAACGCATTTCGGCAAAAAAGAAAAAGAGAAGAAAATAAAGAGAATGTAGGCGTTGCATGTCATGGACATGGGCATGGCATTGAGCATATACATTTACTTATATATATATAAGTCGACTGTTTGCAATGGGGAGATTCAGAAAAATATATTACCAGCAATTGAGCAAAAGCTAAGTAGATACTCAGGTATTTACCCGTCGTTTCTTAGGCACGAATATTTCTGAGTATCTTTTGTGAACCAGTTTGCAAGTGGCTCGCAAATTAAATATAATTAAGAAAATTTATATGGTAATAAAATTGAATTTTCTGACAATTTAAATCAGACATAGTGCAAAAACTCACATATGAAAGTCCGCATTAAACTCCATTTGATTGTACAAAAAATGTGGCATACTTTTTAGCGCCATTTTAGATTATCAGCGAGCCTTTAAGTATGCTACGTTTATTACAAAATCATAAGTTCAGCTTAGTTTTATAACTTTGATTTAAGTAGACTAAAAAATGATTAAAAAACTAACATAAACCATATTGAAAGCTTTTCCAATTTTATTATAATAAAGGCTCTAAAAAAGCTAATCTAACAATAGTAATAATTGATGGTAAAGTTTTGTTGTATATTAGGGTGGTCAAAGTTTCATCAAAATTATTATTAGAAATTTGAATTGGTTTTAATGTCAAATGAGAAGACAAACAATAATACATTACCATATGTAATGCATCCCAATAATTAAAAAAGTATGTATATTTATATACAATTTAATTAGGTGAGAACTTAAAGTAAAGTCTCGGTGCTAATTTTATAATTCGATTCTTAATTTAAGAACTACATTTTTACGAAATTGCTGGGCTACCCATGCTGCTGTGAGTAACATTGTTGGGTCTCTGTAGGTGTGAACGGTTCTTCTGTCTCACTTATTCTCTTAGCTCCCCTTTTCCGTCCCTCTCGACAGCGACATTCAAATTTAAATACAAATGTTGCACGTGCCCCCATAGGTAATTCTATAGAGATGTGCTCTCAGAGTACATGTGTATGTATGTGTGTGTTTGAGTGAGTGCCTTCATGTGTGTCTGTGTGAGTGTGTGTATGTGTGTAAGTGCGCTCATTTACGCGATTGCGTCTGCTATGGTTTAATAAAGCAGCTTCAAGAGTTTTGACGTTGTCGACGAAAAAAAAGATGGAAGAATTTTCAAATGACAGCCATTTCAGAGATGGTAAATACGAGATGGAGCGGGGAATGGAGGGAGCTTAGAGGGAGCTGTATTCTGCTACTTCAGTTGAATAATAAAGCAACTTGGTGGCGTAATTGGCAGCACCATAAAAAAAATATAGCATAAGCAAAAGACACACACAACTTAAAATGAAATTAAATGAAGTGCAAAGCAAATGGACAGAAGTTTTTATAAATTCTAGAAAAATTTTGAGCAACAGCAAACCAAGTAGGTGAGAGTGTGAGAATGTCCGTTTCTCTGGGAGAGTGCGTATTTGGGTGTGTGTGTATTTTTGTGTGTGTCTGGAAAGTGTGTTTGTTTAGCTTAATTAAAATGCCCAATGCAAATGTGACACGTGCGGTTAGCAAGAGACCAAAAATGAATTTAGGTTTTTGTTAGGTTCTATGCTATCGGAGAGTATGCTAACTTCGTGACAGAATATATAACAAATTATAATATGAATTTATCAATTTTAATACAAGACTTTTTTGACTTTCATTCGATGTTTTATCTTTCAAAACACCGACGGAAATCAATCGATTTCCATGAAAATATCGGTCTCTAGGAATCTAACAAAAATACAATATAGTGTATGAAAATATTGTGAATTAATTTTACCTTTAAAAACCAATAATCTAAAGAACTGAGTCAATGGAAAATCTCTTTAATATGCGTCGGATTATAGGAAAGATAAATAGCAAAAAATGTTTTGACTTATTAAAAATACAAACAAGTGGGAAAGGCTATAGTCGAGCTCCCGACTATAGGATACCCGTTACTTACCTAAATAAATTTAACTTTTTTTTATTGCATGCTTTTAGGCACTTTTATTGCTTAAAAGCTTTAATCAGCCAGTACCACCTTTCTGTTTGTCCGATCTTGTTGGGATTTAGTAGAATGATAGGTAAAAACAATAGCTAACGTTCACCGTTTAAAAAAACCTAATATCTTAAAAACTGTGCGTGTGGTGGATTTTCGCGATTTACGGAGGCGGAAAGGGGCGTGGCAAAATTTTGAAACAAACTTGGCCTGCGTGGGGTTTATAGAAATCTGTGTGCCAAATTTGGTTGCTCTAGCTCTTATAGTCTCTGAGATCTAGGCGCTCACACGGACGGACAGACGGACGGACGGACGGACGGACGGACAGACGGACAGACGGACATGGCTATATCGACTCGGCTGTTGATGCTGATCAAGAATATATATACTTTATAGGGTCGGAGATGCTTCCTTCTCCCTGTTACATACATTGCAACGAATACAATATCCCCTTTTACTTATTTTTAATAAGTAACGGGTATAATAAAACAATAATAGACAGATGAGATAAATACATATAAAAAACATAAGAAATTCCATTATCAATTAGACCTATTTATCGAGCTTTTAGATATGACGGTGATTTAAAAAAACCGATTTTAAAATCAATTATAAATAGAACTGAACCTATTTTGCATTTTTCATTACATTTAAATTTTTTGATAGTGTGTTTTAGTTTCGGTTAGCAACTATTTTATAATTTTAATGTCGTTTCTGAGCTGCACTCGCCGCGTTTGCCGTTATTCACCTGCTGCTAACCACGGGTCTGTTTTATAGTCAGCAAAAAGCAATTTGGCCTGACAGTCAGCGACCAGCGGGTTTCATCCCCTCCCGTTACACCCTCTGGTCGCCCTTTTACTATTCTCTGCTCTTTGGCAACCTTTTTGTTGTAGTCTGTTGCTCAACACAGAACTCAAACAAGGCGTTTCATTGTTGTTGTTGCTGCTGTTGTTGTTATTTTGCAGCGTTGATATCCCACTGGCTTTGGCACTTCAATTTTATAACGAATACAAAAGCAACAACAACAGAATGGAGTGTAACAACAGTGACAACAACGTTGGCCGCGAATCTCTGGCACCTGTCTAATGGTCTGTGGGTGTCGACCAACATCCAACATTGGCCATTGACAACCCCACGTCAAAGTGTACTTTTAATGTTAGATTCTCATTTTTTACTGTGACCTTAAAGAAAGAATATAATCTCAGCTATTAAATTCGTTTGGCTGACGGAGCGTATACTTGATGACCTAAGATTAGCAGCAAAGTGGCTTTGAAATTAAAGCTGCACATTTATTACGGTAGTTTCAAAAGACATTCTATGCTAATCACTGCGGACGGCAGTCCGCGCTAGTGACGAAAGCAGCACGAAGGGTGCGAAAGGCGACTAGCATATATACACAGGAAGAATGGAAAATTTGCTATGACTGTCCGATCGGGTCGAATTATATACCGATCGAAAGGTATCAATCTAACTTAAAAATGTGCATACTAAGACTTTTGAAAACTCACCTGGTTTGTGAGATAAACAGGTGTAAGTGGGAGGGTCACATTTTAAATGATTGGAGCTAATGGGGCCGCTGGAGCTTTTTGGTCAACATTTTTAATTTTTTAATATTTCTCATAAAAATACGCGTCGAATGACACCTCAATCATCAAAATCCGACTACTGGTTCAAAAGATAATTAATTTTGAAATTTTTAGTCGCTTTCCGAAAATGAGATGAAAAGTCAGTTTGTCTGTTTGTCTGTTTGTCTGTTTGTCTGTTTGTTTGTTTGTTTGTTTGTTTGGATCAAATCGTTAATTTAGCTAAAATGTTTGAATGAGGACTTGTTCCTGTTCAAAAATATAGAAACGTTTGTTCTACGACTTTTTCGAAAAATAGCTAGTTTAGCGGGAAATCGCTAAAAACCGCTAAAACTAAAAACCCCTATAGGGTCCAAACCATAGAAGCTACAGATATGATCTATACGTCGTTGGAAAGGTACTTTGAAGGGCTTTTTAGCATATGTTCAAACTTTTTTTCTAAAGTACACAGGTAAAAAGCTACAGGTGAAAAAAGGTAATTTTTTCCACATTTTGGCGGTTTTCGAGAAAACGCCGCTAGCGATTTTTTTTAATTTTGAATATGTTTGAGCTTTTAATATTTCGCGTTTTTTGATACATCATGCATAAATTTTTGTTGATTGGTTTGGAAGATATAACCTATTAACTGAATATATACGTTTTACTTTGAATTAAAATAGAACAGCAGCGGCAATTTTATTTGACTAACAGTCCAGTAACAATGAAATCTATTATTAGACAGTCGTTCTTAAAGATCGCCAGTGGCGCAAAGTGTAGAGCGCCCGATTTTTGCATGAATTCTCAGCTCGGGTTCCGGGTTCGAATTCAGGCACGGACGAAACTTTTTTATTTTTTAATTTTAAATGCAATTAATTTGTTAGTAGATGATTATCATGCATAAATTTTTATTGATTGGTTTGGAAGATATAACCTATTAACTGAATATATACGTTTTACTTTGAATTAAAATAGAACAGCAGCGGCAATTTTATTTGACTAACAGTCCAGTAACAATGAAATCTATTATTAGACAGTCGTTCTTAAAGATCGCCAGTGGCGCAAAGTGTAGAGCGCCCGATTTTTGCATGAATTCTCAGCTCGGGTTCCGGGTTCGAATTCAGGCACGGACGAAACTTTTTTATTTTTTAATTTTAAATGCAATTAATTTGTTAGTAGATGATTATCATGCATAAATTTTTATTGATTGGTTTGGAAGATATAACCTATTAACTGAATATATACGTTTTACTTTGAATTAAAATAGAACAGCAGCGGCAATTTTATTTGACTAACAGTCCAGTAACAATGAAATCTATTATTAGACAGTCGTTCTTAAAGATCGTCAGTGGCGCAAAGTGTAGAGCGCCCGATTTTTGCATGAATTCTCAGCTCGGGTTCCGGGTTCGAATTCAGGCACGGACGAAACTTTTTTATTTTTTTAGTTTTAAATGCAATTAATTTGTTAGTATATGATCCACTAATGTTTTTTTTATTGTTTTTCAATTTAAAAAAGGTGTTGGCAGAAATCTTAGCTGCAAAATAAAGAATCGCTGTAGTCGATTTGTCTGTGTGCATATTGAAAATCTTCTAGCAAAGTAACAATGCCAGAAGCGTATGTAAATAAAATATTTATGTGAAGCGATAATAACCAGTGCTGCCAGACAGTTCAGTTTTGTCTTACAACAATGTGGGCTTTAATTTATTCATATGAATTAAACTATAAAGGAAACCAGTGTTGCCAGACAGTTTGCTTTTGCTTGTACAAACAATAAACACCGATTGACAAAGTTACACTGTCAAAAAATATATCAATTGTCAAAATTTCCAATGTCTTATTAAAAAACTTCTGATATCTTATAAAAAAACCTCTTTACGAGGTAAAAGTCTAGTGACGAAAACATTTTCATGCCCCAAAATTTCTGATATCCAATTTTGTGACGAAAAATATTAAATTTTACACATGAATTATTAAACAAAAATTTTTGTCACTGGGCACATTGCGCTTAATTTTTCATACCTAATAAATAGTATTTTTTAGCGCAGTGCCAGTGACAAAAATTTTTGTTTAATAATTCATGTGTAAAATTTAATATTTTTCGTCACAAAATTGGATATCAGAAATTTTGGGGCATGAAAATGTTTTCGTCACTAGACTTTTACCTCGTAAAGAGGTTTTTTTGTAAGATAAATTTTAAAATAAAGAAAATTAAATTAAAACAGTTAAAAATGTTTGTTTTCAGATTAAAATTTGAATAGCGCAAGATGATTTTTATAGTCATTTTTTATAATTCATAATTTAGGTTTTGAATCTCCTGAGGATACTTTATAAATACGTTAGATAGTTTTCTATAATGTATCCCAACTAGAATTCAAGCGCAGTTCTGTCACAATCGTGGCGATAACATAAGTAATACTTCCGTGGCTTGTCATTTATCAAGGCAAGTTTCATAATTTTTGCAAAGAACCCACAAGAACTTTTGCTAATGATTGCATGTCTTGGCCAGAGTTTAATCCCAACAATAATCAAGGAAAAACCCCAAAGGCTACAAAAAGCGAAAGAACGATAGAACTTCACGCTCTTCATATGATACAAATATATATAAAGAAATATTCCATTGGCTTTGCCCCAAAAGTGCTTGTAGCGTACAGAACGCTAACCACAGCAGCTTAGAGAGCGCACTGATTAAGCTTGCCACAGCTTGATGAACAGCACAGTTTGGCACGCCCACCACCTACCGCCAACCGCCCACCGACCAACACGCCCACTGGCACTTTAATTAAAGGCGAACAAACTGGAAGAACGCCCCGGTTGCCGCAAAAAATGTCAAGCTTATGCCATCAATCAAAATGCTTAAATAAAATGTTTGTTTTAGTTGTTTGCCAAAACGAAAGCAGGCAAAAACATGCTGAGCAAAGGAGAGTGAGGTATTGAAATTGGAAGACGGGGCGTATACTTAACATTGTTCATTATGTATCGCCATGCCAATTGTATCGCGTACACTGACAATGCTCCTCAAAGTATGCAAAATGTGGCAGATGCCGCAACACTTTTCCCACTGCCAAAATAAAATAAAAATAAAAAAAACATGGAAAGCGACCATAAAAATTGTGTTCTTCCGCTCGGCAGCGACAAGCGAATGAAATTTATTGCCTTGTTGTGATAAACGTGGTGCGTCTGTAACAAGGACACTTCCCCTGCTAGGATACAAGGCGCACATTTGATTTGTATGTGTGGCAGCCTAAGTGCCACGACTCTGAGCAGTAGGCCAACAGGTTAATGCGCCTCCAGGGCGTATGAGTAATGTGTCAAGCCATTAGAACTACAGCAACAAATTCAGCCAGGGCCGTACAAAAGTTACAATTCCACTAATTAATGATCTACTCGATTTGGCCTTCGTCTTAACTTGGCTAAAAGTTAAATAGCTTTTACTTTGTTTTTTATATTGTATCAAATCTTTTCATTTTAAGTTTAATAATAAGTTTATGTTAATATTTAAATTTAAAAAAAAAAATATATTTTTTTATTTTGACATTCATTTCTATGCTGAAAATATTTTTCAAATTGTTTTTAAAGGTAAAATCTATAATTAAACTATTTTTAATAACACTAATGGTTAATAGACTAATAAAACTATGTTGAAATATTATTTTAGTAGTATTTTCACTTATTTTCCTGTTTCTTTCTCAAATTATAAAAATCATATATAAACAAATCGGATTATTTTAAACAAAATTCTGTTCGATTCAACTTCATATTTTATATGCGTTTCAAGTTCCTTCACAGTCATAAATTTATTCAGGCTATTATTTTTTTGGTCCAGATTTGCAATTCATTAAAATTCAGATACTGTCATCGACTACAAACATTTAAAGTTTGCCACAAGCTGTCGTTAAAAAAGCAACACAATTTCAAAATGTGCGGCTTTTTTTTCGCTACTTTAAAATTGGCTTAATTTTTTTGGCGTATACTTGATATCTATTCGGTTTATTGAAAGGCCTCGTGCTCCCTCGTTTATGTGGTTTGTGTTCGTGCAGCAATTTTCATGGATATTTGGCCAAACTTCTGTAGCAGCTGGCTGGCTGGTCTCCATAAGCTAGATATACTCGCTTTTCGGGAAAGCTGATGGACAAAACTGTTCCGTCGCTTCACCCAAATGCATTTGCATTTCTTTTTCTTATGTTTTTTGTGTGTTCATTTTATGCTAGATAGCCAACTGGCTGGCCAGTTTCAAAGCTTAGATAAAGACTGTGTTGGAAATAAAAGCCAATTTTTTTGCAAGAGTTTCCTATACCCTGTAATCACATTGTTAACTGCTTATCTACCAAAGTTTTAAATACTTTAATTGAGTATAGTAAATTTTCGGGAATAATTTAAAACGAAATTTCGAAATCAAATTTTTTTAATATTTTTAGCAGAGTATCTCTTGGTCGCGCTTTTTAATTTTAGTTGATTTTATCGTGTGGTTTTTCTGGGAAAAATATAAGAGAGAACGTAACTCGCTGATTCTGATAAAAAACTGGCCAGTCTTCGCATTTGCCCCGCCCACAGCAAAAGGCGATTCAGTCGATGGGCGATTTGGAGGCTCTGCGAAGGCAAAAATATGTGCACAATGCCTTTGTCAGTGTGAATCTGTCCTTTAGTCCCTCTGTCGGTCTGTCCGTCCCTCTGCCTGTGGGTTTAAATTTAACCTCAACAATTTGGAGCAGTAAACATGAAACTCACACACATGTACAAATACATTGCCTCACATTGCGTATACGTCACGTGAATATTGCTGTTTTTGCGCCATAATCGTAAAAAAAATCATGTTTAGCTTCAGCAGCAGAAGGTGACCAAGCATAAAAAATGAAGTATGAGATATACCCTGCCTCTAGATTTTTATTTTATATTGCAAATAATTATTTATATACATAGTTGAAAATTAAGGGACCTTTGTGATTCTCATAGCTGTCTGAGACGCTGAAAAATATGTTATAAACTTCAAAAAATGATTGGTACTAATAAATTCGTACTATTTAAACTTCATGGGTAATCATAATTTTCTCAGGTTCCTTTTAATAGACGTATCTCATGTTCTAAAGGGCTTAAGCTGCGGATGCTGGATATTTTTATAGCTATACCAGTCAACTTATAAATCAGATTCAAAATTATTCTATAAGTGTAAAGCTCTGTGATTTTAATAACTAATTAATAATTAGCATGAATATCTGAGAGATAGCTTATTATAACAGTTTATTTTAACATTGTTTTATTAAATTCGATTTAAAATTAGAGAGCACTTTGAGGATCACGCGTTTGCGGAGAACTCAACGCAAATGCTTACCACGAAAAGTTCAAAGAGTAGAAATTCAATGGAAAATAAAATAAATATGAAATTAGCAGTAAAATGACCCCAAAAATAAAGCCAAGGGAGGTTAACATGCGAGCGCGTTAAAATGTGAAATTGAATTGGTTGGTTACGTTCGAGGGGAATGGTGAAGTTGGGTGGAAAGGTATAAAGGGGAAAGGTATGTTAAATATTTTGTGAATTTCTCGTAGTACGTGCAAGTTTGTAGGTCGTTTTAACTAAGGGTTAAATTCTTATATATAATATTTGCATGTGTATGTATTTGTAGTATAGTATTTAAGTGTCTTTGTTAAAGCTCTTTAAATGCTCTTAAGGCCACTTAAAGCGTGGCAAACTCGATCAACTTACCACAATGCGCCGGACACGTGTCATTTTACGGTATTCACCCAGTTTGTAGCCGCTGCTGAATGTCCTGGCAAAGTTTTCCTCCTCGCACGGCTTATTACAATTAGCGTCGGCAATTTAAAAACACTGAATTAACTGAACTACCAATTGTTAGTGGTATTTTTGGGGATTGTCAACAATGTATGCATATGTGCGAAAACAGTCACAAAACATTCACTTCATTTAAGTATTTTTTTTTTTTTATATATTTATATACACAGTTAAAGCCCCAGACACGCGTTTCACGCTGCTTTTGTTGGCGAGTCGGTTACTTCTTTAATTTCTGCTGTTTCTTTTTTATCGACCGCTGCGCCAAACGTCTCAGATGAAACTGAATGTTGCCCGAGATTGGCACACAGATGAAATACCCCCTGGAAATTGTGGCCAGGCAAAATGGTTAAAAAAAATATGCGACAAAGAGCGCAACTCCTGCCAATACACGCTCTCGCTCTCTCACACACACTCTCTGTATCTTTTGTTCTCTGCACTCGCTATGGAAACGACATTGGCATTGACGAAGCACAGTGGTTACAGCAGTGACAGAAATTTATTATTCAACTGTTTAGTTTACTATCAAATATTATTATTCAATAATTAGCCGATTTGCACAGTGTCTTGCACAGTGGTTTATATGAATTGACAAAAACCATAATTTTGTTAAGGCGAAAAAGGCTGATGTAAGACTTCAATTCATTTTATAACCTCTAAAACATGGTACAAAAATTAAGCATTTTGGATGATTAACGGAAAAACATAAATATTAATACAAGTTCTACAAATTTTAACATAAAATTGAAGACTATCCTCAATCAAAAACATAGTTCTTTTTAAATTAAGTAATAAATACAGATTAAGTGTATATGTATATTCATACCAATCTACATAATTTTAGCAAACACCATCGATTGAGCAGACATTTTATATCATTACTTAATCAACCTGAGCACAGTGTGCGAGCGCAGCTGATACAGTTAGACTGGCATAGGTTTTTGGAGCAGTGTATGCGTCGCAGCAGGAGAGAGCAAGAGTGCGCGAGCATTAGAGAGCACAACTGAGAGCAACTGCTGGAGAGTAGTCGCTGTCGTTGTTGTTGCTTTTGGCTTTGCATTGTTTTTGCTTTTGCCAAATAAAACTTTTATTTTGGCAAACACAAAAAGCACGCGGACCGCCTGACATAGAGAAATTGCGGAGAGCGAAATGGTGAGAGGCATGAGATACATGGGAGATGAATTCAAAGGCGCGCTAAGTGGGTGCGTGTTGATGTCTATGAATGTGTGTGTTTCTGTATTGGCTTCCATGTATATGTATATGTGCATATGTATGAGTTTGTTTATTTGTTTGTTTTGTTACATTATTTTAGGATGGGAAGTTCGCGAAACGCGACAGCAGACAAAAGCAACAGCAGTAACAACGACGCTCAGGAACAAGACAAAAGTCGAGAGATTCAAAAATCAGACGCTGCAAACTTGTTGAGGAAATATTTGTGCAGGCACATTTGTGTGTGTGTGCGTGTGCGAGTGTGAGTATATGTTTGCAAGTGTGTGTGTTTGTGTAAGTTTGAACAACTCTCAGCTGCGCTTTAAACAAACTCAAACTGGCTAATGGGAGAAAAATGAAGACATAGATAAGGTAAGGGATATGTAGGTAACTCTTGCATTTACATATTTATACACCTACACACCTACACATTCGTGCATTATATAAAGCGCAACATGTTGATTTTACACGTGTTCACAAGCATCTGTACTCTAATGTAAGTTAAAATGTAATTAATTAACTGTGTGCTAATTGCAATTTGATTGCAAAGAGCAGCTGTAGATATAGAATTGCCAGCAAAATGCTCGAGAAATTTCAGCCGGTAAAAGGACTACTTTTCCTGCACCGGAAATGACTTTGTTGACCTCAAAAGAAAATCAAATCGTTTTAAATTCTTGTGAAATTAAAATTCCACTTGTTTTTGAAAACTTGTTAATACCCTGTGGACATACAACAAATAAAAGGACTTTTATTCGGCTGGAAATCTCTGATCTTATTCACTCTATGATCACTCTATGAGTTGCAGAAAATTTATTTATAATTTTTTTATATTTACTATGCTTATAACCAATTCAGCTTACCTCAATTGATTTTCAAACTTTAATTTTTTAGCTTTTAAAATTATTTAATTTAATTAAATTACTCATGGTGAATTAATTTAATATTACTAATTAAATTAAAAAGGATATACGATCAATTTCTTTTATTTAAGAAAGGTATCCGATTAGCCTTGCTAATAAAAAGATTACCAGGGTAATCTTAAAAAAAGCACTTTTGTTTGCAGCTCATCTTGTAGTGTTTTTGTTGATCAACTTTGGCAAACAGTTGAAAATTAGGCATCCAATTATTTTTGCTCTTATCAGATTCAGCAAGCGCCCAAAAGTATGCTGTGCATATGCATGAGACTTGGCACAGATATTTATGAGGTCGCTTACCACTATTCGCCTACCGCCATTTTGTTTTGTCTTTGGTCGGCTTCGTTTCCGCAATGACCACCATTGCGTGCCCAAGTGGCCTGCAGACGAGATTTGTGTAGCATGCTACGTGTAATCCCTCGCTGTTGCCAGATACATACCTACAAACATACCTACATACATACATATGTATGTATGTCGTCACATCGTAATACGCCTTTTCATTCTCCACTCCACACAATACTTTTGCACCTATTTCACTTCAACCGTATTTTTAGTTTAGCATTGTGTTTTCTTTTTTTCTTCTTCTTTTGCATTCTTATTTTCCCTTTTCTTTTTTTTTTGTTATTGTTTTTTGTTTGAGCCCAGGAGCTTCGGGGCTTTTGGGGCTTTTGTTTTGTTGGCTTTGACTGCTGTAAGTTTTGCTTTCAGATGATTGCCAGTCGTGGCACAGTCAGATTTAACATTGATAGCTCTTTGAACTAAATGATAGCCTTATGGATTTCGGAGACTTGGCATCGACAGGCAGAGGCTTTTATGCTTTTAGGTCGTCATTAAGTTGGTTTAACTTGCCTCACATGGAACGAACTGCACTTGCTCTGACTTTAAGATACCTTCAAGTTTTGGAAGAGTAAATGCATGTGTACATACATATGTTATGAAGTGCAATTTATAAGCGTACATACATTTAAATTGTGTTGAGGTTAATACTTTATAAACTTAAAAGTCTCAACTCGCATTTTAATTTCAAATTTCATCATGATAACTATTTGGAACCTTTAATCAATTTGTTTTTTGATTTGTATATTTTATTTAAGCCAACTTTCTGCTACCTTTAGTGGCAACTTATGAACATATACTGCAAACATTGATCAGTGATGCTAAAAGTCCTGTCTGTGTAAGGAGACAACACTGCCTTTTTCGCTGTGTAAGTAAAATATTAAATTAAAACCACCATTTAAACATGAAGCCATTACAATTCCATTGATTTCCAGCTAGTTTCATGGATATTTTGCCTGTCCGTCTTGAGAGAAATTCGAGTACTTCCTGATAGAGAGATAGAGGACTGTTGTCACTTAAGTCCAAATAAGTTAAATTCGGTGACAATCCACAGTAATACTTGTCACATTTGAAATATTTGAGCCTTAATTCCGGATAAGTTAAGTTCACCAGTTCACCATAGAAATTAAATAGTACTTTAATCGGCAAGGCGACAACTTGTATGCCCTTTTATTAATTCGCAAGTATTACAAAAATTTCAAGATTAAGACAAGGTTTTTTTTTCGGTAAATTTAAAGGTAAGGCAGAGTATAATCACATGGCCGATAGCTTACCTCCTATACGGTTTCATTAATGCAAATGTGCAGTTATTTATTTATTTATTTATTTAATTACTTATTGGTTTACACGAAAGCCATCTTGCAAAATCATTTCTTGATATGCTGTAAAAAGTTCTCAATTTCGTGAATTTTAATTGTACAAAAAAATGCAAATAATGCATTCTATTTTATTTCATTAAAATACAATAAACTTTCTAAAATGTTGGGAATTCGTTCCTTTTTGTAGTTAGTTAAGAGTTAAGTTTGGCTTTGTTTCAGGTAAAATATTTTATTTCAGATTTATCCTTTCGATTCGGAGCATGAGGAATTTCCAATGAATTGAAATACCATTTTAAATACTTTACAAATGCATTCGGAACTTTGGGAGCCAAAGTATGGGTTGCCATAACCATTCTGTTAATTCTCAGTTTTTAGAGGAAAATAAAGAATTAATAGCAATTTTATGGCAATTGCCGAGCTGTCAACTCTTCCAACTGGTAAAATTTAACAATTTCCATATGTGCGAGTTGGTGAGCTCAACTTTTCATAGCTAAACAAGTTGGCATAATAATGAGAGTCCAGTCAATTAGTCGGGCAACAAAATTGGGTACACTCAATTTATGCGCATACAATAATCAGCAGTCCCAGCTTAGAGATCCCTGTTTATGGCCCCAATTTGAATTTATGCAACGCGTTTAAAATACATGCGAAATGCTGTTGCTTTTAATTACCACAAGTTGCTGGAACTGAAACATACATGCATACAAATGTCCAGCAAAAATTAGTATTGTCTCTCTGGCATTTCGTATGCTGCTCTTCCATTGCAAACTTGACTTGCTGATTTCAATTGCAAATTAACTTTCAATGGCAAGAACATTTCTGCTTTCTGCTTTTTGCTTATTGTTTTCAAATCTTCTTGTCTAGTAGAGAGCGACTTACCATGCCTTCTGTCATGTCGCCTTTATACATATATGTGTGTAATACACACACACACATACACATTCACAGTTGTTCGCCACTTGTCTGCCACAAAAATAAACCAAACTGCAGCTGCTGAGTGGTAACTAAACTAAGCTACTTCCCTGTTGAGGCGCTTACCCCCTCCCCTGGCCCTTGAACATATCTCTAATTAAATTGTAATTGTGTTACATTGTGTGAAATGTGTGCAGCTTACAGCACTGTCCAGTCATTTAGTTGCAGTGCTCAATAAAAGCAATGAAGATTCCCGAATTGTAAGTCACTAAAATTTCATGGCCAATAAACAAATTTAATTTAACTACATACTAATTTTCCACATACTTATTTTCCATTTTCTAGGCAAAGGAAACCCAATATAGTTCGGTAATTCAATATTCAATTGAAACTATTTTATAGATAGTAGAAATTATAAATACTCTCACTAATTAATTTTTATCTTTATTATGAATATATTTAGATTTCATGCAATGTAAGTTGTAGTAGTATTTATTTTGGTTATATTTATTACTAGTTTTTATATGCAAACAGTTTGACAATGTCTACTACATTTCATTTCAGATAAGCTAGTACAGTTTAAAACTTATAGTCACAAAGACTGACAGAATGCTCTTAATTTATGCTCATAATAAGTCATACAACGTTTATTTATGTGCGTACGTGTGTGTATGTGTATTTGTGCGTGCATGTGTGTGTTTGTCAAGTGGACTAGTAGTTGGGATTAGTGCAGTTGCCACAGCTGCCAGAAGCCTAGCTGCAAACAATAGGACAAACAAGCCAGAGACTGAACACAAAAACACATGCAAAATCGACAGATTTACATGAAAAGACGTCGAAAAGCCAACAAACGTGGCCAAGTCACGTTTATCGGCCACAGACGGTATACAAATTGATTCAGTTTGTTAAAGCAGGCGAGAGAGAGCACAGTTTGAAAATCATTGAAATTTAATTTAAGCATGAAAAAGAATAGCTAGAAATAAATATAAATTTTAATATAAATATAAATATTAATATAAGTATAAGTATAAATATAAAGGAAATAAATTAAATTTGTTTTCTTGTTTTGTCGAATTGCGAGTTGCGAACAAATTACGCATACGCCGTGTCTGCCACAGCTTCGGCTTGTGCTGCCATGAAACAAGCTTTAGTCGACTTGCTCAACAGCCTATGGGAGATGCGTCCATGTGTGAGCATATGCAAACAAGTATGGAAAACACACAGAACGTGAGTCTGCCAACCGCATACAACAACAAAAGTAGTTGAAAGTTTCACTAAATTGAATACAGACCATTATTTAAGGTCTAATATTTAGGTTTGCATACGATGAAATTAATTAAAAACTCAAAACATTCTTTACTTACTAGTACTTCTTAGACTCCTAAATACCACTGTCAGATTCTCAGAAGTTCTAACAGGAAAAAATGTACACTACACTAAGCACACTTAATAATTAATATTTATGATATATGTATTTATTTATAAGTAACTTACAAAAATTGTTTTCATGAATCATTTAACAACTACTCGTAAAACGAGAATGTAAAAAAGAATCTCTGTTTTATAAATGTATTTCAAATTTTAATTACTCTAATGATATTTCTTATGATTTCTTAGCTCTGCAAGCCTATTTTGATTGCAATCTCAAAAGTTTTCCTGGCAAACAAAAATTTTAATTAAATTCTTGAGAATATGACACATACAGAGAGTACAAATTATTTATGAGTTTTTGTTTTGTTTTGTTTCATTTCATTTGGTCAGCTTAATTAAACTTCATTTTGTGGCCATTCATCAACGAGTCAGCTGGATATCCAAATACATTTGTGTGTAAGCGTATGTCATTATGGACAGACATGAAAACAATATACTTTCTGGTCCAGACAAATTGCATTGGCGAAAGTGGCTGCTCTCACATATACGAGTATAAATATAAATAAGTATCAACTGTTCAGTTTGAAAATGAAATTTGTAATCTTTGGCCATATTAAATAATTTGTAAGAGGATATGAACAATCAATTTAAGCTGACTGAGTCACTTTGCCAGTCATTTGCAATTAGAAGTAAACCAACTTTGAACAATTTCTGATTGCTCCAAATGGAGCCTCGTTCTCCACACAAATGGGCTGGTGCATTGGGACCAACAGTAACCTCAATTCCGTTTACAGTTTGTTTGTTTGTTGCCTCTTCTTGGTTCCTGTCATGACTATGTGGCCGAAAAACTTCTGACGAATTTTATATTCGGCATCGGTTTTGCCAAATTATTTTCTCTTTTTCGTTTTTGTCGTTTTGCTTCTTTTTTTTGCAAGCTGTGGGGACTCTGAGGCGTCGTCTGTCAGCTGCCGACATGGGAAATTTTTGTGATTTATATCACAATTTACTGGCATTTGTTACTCGCATTCCATCGGTTGCTTAGTGCTCTTGTTATTGAATTAGATTGTGGTAGAGGTCTACCTTTCTTTAGCATGAATCATAGCTCGTCTGTCGATGATAAATCAACGTGCTAACAAATTCTTTCCTCTGCTTTTGCCTTCATTTTGCGGCTTTTGTTCGCAAATGAAAACAACAACAACAATTAAAGCATTTCACGTGTCTTTACGTTAACAAAACTTTAAGCCTTTTGTTTTTTGGAATGTTTCCCGTTTATTTTTTTTTAGAAGAGATATCCATTTGGTTTCATAAATTGCCGTCGCTTTTGTTTTCAAGCATTTCGCTTGAGTTATTTTTAATTTCATGGGTGCAATTTCTCAGTGTCAGTTGTTTGAGCCTGACTGTCACTGCCAGAGAATGCGAAAGCAAAGAGAAATGGAGAGAGGGGAAAGAGGGGGGTGCAACTCATTAGCCGGCCATTTTCTTTTGTTTTGTATATAAATATTTCATTATTAAGCCCCTCGAGCTATGCTCCAAAAATCGTCCAAATTAAATTAGAGCCGCTTCAGTAAATAAGTTGGAGTCTTGTACACCCTTTCTAAAGGCTATTTACTTGAATATTGCATGCCTCTTTAAAGCATTATTAAATACACAATACATTATACTAAAGATAATGGCAAAAAATACTCATACTTTCAAATGCACATCTGTGCAAAACCGAAATTCAAGCTAATATTTCAAAAAATTTAGAGTAAACTGTTTAGTAACTCTATCCTGTCCGAATCCTTCTTAATTAGACTTTAAAGCTAAAAGCACATCAATCATAAAAAAGATAAATAAAAACAATTCGGACCACTCTGACTGAAATAGACACAAAAATTGTGTGCAAATTTTCAAAAGTGTGCGGAAACTCGCAGCTTTCGGGCTCTTCTGTTGGCACAATAAGATTTATGGCCCAGTTTTAAGACCGGGGACACATGTGAGTGCTGCAATTTGTGGCCACAGACAACAAACAAAAGCCATCAAAATTCTCCCCCAGAGGCAAACAAATTTAGTTTTCAGTCTCATTTGTCTGACAGATTGTTTAAATTAGCGACATGCACTCAACAAAAAAAAAAACAAAGTTTATTGATTTTAAACTCGTATGTCTGTTTTTTCTTGCTTTAATCCATTGACAAGCTTTTGATTGATTGGTACACGCTGACCAAAAGAACAAACAGCAACTATCTCAAGATATTTCTAGGTCTCCAGCTGCAATTTAGTGTATCTGAAAAGCAATTCTCTTCTGTAATGCATATTATATGTGTCCCAAGTGGATTTGAGGTAGATAAATTATTTGTAATTACGGCCAAAGTGAGTTGAAGAGGCGAGTTTCAATAGATTTCCACTTTAAGACTCTGTCCCATTTTATTTTTCTAGAACATTTTTCCAGTTTTTTAGTTTATCACACCAAACATGCCCTGGGGTATGTATACAAAATTCGCCGTAGTGAGATAAAGTAAAGTGGTTGCCAAACTGTGAAAAGTATCTAACAAAATTAGGTCACACTGAGGTTGGTATTGGTATTGGTTGTAAAAGTAAGAATTAGAACTTTCAGTTAAATAACTAGTGTTCGAATCACACATTGTCATTTTAATGATTGTCCCTTGAGACATATTTTAAATCTAAATACAGTGACAAAAAGTATTTTAAATGAATAAATTGATTTTTTTTACAGTTGCAGTAGCATTAAAAAAGACAAGATTAAGAGAGAATGACACCGAACGGATGAGCGCCAACCAAATAATGAGAATGCTTGCTCTATACAAAACAGCTGTTCATTGAAATGAAAAATTTCACTCACTAGCTACAGTGTAGTAAATTTATCACTTTATCTTTGTTCTTGACCCTTAACATATTCAGCTCAGATATATATCATATCTGCCAAAACTTTAGCTTTAAAATTACTCCTGTTATTATTCAAGAAAACTTGATCTGTTTAGAATATAAAGGAAACTTTATAGCTAGCTACACAGGAATGGCTAATATAGTCTTTGAGATCTAGAAATATATATATAAAGTATCGTATGTATATTCAGTAAATGTGAATAATCCACCTTTGATCATCGCATTATTCTATGAAAGTTTTACGTATAAAAAGTTAAAAAAAAATACAACTTCATATTGGCATTTTATTCATATGTGGAATAGATAAGTGATTTGAAATGCAAAATTAAATTATGCGATTAAAATGAATTATGAATTTTGAAAGAAAAGTAAAGAAATAATCTATGCAAGTTTTGCTGTTTTGGGTCTGTTGTTCAGTGCCAAGTGAACACACAGTGTACAATGAGCAAATATATTGTAGCTATCACACATGTGAGGATCATTAGCGGGAAGCCGAGAATAAAAAATAACTTGAAGTTGATATTGTAGCCGAGTGAGTTGGCCATGCCCGCAGTTACCACATTGGCCGAAGCTCCAAGTAACGTTCCATTGCCTCCGAAGCAGCAGCCAAATGAAATGGCCCAAACCAGGGGATACAGGGGCAGACCGAGCTTGTCGTTCGTTGCCAGCTTGATTGTCAGCTTAAGCATCATTTGTGTTATGGGAATGTTGCCGACAAAGGCCGAGGTAATTGCACTGATCCACAGCAATAATAAGATGCTCACACATAGTTGCGAATCCTTATCCGCAAGCATGATAAGAGCGATTGTCTGTTTGCTCACCCAGTCGATAAGGCCGATTTCGACAAGGGCCTCCGTTAGGACAAAGAGTGCAGCGAAAAAGATTAAAGTGTCCCACTCCACACCCTCGAGCACCTTATCTACATCGGGTCTGTCACTCAAAATCAGCAGAAGTAACGCAGCCAAAACTGCTGCCCAGCACAGAGTAATTCCCTCCATGTTGGGAAATGAATGGGCCAGGAACATCGTAACGGCGAATCCAAAGGCAATACAGCACTTGATCAGCAGTATCTTATCTCGTATCTTGTATTTCATCTTCATGTCATTCAGATTATCATCAAAGTCCTTGTTGGGTGTATTTGTGTTGGCCTCATTTTGCTTCAAGCGCTCTTGCAGCTCGGCGATCCTCTTTGTTATATCTCTGTTCTCCTCCTTCAGACCCTTTGCTAGCTTCTCCAGTCCCACAATAGATCGTCGCATTTGATCAGCTCGGCCAATGAAGATGTGTTTACGGGTCATTAAATAGGTCATGAGAAAGCCCAAGAGCATACTAAAAAACACCCCCGTAAGCATGTGCAGCGAAAAATTACCAAAATCGACGCCATGAGCAATCACAAAACTGTTGGTCGCAATTATCATGTTGGGGGGATCCCCCACTGGAGTAAGTGCTCCGCCGATATTCGAGAATATCACAATGTTGATGACAACTATCGTGGTCTTCAATCCCACTGCCTCACACAGTCGTATTGTCACGGGCACCATCATCAGCACCATTGTCACATTGTCCAGGAAAGCAGAGAGAATGCCAGTGGACATGTACAGATAAAATAGAAGAAGCCAAGTGTTGCCCTTTGACAGTCGGTAGGCAAACAGGGACAGATAATCGAACAGACCCGTATCCGAGAGAATCGACACCATAATCATCATGCTAAATAGTAACATTAGAGTGTTAATGTCGATCCACGAGAGAATTGTTTGAAATGATGGTCGTATTTCCATAACGCAGAGTATGCCAATGGCGGTCAGGGAAACCAGAACTCCGGCAAATGCGCGATCTGTGATTTCAAAGGCGATCAAAATGTACAGAAACAAAATCAGCAAAACTCCCAGAATTACTCCTGTTGTGGAATCCACGGGATTGGCGTCAATTTTCATGGAGACACCAGTCGACTCGGTATGGAGATTCAAAAGTGCCACCTGCATTTTAGTATCAGAATCATCCGAAGATCTTAAACGTCTCTGCATCAATCTTTTACTTTCTTTATCCAGTTTAAATGAATGCTTCACAGTGGCCGTAGAATATAAACCCGGTTCATCGATATAGACACACCACGTTTTCGATTTCCACAATGTTTCGTTAGAATTTGTATCAACAGATTCAAGGTTAATCTCAATATATGGATCGTCGTCCGATGCTCGATTAGGACTAGCTGTTTTGGATGTATCTATGTTGCCCTTCAGCTCCATTATGACAAATTCACCAGTCGGTTCCTCGTCCAATTCTAAGACTTGGGTTTTATTGGGACTAAGCGGCACGAGCTGTTCCGTCGGAGAATGAGGCGGTGTAATGATCATACATATTGTAAAAAACATCCATACTATTAAAAAGATTGTTATCTTTATAAGCGTGAATATGCGATTTCGAATGGCACGACGGCGCAGATTCTCATCAGAATATTCCTCCTCCAGCTGAAATGGGTTGCGAAATCCAAGTAGAGCCATTGAGCTGTACATAAAAAACAATATTAAATTTACTATCTCAAAATTAATAATACAATCAGCTAAAAAGGTTATTTTGCTCAGCACTTAGTAAGTTATTCGAGGAAAATTGTTAATGATAATAACTAAAGTAAAAAATCTTGAATTTGAATAAATATGTTTGAGACTATCCTTCTAAATTTTGAAGTATGTATTATTTGAAAAGCATTCTTGATTTATTTTAGGGAAACACGCAACTCTGAAATTCAATTATAAGGGAACTAGTAACCATGGCCAACAAGGATAACAATGATATCATCATTTTATAATATATTTCAATCGCAATTTCATTAGCTAACCATGTATATAACAAAACTTATGGCTGTATTACGTTGTGATGACCAACGTGATTTTCCAAATGTTTGCATTCATTTTAAAGTCGCAATAATATAACCAAATCTTAAACGCTTACCGGAATTCCACTAATATAAAAGTAGAAGCCTAATTGTTTTTATTGCTAATAATTATTGTAAACAATTTTCCCGAAAAAACCGTTGATTCAAAAAATGAAAAACCTTAATTTATTGTGAATCTATTTATGAACAAATATAACTTCAATTTAGAGCACTCGCAGCTGTAATTTGAATAACGATTTATAGAATATGTAACAGACTTAAGTTGAAGGAAAATTGCAACTTTGCTTTAGAATAAAATAGAGTTTATTTTCTGTTTACTTACAGCTAATTTGGTTAGATTAAAATATCAGATATTCAAAGTGTGATTTACATAAAGACTACATCACAATTTTTGTGTATATATATTTTATGCCCATTGCCAAGCAATTGCTTTTGTCATTCGTTTTTCAGTTAGTAGTTCGTTGTTGCACATATGTTTCTGTACTGACGTTTCTATTGTATGTATCACCTCTCGATCAATAATCATATACGTTAAAGCTTTGTATTATCTACTCCTTAGCGCCTTCACTTAATGGGTTGTCAGGTTGATGGGTTGTCTGCTGCGGGTCAACGTGGAATGTGGCAGGTCGGCATTGGTATCAATGTGGCATGCGATTGACATGCTGTGCCCTGAGACACAGCCGTCAATCGATGGCCCACTGAAGTCCGGTCAACGTCATTACGATTTCAGTGCCAAGGAACAGCAACATGTTCAGGACGTTGCAGGATGTGGAGCTAGACCATCAACTGAATTGTGCATATTTAAGTCAGTAAACGCATTGCCGCTGTCCTGTTAATAAAGCTCCAATTCAATTGCATTTCTTCTTTTTATCATTTAATTTTTTAGTTTTTTAGGCATTTCAGTTTCCCCTTCCTGCTGTTCGTCTTACCATTTCTTACAACTTTCGATTTGATTTGGTCATTAAAAAGTTTGCAGCGAAATAATAAAGTTTACCAGGAGGTTCCGCAAAAAGTTTCTTTGGCCAGCTGACAGCAGATGCAAATGGATGGGGCAAAAAGGCAGTCTGTTGGTCAGCAAATCCTCCTTCTCCTGCTCCCGCTCCTACTCCTTTTCTTAAATATGTACTAGTGCCATTGGAAGAGTCCGTGGGCGATAAGCAGATAAATTGAACCAACGACATCGCAAATAAGCATCGAAGGGAATCCATATTTAAAAAACTCGAAAAATGTGATCTTATATCCATGTTGATTGGCAATGCCAGCTGCTACCACATTGGAGGAGGCGGCAATTAGTGTGCCGTTGCCACCAAAGCAGACGCCCATCGAAATGGCCCAAATCAGTGGCAGCAGTGGCAATCGCAAGTCATCATTGCTGCACACCTTGATGACCAACTTCAGCATCATTGTCACTATGGGAATGTTATCGACAAATGCCGAGAATATCGCACTGATCCACATTACCAACATAATCGCCGCGATCACACGATGATCATCATCCACGCTAGTTATTAGCGAAGTCGTCAAATCGCTCACGGAATCGATGAGTCCCATTTCGGAGATGGCCTCGACCAGGACAAAGAGGCCGGCAAAGAAGAGCAGTGTGGACCATTCCACGTGATCCAGCACTGCATCCATGTCGGGTTTGTTGGCCAAAATTAAAAGTAGTATCGCCGCCAGCATGGCTGCCCAAGCTAATGTAATGCCCTTCATAAAGGGGAATGAGTTCAGTATGAAGAGCAGAACGGCAAATGATAGCGCGATGCAGCATTTGACCAGCAGTGGCTTGTTCCTCAGCTTATACTTGGCCTCCATCTCGGCCAGCGTTTCAATGAAATTCGATGCGGGCTGTAGGCCAAAGGTTCTCGCATCCTGTTTCCGTCTATAACGTTCCTTGAGCTCATCGATCCGATTCAAAATATCACGACGCAATTGTTCCTCGCTGGGCGTGGGCGCATTGAACTTGGCCGCCGTCTTTGTGAGATTCCTGATGGATTCCCGCATCTGATCCTCGCTGCCCGCATGCAATTTAGTTCGAAGTACAAAGTAGAGAAAAATCCAAGTAAAAATGATGCTGAAGAATACGCCGGGCAGCATGTGAATGACAAATATGGGAAAGTTAACACCTTCGGCAGCCACATATTTATTCGTTGCGATAATCACATTGGGGGGATCCCCGACGGGCGTCAGTGCCCCACCGATGTTCGAGAAGATCGCCACACAGATGAGAACCGTCGTAGTCCTCAGGCCCATGCACTCGGTCAGCCGAATGATGACGGGCACCATTAGCATGATGATGGTAACATTATCCAGAAACGCGGACAGTGTCACGGTCAGCATGCACAGGAGGAAGACGAGGAACCAAGGCTGTCCCTTCGACAAGTGATAGGCGAACACGGACATATAGTCAAAGACACCCGTCTCCGCGAGCACGGCCACCATAAGCATCATGCCGAAGAGCAGCATGAGGGTATCCATGTCAATCCACGATATGATCTTCTCCAGCGATGGTCGTTCACCCAACATGCAGAGGACACCGATGGATAGTGTGGCTGTCAACAGGGCGGCAAATGTTCGATCCGCAATATCAAAGATGATCAGTAAGTACAGGAAGCAGAGTAGAAGAAGCGCATAGATTACACCCTGACTTTCATTGAGAGGATTGGGATTTACAATCACGGAGAATGCCGTTGGCTTTCCTCCCATATTCAAAAAGGACATGCTTAGGGGAATATCGGATGAGCTCCTTGCCTGTAATCCTCTGTCGAGTGTTAAATCCGAGTCTGATAACATGAACGATTTCGAGTTGTAGCCGTCTACTTGAATGTGGTTTTCAACTGTGTTTATTTCATTCTTATCCGAATCATCGAGAAAGACCTTCCAGTCTTTGGATGACCATAAGGTTTGATTCGTATCGCTATCAAACTTAACCGCACTGACAATGACATAGCTCTGATTAGCCCCAGCCTTTTTGGGCCGAGTTGTGGCATCTTCGTCGATCTTTCCCTTGAGCAGAACACTGATAAATTCACCCTTCGGCTGCTCGGAGAGTTTCAATGTCGTTGGTTGATTTGGCTCCAGCGACACGACCATCTCATGCTCCTCATACGGCTCGGTAATAATCATAAATACAGAAAAATATAACCATATAGCAACAAATATTGTAATCTTGACAATAACTAAAATACGATGCAGACGTGCACGACGTTTTCGCTGATCTTCAGTTAAATTCTCATCCTCTTCGTGCGTGAAGAATGATCGGCGTGCCTGGGAAGCATGGGCTGCATGTGGGGCCATATGAAGACGAATCTATCAAGTGGAACCACAACCTAAATATTTATTTCAACTATACGAAAGTATTGTAGGTCTACCTTACCTATCAGGCCATAGATTTTAGGTTCGTTCCCTTCTTCTTTTAATACTTATGTGTGTATATTCTTCCGAGTCTCTTGTCTTCCAATATGTTTTATAACAAAATTAAATGAATCGAAATAAACATTGGCATACAAATTATTTTTTTGTTTTTGTCAAACTTTTAAAACAACAAATAAACAATGAAGGAGGCGTCTCGTCCCTATGGAGTGTTAAAATAATTAATAAATTTCCAATTAATACCGATATATCGAGTTTTCTTAAAAAAAAATATCTCAGCTTTATAATATAGTAGAGCAATTTCAACTAAATTTGGACAGGATGTATAGGACCATCCCATATGCATATTCTTACAGATTGGTTGAGATATCTTGAACAACAAAAAAGTTTTTTGTACTAAGACTTGATTTTGGACTGATCGTGGCTATGGCAGCCATATGAATTTAAATTATAATATAAATTTAAAAACAAACTCGATCTGCAACCGGTGTCCAGAAACCTGCATAGCTCTCGAGCTCTTTTAGTCTCTGAGATCGATGCGTTCATACTGACGGACGGTCGAACAGGCAGACGGACATGGTTAAATCGACTCGACTGAAGAATATATAAGAATATATTAAGAATATATATACTTTATGGAGTCTGCCACGCCTCCTTCTGCCTGTTACATAGATTTTACAAAGCCATTTTACCCTTTTTGGTCCGTTTTCAATGGGCACAGGGTATGCAGCATTTTAAAAGAAAGCATAATTATTAATACAAAATAAAATAATAAATTTTATTTTTAAGTTTCTAGGTCAAAAATGAAATAATTAGCTTTGAACTATCTACCATTTAATTGATATTACTTCAGTCAATCAGAAGATCAATCTGTATACAGGATATATGCTAGTCAAGCAATCCTATCTGTTTCTGTTTCTGTAAGTAAGTTAATAAAATGGTTTATAATTGAATCAGCATGCGATAATGCTCGCGAGTTCGGAACTCGTGCAACATGACTTATGCATGTGGCAAGTGGCATGTGGCACCGCTAGGCACGTAATTCATCATCATTTGCTGATGGCCCGAGTACACTTACATACACACACACACACAGATACATGCATGCATACATACATAGAGAAATGGCAACTGCTGCTGCTTCGTTATGAATTACATTTCAATATGCTTCAACGTGTTCATCAATTATTAAAGCGACGCGCTGCAATCCTGGGGAATGGCAACAAAGTGAGCAGCATTCGGCACAGGTCCTTGGTGAATTCCTTGACTGTTCCTGTTGCTGCCAGTCCGAGCTGCTCAGGATGTTGAAATGCTGTTGAGAGCGCAGCAGAATGTCGATTGCAATTTCCGTTTGTCACATTTGTCTAAATGAAAATTTATGCAGCTGCCTCGCTTTTGATTCCCAGCAAGGATGACCCCATCACCTGCCCATCTTTGTCCCCGCTGTATCCTTGTCCAAGCCAACTGTCCGGACTGACTGTCTGAATGTCTGTCATTTAATGCTTTATTCACGCTTGGTTGCCTAATGAAAGAGTCATTACACTCATTCATTCGTTCATTTCTTTTTTCATTCGCCTGTTCGTGGATTCATTCATGAGTACACGCGAGTGTCTTTTGTTTTTGCCTTTGCGCTTACTTAATTAATTGATTTTCATTGAGACTAACGCGAGCCTAGGACGCATTAATCATACGCCCTGTTAGCCCAGCACCAATCACCACATTACCAATTTACCGTGTGCAAATAAAAAAAAAATATTTAACCTTATATCTTTATTTTTTTCCGGTTAACAAACTTTCGAAAGTTTCAATAAAAGCTTTTTGCGATTTCATCCATGTTCCTTTTTTTTTTTTTTTTTTATTTACGCTTCAGTTGCAGGCAAGAAAATAAACTGTAATCCTTGCACCACACGGAAAAGTTGATGAACCACCTGACAAAGAGTGTATTGACTTTATCATTCAATTTACTGTCGTTTTAGTGGGGATTCATATGTATTTAATTATATGTATATCCTCAAAAGAGCAACGGACAGACGGAGGGGCAGAGCTAAACAGACTGATTATATTGAATGTATTTTTATTTTATTATGATTTTACAATTTTGTTAAAGGGTAATAAACCAGCGGCGTGCAGTACTTTTAAATCTTAATGCATTGTTTTGCCACAACCAAAAGTTTTTTAATTAATGGGTGAGCACAAAGTGAGTTGCGTCAATAACATAATCATTACAATAGATTAAACAATTTTAATTAAATTCACTATGCAAATGGCGATAATTTTATATCTTAGCTGATATTATTATAGCCATTTGCATATTTATACTGACTTTAACATATTTTTTATGCTGAACATGGCCACAGTAAGATTTTATGTATTAAAAACGCCTGATTTATGTCAGCAAAGATTATACATATATTATGTATGTAAGTATGTTTGCGCCAAATATACAGATTACTCAATATCTGGGCGTCGCAACTTAGTGAGCATTGTAAGTGCAATGTTGGGGCAGCTGCCAACTCGGATTAAAATGAATCAATTAAAGCAGCTTTTTGGCCATGGCTTTGGCTCTGACATTTGGGGCTTAGTGGTTTATCTGCACTGGCTAAAAACGCCAGTTAGTGACATTTTGGACAGTTTTATTGTGGCCCATTTATCGCCAACTTACTGTATTCCACAAAGCCTGAATTTCGTAGATAACATTTAGTATTAAACAATAGTTTGGCCTGTGGCTGAACCATTTAATTAATTGCTGTGCAAGTATAGATATCGATTTAAATTTTTGTTATTGTTAATTCAAAATAAAATAACAAAATTGTATACCACTTTAAATGGTTTTTGTTGGTTATTTGTTGTCATTATTGTTAATATGCGTTGGCTTTTAATAAGTGCAAAATTTTTTTTACAAAATTGGATGACAGTCAGTTTGAGTCATTTTTGATATTAGAAATTGTTGTAAAGTATTCATAAATCTATTATAGAATATTAGAAAATTATTTTAAAGACTTCTTAATCTTTAATGAAATGTCGGTAATCCATCCGATAGGTCCCCTGGTAATATTAAATTCCTTAAAAGCGAATGCTAAAATTTCAAAATATATTGTGGCATGCGGGTCTCCAACATTTACAAGGTTTATACTTGCCACAGCGTTTAACAATATCAAATTGAAATGAATCCCAACGGAGGCACGCTATCAGCAATGTAATTATACCCTGTATGTGGTATACTCGAAAAGGTTAATTTCTTATATTTTTTTTGTTTATATCTTAGTGCTGCAAGTTGTAAGGAACTTATGATTATTGCACTAGTCACAACAACATTTTAGAACAATACTCCATTTTATTTAAATAAGGTTAGTCTGAAAAATGTTCAAAAACAAATTAGTTTCAAATAAGCCCTAATAATTGTAAATTCATCAATTGCTGATCTATTTAAGGGCGGCATATAAGGTATCCATCAGTCGACCCTTGCTTATTCTACAATTTGTTTTCTTTCTGTGGAGAAGCGACCTTATCGAAACATTTTTGCAGTTGGAACTTGACTTGCAATACGCTAAGACGGAACAATTATTCAAATATTTTAAATGTGGAAAAAAATACTTCAAATATTTTGCATTTACTCGTATTTTGCATTCAAAAAGGCTAATAATGACTTTATCTTAACTTCAAGTTATCCAATAATTTATGAATCCATATTTCATGCCGATCGATATAAGACAAAAGATGATTCCAAGTGTGGTTGTGCAATTAATTTAAAAGGCGATACTTTGGAATTTTCGTGCACAAAGAAAACTCTCATCAGCGACAAATGTCAAGTTCCCGAAATTAGGGGATCTTTTAAGCTGGATAAAGAAGCGAAAACTATGTACGATTGTCTTGCAGAATTGCAAACTACTGAGCCTGAAAATCGTAAGAGCCATTGTGACATGTCCGAGGAAGACTATCAAAGGCAAATCTTCAAGAACTGCAATAATGAAAACGTGTATGCAATCACCATAATGACCAATAAATTTAAAAAAAGCGATTATCTAAATTTTCTATCATCAAATTTACCGAACTTAACGGAAATCCACGTTTATCAGCGTTATGATGATGATGATTGTCAGCCTTTAAATCAGTATTTGCCCTACTTCAAATATGTCAATAAAGTTATAATGTATTTTGAAAGCACGATGGACGTAGATAGATGCACTGACCTCAATTTTTCCAATCTGACTCTCATAAAAGAACTGGTGATTGGTATAAGCGCGGAAGACATCATTAATAAGGAATACCTAACTTTATACAATGATAATCTTCTCAGAGAAATGGATAACTTGGAATTACTTGAATTTAAATGTATACTTGATCAACTTAATTTAAAAATTGCAAGACAACAGTTTCAAGGTCAGAGCAAATTGTCGTCATTAAGATTTATTAACTGCAACATCACCAATCTGACGGAGGATCATTTTCAAGATTTAGTCAATTTGAAGTCATTGAAAATTGTGGGAGGATTTACCAGTGATTTAGACTGGCTGAGGTAGGTTCATAATTAGTGATATTTAAATATTATAATACAGTGCATATCATTTCAGCTCCACAATAATACGAAACAAATTGGAGTTTTTGGAGTTAGATAAGCAAGTAGACATCCGAAAAGACAATTTAACAGCTTTTATCTGCCAGGGGTCAAATATTTGCCAATTCAAGGTTGACATTAACAAAAAACCATGCCCAAACATTTGCGATTGTTATCTGAAACATAAAGAGCGTCAATTTATAATAGTTTGTGACCGAGCTCAGATCGGTATGAAGATCCCAGAGCTCCCTATACCAATAACTGGAAAAACATCACTTTATTTCAATAATAAGAAACTTACTCAGTTGCCAAACTCAAATTTATATGGATTCTCGAGTTTAAGAGAACTTCAGCTGGCCAATAACGTACTGACAAGTATAACTGCTGATCAATTGCCACCCAATTTAACTTATTTGGACTTAAGTGGCAACAGTCTTCAATCTCTTGATCAGGAAGTACTCGAATTTCTCTCAAGACGAGCAGGCAGAATATCCATGAAACTAGCTGGAAATCCATGGAATTGTAATGGCGACATGTTTAAGTTCTTCGAAAATTCATCTAATATTATCGAGGATCGTGATAAGACAAACTTAGAATGCCATGGAGGTTTTAAACCTTATTATTATATTTGTCTTGGATTTGCTGTCATGATATTCTTTTACTTTTATTTCAAGAAATCCATTTTCATGTGGTTGTATGAACGGAATCTTTGTCTTAGCTGGATTTTACACCCAGAACCCAAAGCAGACATTGTTCTGAAAAACGATGCATTTCTTGCATTCTCCCATGTGGACCTGGAACTTATTGGGGAGTATGTTGAGAAATTGGAGAGAGGATCTCGTAAATATAAAGTCTGCTTCTATCAACGCGACTGGTTGATAGGTGAATCCATTCCGGCGTGCATATTGAGCTCAATTGCAGATTCCAAGAGGGTCATCATATTGATGACCAACAGCTTCATTAACTCATCTTGGGGTCTCTTTGAATTCCGCACGGCTATTAAGGCAACTTCGATGGATAAGAATAAGCGATTGATAGTCATATTATATCCAGGAGTTGATATCAATAAACTGGATGACGAACTCAAGCTCTACATGAAATACAACACGTATCTCAGACGAGATGATCCCCTATTCTGGAGGAAACTGATGTTCTCAATGCCCCATAAGCCAGTCCAGAGTGAACGGCCTGCCCTCACAGATAGTCGAGCTATTGAAGAAGACGAACTGTAAGGATCTACAATTGGAAAATATAAATATTAACCTAAAATCTGGAATATTATGAGTTATGCGATTTTATAACTATTTCAGAACGAAAATTGGGACCCTGCGATAATTGAAATGATAAAAAAAAATGTATAAAGATAACTTCCATCATTTTACTTTTAGTCTCATACCCCTACCATTTTGAGATTGTTTAAATATGTCCATTTGTTTCCCAGAAAAAAATAAATTTTAAATATCAGCAAACTTTTCATTAGAAAAATAAGTCAATTCTATAGCTTAGTTCTGTTCTATAATTGAATATGTAAATTTATTTTGATATTCAAACGAAATATAGTTGATGCTAAATAAATGTAAGGTACACGCGTACATGTTAAATGCATGGATATGTACATCAATTGTAAATGCAGGGGGCCATCTCTTCAAGTGGCGATCAGATCGAGAGTGAGAGAGAGGCGTCTATTGAACGACCGCTCGACCGGCGTAACCTGTGTTGAACCCAGATCTGAACTGGAGTGATCTCAGCTTTTTATCGGCCTGAACGCGGAAAGCCAGCATACAGCTCTGCAAGAA
This sequence comes from Drosophila limbata, assembly GCA_963924055.1. Classification (NCBI taxonomy): domain Eukaryota; kingdom Metazoa; phylum Arthropoda; class Insecta; order Diptera; family Drosophilidae; genus Drosophila; species Drosophila limbata. Next base: position 12,208,500 of record OZ001353.1, read on the forward strand.
AGAGGTGGGAAAAGAGAGGAAAAGAAGATCAAGTTATATAACTGCCAATGCAATGCTAATTATAATCATTTCTTACCATTGTGAAGCAGAACGTAATCATGAAGACAAAAAACGAGCTAATGAGTAAAGCGCCACGGCAATGTTGCGTCAAATCGATCAATAGTCCCATCTTTTTATCAACCTGCCCCGGCATTATAACGGTGTACTCAATGTTCTCTTTGAATCGCTTGAACTCTGAACCAGATGAGGTGTTGTTTACACTGTACGGTCGTTGTTGCATCATTGGAGTTGTTGATCTTGATGTCGTTGATTCGATTTGACGCCGCCGACGGCCATGGCCAGAGGGCTCGTATAGATCCACACAGAAGTCAGGTGTACAATCGGCCATGTCGATGCAGGCCTTGATCTGCGAGTGTATCCAAAGTGTGGCCTTCTCCTTCATGGAGCTCAACAGAAATGCCTCAAAGTCGAGGAACACTTCGTTGGGTCTGTCGCGATACTTGGCCGGTTGATGTGGTATTATGGTGGCCAACTCTCGATTGCGACATCCATGATGCACCAGAGACACGGCACCATGGGCATGTGGATTCTCTAAAGTACGATAAAAATTCTTGGAAATATTTTATTGTTTTCAAAAAAAAAAATAATAATAAAATGTACCTGGATCTGGTGACACAGTAACCTCCATTAATTTAACATATTTCCAGACCGATTGACTGATACGTGCCCGCAGTTGCAGTTTGGTTCCCAGTGGTACCGCCTGATCCACGGTCTGTTCACTGGCCACTGATGAGGGAGGATCATTCGATGAACTAACTGGATTGTTGGTACCGCTAACGCGTGCTATTGGAGGCGCCTCCTTATAAAGTGCCACCTCGTATTCCAACCTATTTGGCATCTCCTCAACGACACCGGATACCCGAGCTCCATGGGGACTTAAAAGAAATAATTTTTAAAAAATATTGTCTTGCACTTTCCTATTCCTTTTGGGAAATCCCTGATATTACTTATACTAATACTTATACTAATACTTATACTTTTTTATCTGATTGGGGTTTTCTGTGTTTTTCCCAATCCATGCAACAAATTTTGGATAATTTTAAAATTTTTTGAAAACCACTAGATTTTAAATATATATCTTTTTTATCCAATTCAAATTTAAATTAATTAATTAATTGACATTACATGAATAAACCATAACTTTTCTCAAACTCACAATGATCCAGCGAATCCAGCTGCTTTATTCTCAATGATAGTTGGCTCCGGTGGCTTGCACATAATGATTAATTCCTGATCCGACTGCATCACCACGCCAGGGAATTGAGGGAACCAGATCCGCACATGAACAAAGCCCTTTATATACACGTGGATTATGATATGATAAAAATAATATTCTCGTTGAATCACTTACATTCCGCTTAAGAACCCCACATCGTGTGAAATCGTTAATTCTCAGACTAAATGTGCGTTCATCCACATCGCTGGTGTCTCTCGATATAGCACAATGGGGATTTGAATCTTTGACACCGTTACGATCGTCAGCAAACATGGGAACCCCCTTAAATCCTACTGGTCTTTTCAGCGTTGCCGTTATAAGGTCTTCAATATCGGAACCCAAAGTGGAAAACGTACACTGAACATCGGCAACTGTTCAATAATAAATTGTTCAGAATCTTAACTTTTTATTAAACTTTCTTTTGCACTTACCTTCATAATCTTGAGCATAGCAATAAAATGGAAAAATCTACCGAAAAAAAAATATAGTAATTTTTATGATTAACAAGTTGCAGAACCAATCAATATATTAAAATGTATATTTGGACTTTCAAATGGATATTTCAACTTGAAAATATTTTAAAAATAATAAACACTAAAACACTTACGAACAATATAAGAATTTTGAAGTAAATAAAGTTTTCCATTTTGGAATGTAATGCTTTTATTAAAACTAAAATAAGGTTTATCAATTAGCAGTATTATTCATGCACGTTTTACGAAAGCGGGACACTCGCTAATATTCGAATCGCGCTTGAAATCACATCCAATCGGGTTGAAAGAAAATTGCAGAATGAAACTGCAGTTGGCAGTTGGGCCGATGCAATTACCTTGATCTTGGCTGCGTGAATTCTAGTGCAATACACACACAAAATAAGCATAGATAGATAGCAAATGTGTAAGCCAACACATGTTGGCCAAAACGTTTGTATTTTCAGCAGCAATAAGCATAATACACTCTCATGCATTTGCAATCAGTCTATAAACGTACAGTGGTGGCCGAGCCATTGGCTCACCTCAACAAAATAACAGCCAACAGATTCAGTTTGCTGGTCTTCAAGAAAGCGGTAGTCAGTTAATAACAACAAACGATACTCTAAAAACAACAAAAAAAACCATATCGTATTGGTATCTCAAAAGCTAAATAAAATTAATATTAATATTATTAAATAAAATTAATAGAAAGCATGATTTCTCATTACAAATTATTTACTTTTACCAGCACGCCTATCGATGTTAGCGCCATTAAACATTTCAAACATTGCACGCAATTTGATTACGCTTGAACAATTGTGAAGTTTGAGCAGAAAAGATATTATTAATTACACATTATATATTGCATCTAATGGTAAAAGGTGTATCTTAATGATGATACAAAAACTTTTCTATATATTTTTTTAAAGTACGTAATTGTGTAAGGTGGGGCAAAGACTGAAAAACATTACAATTGATTCAAACGAACGAAACGAACGAACAAAAAAACTGAAAGAGTGAGCTATAATATTTTGTATGTCCTCTTGCATTTGGGATACAGCTTGTTTTTCAAGATTTTTTTTTTATTTTTAGCTTATTTTAGCTTATTTTTACTCAGAATCTAGCCTATGCGGGCGCTCAACACCTGCCAACACTAGACCTATTTGAACCACAATCGCGAACATAACTCATTCGATCACTTTGTCAAATTGTTCAATTGAACTAAATCTGAACGATTTGATACAACTCTACAATAGTTTTATTTTACTCGCATCGCAGACGTTGTATTTTTGCTTATGAAATAAATACTTAAATTTAAACAAATCAGTTTTTGGATACATTTTGTCGTTCAAGCAATGATTTGTAGTGCCTAGGAAAAAAAAAGAGTTCACGGCCTCATAAGAACAGCTGTTTTGCGGAATATTGCGATTCAGTTTAATAACAGTAAACACCAGTCAGTGGGTATCATGCTCAGGAACGCCGGCAGTTTATTATTTCGAAACCTTTCCGTAAGTTGTTATATCTGCTCTTAGTAATTGATAATTGAACAAATTTGATGCATTTCGTTATTAGGCAAAATGCGGCACTCATGCGTCATCGGTGAGGGGCATCAATTTAATACCCATGGTTGTCGAGCAAACGGGACGAGGAGAACGCGCCTACGATATATTTTCTCGTCTTCTAAAAGAGCGTATCATATGCTTGATGGGAAACATTACCGACGATATCAGTTCGACGGTGGTTGCCCAACTGCTATTCCTTCAGTCGGAGAATGTCAATAAGCCCATTCATCTGTACATCAATTCCCCTGGTGGCGTGGTTACTGCTGGTCTAGCTATCTATGATACGATGCAGTACGTGAAGCCACCCATTGCAACCTGGTGCGTTGGTCAAGCATGCTCAATGGGCTCACTTCTGTTGGCAGCAGGCGCACCTGGAATGCGTTACTCCCTGCCAAATGCACGGATCATGATACACCAACCATCTGGAGGCGCCCAAGTAAATTTGCAAATGCAATTCAACCTCAAATACGCACTTATCTCTTGAATCATTACAGGGTCAAGCGACAGACATACTTATACATGCGGAGGAAATCATCAAAATAAAACGTCAACTGACGTCTATATATGTGAAGCATGCGAAAAGTCCATATGATGAGATGTGTTCTCGGATGGAGCGTGACCACTTCATGACCCCTGAAGAGGCAAAGGTCCTAGGCATCATTGATCATGTGCTTGAGCATCCACCAGAGACAGTTTCGGACAGCGGACCAACATCCGATGATAGCCAACCGACAGGCAAAATGATGCCCGAGGATGAACCCGAAAAAGAAAAGAAACGGTCGAAACAGAGAAGTTAAAAAAAAATGTACACCATTCGACAATTTGTATGATAAACAGATATCTCCTGGCTTTAAAATTGTAAAACGTATAAATAGTTTAAATTCATAAATAGTTCAATTAATCAAAATTTCAAGATTCTGTTTTCATGAAAAACTTTATTTTAAATGCTATTCATTTCATACTACTCAATATAATCAATAAAACGCCTGTAAATATACACGCACAAATTAGAACATTTCCATTGTGAATCCAAAGTTTTGGGATGATGTTCAACAGTCTTGAGACAATGTCAGCGCATATTTAGATTTCCGTTTATGTTGAAATGCTTGTGATAAGCGAAGTACTTGTAATAAAATCTGCATTTATTGCTTAGTTACAAAACTAATGGCTGTATCAGAAATTTGATACAATTTTTTGTTGTTGTGTTCACACATTCTTATTACATTATTATTAATAAAATTATAACTCATAGAACAGCTCTGATTTAACACACATTTAAGTCTGGTCCATGGCAATGATGTCTGAATTGCCAGTTATGGAATCCTTCTGCACATATTCATAGATTTTACACAGTTCTGGTGTTTCCTTAATTGACTTTAAAAAGTCAAGTAACTGCTGATTTTTATCTACAAGAAAATGATATTTTTTAATTTCAATTCAACATACATTTGTGAATATACTCACTTGCTTTGGGTATTTGCGAGAGCGCAGATACGGCTCGCAGAGCAGAACGCTTCAGTTCATCTTGTTTCTCGTACTCCTGCTTAACGGAATTGGCCTTTACCTTGTGTGTGCATGTATCGCGCAGTTGTTGAACAAACTGATCCAATCCTATTAAAAGAAATTTCGTCAGAAATGTATGCGTTAGATATACAAATTGGTTTGCATACTTAGCAAAACTTTATCGGGGCATAGTACGGCCAATCGTGCTGTCATTAGGTACGTCAGCATTTTTATGTCATAATGATCACATAGGCCAGCCTGTACGTGATCCATGAACTGCATAACGTCCACACGTTCCAGGCCTTGCTCAAGCAGTGTATACATACATTCAAATGCCGCTTTTCGTATATCGAGACCATCATCGACAGTGTGCTTAAATGGTCCCATTTCCACTTCGCGTATAAGCTCGCTTTTCACTTTTGTCTCCGAATATAGCCATGGCAATAGCGTTGGCAGCAGGTCACGTACCAAGCTCGGTTTATTGTGTACAGCCGAATTAAATGCAACGAGAGCGACGCGACGCACCTGTGGCTCTGGATCACGAAGGGCGAATAGAAACTCTCCAATGCTTTGCTTGAGCAACAAATCAATTGGTTGCGGTTGATCAGAGATTGTGAATTTCACCGAGGACACAACAACGGTGCGCATTGTGGCGCTCTCCGAGCGCAGAGCTTGTTGTAACTGAGGCAGCAGCTCTTCAGGATTAACGAGCACTAGTTTTCCGAGACATTCGGCCACTACGTTGCGTGATCCTTCCTCCGAGCACTCGCAGTGCTTGAAGAGTTGCGTCCATATCGATGGCACTGACGGCAGCAATTGGGCCAGACCATTTGGTGTTACCGATAGAGATGATATGACCTCCTTCAATGAATGCAGCAACAGATACTGACGCTTCGGCTGTGCCTCGATTTCCTTTAGAATCAGGGGCAAATATGTTTGCAGGCTGCCCACGGATACGGCACCGAGAGCATGAGAAGCAGCTGCCTTAACATCCTCCGATGTGGCGCCAAAGCATTCAATGATTGTCTGTGGTAGCACCTGAATAGAGCTTAGATCAAAGTGTCTGCCAATTTCGCCAATGGTAAGCAAACAAAAGATTATTTGTGTATCTTTGTTGTCGCGTTTCTGTAGCTCGGCCATCAGTTGAGTGGCCAGGGGAGTCGCCACCTGTGGGCATTGCTGGGTTAAAGCTGCAATGCACTTGGCCGACGAATGATATGCCTGCTTATGCAGCTGCAGTTGCTCGCTTGGATTCTTGCCTGCAGGATCGCTGCCAGTTAAAACTGGTTCCATCAGCTTTGACACCAAAGAATGATAGTCCAATCCAGGCAATTGTGCCTGCACCAAAGCCTGGAATAGCTCCAAAGTGCATTGCAATGCGCTGCCCTGAAATATACATTTAATTAATAACAAGAAAAGGGTTTGCCTGAGATACCTCCAAATTAGAATACCCTCTTCTGCTAGGGTAAAACAAATGTTTAATTCCAACTTAAAATCTAGTTGATGGCTTACCTGCAACAACGGCGAGCGAACCAATAACAATACAGATGGCAAAAATTTCTCATGTATGCCAACCAGTGCCTGCGGCTGTCGTCGAGCTGTTGTACTTAATAGAGTTAATGAGTATTGAGCTACATGGAGATCAGAATCCGAAATGAGGCCAGGAATTTCCACAATAGCCGACTGTAACACATTGGGTTCAAAGTTCGAGGAATAGTTGATCACAATCTTGTTGATGAGGTCCAGTGAGTGCAGCTTCAATGCACGATGATTCTTGCGCAAAAATGTGCCCAAAGTGGGCAGGACCTCATGAAGAATGGGCGACAGATCGATACGCAATGGCGATGCTGCAATCATGGTGAGTGCTTTCACGCTGCTCAGGCGGGTCACTTCATTCTTCAAACGTTCCATGAAGATGGGCAGGCATATGGCCAATTCGTTCTTGAGCAGATCACCCATATTGGCTATAATTTGGCCCATACAGGCAATGGCGCGTTCCTTCACCTCCTGATCGACATCAGTCACCTTTAGTTTCTGCAATGTGCACGCGTAAACCTGGCCAACAAATGGCGTCACATCAAAATCGGATTTGATGGCATTCACACCCAATGGACGCACAACTTTCACGAGCTGCTGCAGCACCAAAAGGGCTTCCGTGGCAATCTTGTAGAATGGATCAAACACCGAAGTCACGACCAGCGGCACCAGCAACGGTATGTGAGGATGGAAAACTTGCGGTTGATGGCCCTGCAGCAATGAGCAAAGGAAGCCCAGTGATTCAATCTTCATGTTGCTTGTGGAGCTCTTGTCATTCAACGAATAGCTTATGCCGGGCACAATGCTCTCCAGATGTGGTCCCAGGGCGCCTGGTAGAGAGTTCAACAGCTCACGGAGCAATAGAAAACAATCCTGGCGTGTTTTCATCGATTTCTCACGCATCAATGGCTGTATCGATTTAATTATTTGCGGCAGCTGCTCGATTAGCAATAGAGTTGGTCCAGAAATTTGATCCATGGAGTCTGGATCATGTGCCATATCATCAGCGGGACGTGTGTTTCTCAGCAATGCAACATATGCATGAAATATATCAGATTTAACGTTCTCCTCACGCTCCTTGAAGCGAGCAATCAATGCAGGGCTCAGCGTGCGATAGAATTCCTCGATTAACTCCTGACGCGTGGCAATGAGAACCTCCAGACACTTGGCAGCAGCACGCCTTACTTTCCAGCTCATATCATCATCATCGCTATATTCCTCACTGTCCACGTACTCATCCTCCTCGGTGTCCATGGCAATGCCAGTGTCGCCGTCATCGGCCTCATAATTGTAGTTTGGATCGTATGTCACATACGTAAGGCATAGCTCGAGAATCTAATAAAAATAAATACATTTAATTAAAAACTACACACTAAAATAAAAATTAAATAAATACAAGTGAATTGGTCAATGACCCATTCAAATATATTTAGACTAATTATTGTTTATAAATAGATTAAACTAGAACAAAATTTCAAACAAATAAGAGCGCTATAGTCGAGACCCCGACTATGAGATACCCTTTACACAATTTAAATATATCTTAATTTTAACTGTGATATTTAAACTCCAATGGAATACAAATTACTGCATACTCTTGGGCGCTTGCATTGATAAGAAACTCGAAAAAGTCATTAATACAGATACATTTATCCGATCAGTTAATTAAGTAAAATAATAGATAGAAGTAAGAATGGTAGCCACCCAAATAGGATAACTGATATAACTTATTACTGAAATACTGTAGGTGTAACAGATTTTTGCGGTTTGCGGGGGACTGAAGAATGGTTATATCGAATCGGTTGTTGATGCTATATGATGCTATATGTTCATGATATATGAACTTTAGAAGATCAGAGACGCCTTCGTCTTCCTGTTACATACACTTTAAGCAGCTTATACTTTTTGAGCAATAAGTGAAATGAAATCATCTGCATTTATATATTACCATAGGAATGTGTGGATTTATAGCGTCCGGGCAACGTAACACAAATGCCTCACAGGCCTGCAGGCAGAATTCACGCAGCTCATCATCATCCCGCTGGCTGTATTGCTTGAGCAGCAACATGGATCGATCGATATGGTTACAGAGACGATGTCCAGCCTGACGACTTAAAAAGAAAAGACATTTAAAATAAAACAACGAGAGAAGCGCAACAATTGCTTACCAAATTGAAGCCAAGCATTGAATGTAAGTGCGAATTGCGCCAGGATTTTGTGGATTTTCGAGTCCTTCCAGCAAGTGATCAACGACACCATTATAGGCATTGCTATTCGCTTGGATCAGCAGAACGGATAGCGCAACAATCGTGCGTTTGCGTACAGCCTGGCGAGGCGAGGCCAGCTGAGGCATAAGTGCCTTTAAGATTGTGCTATGAAATGGTACCAAAAACTCGCCAAAGCGAGACAACAAATCCGACAATATGTCCAGAGACTCCAATTTAACGGAAACATCTTCCTGCAAATATGAATTATGTGTTACTTGAGGGATCAATTAGGCGAATAATGAGTGTGGTTAGGTCGCACCTTTTCAATGGCAATACTCAATTTACCAGTTATGCGCTGACAGACGTTGGGCGCAAGTGAATTGGATGATTGTGGCAGCTCGGCAATTACGGTCTTTAGGCCAATGCTTGAGATGTCGCGCAATTGCTCCACATTCGACATCATGTTGCCACATAGCGAATCGACAATTGTCTCCACTTGATTCTCTTTCACTTTATTGACCAACGGGCCGAGACACTTTACTGCCAAATTCTGCACTTCACCGTTTTTGTCCTCAAGCAATTTAAGAACCATGCGTACCACCTTTTTCTCCGATTCGTCATCCAGTATAATACTGTCTTTTTGCAATTCAGTCATTAAATCATTTGTTGCCATGAATCGAAAATCTTTGTCCGTAGACGTCATCTATAAACCAAAAATATTACAATATTAATCTTTCTTACCTTACTGTTTTCTTACTTATTTTCTATACATACTTTTTCCAGCAAATTTGCGATTTGGTGATATTGATGCGACGCCATGATCCTATCCTATATATGGGTGAGCGGTATGTATATAAATATATCAAATTTTGTACACGATTTCCGATTTTATGATTTTGTGACCGCCGCACAAATTCCTTATGTCTTAGACAATGAAAATGCTCTTTAATTTTTTTCCGGCACAAAATTCTGCGTGTTGAAACTGGAACTGGAAAATGCACAACAGAGTTGTATCGAATCGTTGAGAATAAGCTCAATCGAACAAGCTACTCCACCATATAAACGATGTTCGTTCATTTCGTTCGCAAGTTCAAGCTCACTTTGGTGAACTGACGACTTTCCACATCATCGTTGTTTAGACTTTTTGAAACAGGAGTTGGCTTTAATTAGAGAAAAATATTTTTTACTTTGACATTTCTCTAATTTAAAGCTAGATTTTAAAGCTAAACATATTAATTGCGCGCCAACTCCATTTTGAGGTCTGGAACCGGTCGTTGTAACGAATCGTTAAAAATAAGTGCGATGAACCAGTCACGAAAGTGACCAAACTAACAAAATCACTGATTGTAGTAGTACGGTACTAGGAGTGTAGTTTTAATTCGCCAATTAGACAATAGGTGGCGCCCGATCTTTCAATCGAGAGTTGCATGCAGTGCTGCCAAATGCGCTTTTTTCCGTCAAATCAGCCTTTTTTAAAGGCCATTTGCTTTTTTTTTTCAAACAAAAGTTGGCAGCACTGGTTGCATCATTTTGTTTTTGACAGTTTAAAATAAAGTTTATTCAAAATTATTATAAAATTTAACAAAGCATAGCCGTAATGAATTCAATTGAATATCAATAATTTCATATTTACATACAAAACATTTCATAATATTTCCTGGCCAAGAAGCCTTTGCGAAATAATAATCATAAGTTGAATACCCAACTTGCTTCATTACAACCGTTTTTTAAAGCGTAACCTCGATATACTCTACATTATCAGACAATACTACAGCCGATTTAGCCGTTTCTTCAATTTCACCAACAATAAAGGCCTTTTGTGCTCCGTTCGTAACTGTGTCAAACTCTTTACAAAATTGTTCAGCTGCTTCCGGCGATAGGCAAATAAGGAGACCACCTGATGTCTCAACAGCTCTGCCAGCAGTTAGCTTTGTGTTTTGACCAACCAATTGGCCAATCTTCAGCACATTTTTAATTATTGGCAGCGTGTGAATTTTAAACAAGAGCTGCTGCTTCTGAAATTCTGCCAGGTTCTTGGCATGACCCAATAAACCAAAGCCTGTTACATCCGTTGCTGCGTGTGCTTCATATTTGTGCATTAAAAGAGCGGCTAAAAGGAAAACATAGTTAATTAGTAATTGTTAATAATTGCTGGATATATTAGATATTCTTACCATTTCGGTTTAGATATGTCATTGATTTAATTGCAATTTGAAATGTTTCCTTTATATCCACATCAGTTAATGCTGTTAAAATTGATTGATATTTCTCATTCTTCTCCTTTTGCCAAATGTACGAACTCGTTGCCAACTGCGTTCCAAGTGGTTTCGTTAGCACCAAAACATCGCCAGCTCGTCCGTTCGATGGTCTGCATAAATGAAAGGTTGTTAAATTAATTTAATTGCTTACTAAACATTCACATACAATATGATGTCTTGTTTCCGACAAACGGCAGTGGCGATGCCTCCGATAATGCACCAGGGATTGACGATAACATTCTTGATAGTCACATTTCCATAGCATCCACTGTCTTTCGTGGCCCTTTGGAAGCCTTTCATTATCAATGGTACCACAATATCTCGCTGCTTGTCCGTTAGATTCGATGGCGAACTTATGAGCATCTCTACTTTATCAATATCAGTAACTCCCACGGCGTAAACATCACTTAATACATTGGCCAGAGCAATGCGACCCATTGTTTCGGGATCATCGACAAGTGGATAAAAGAAATCAACAGTCTGTACCAATGAATATTCCTTGTGCCGAGAGAGAGGTATAACCGCGCAGTCCATTCCAGATCCTGCAAACATCAATATAATTTTATAAAAAATAATCAATGCAAATTATAAAATAGAATCGTGTAAAAAAGTATGGTATTTATTTTTAAAAATAGTTTAAATCTCTTTAATTTTAATAATGTAATTTTTAATAAATATGTTGATAAGGCCGTTACTCGACCCACTATATATGTATCTTAAGTATGCTACGATGTATGTACTTATTATAAACATACAGTTAGTCAAGTAATTGCATTGTCACAGAAATGCACTTGTTTAGTATAAATTAATAAGTGGTCAAAACATTTACTGGACTAGCTGTATATTTACTTATGTATGTTTGTATATGTGTGTACATTTGCATAGTGATAAGCAATATGATGAGCACATGTCATATTTTTTGATAATATGCTCTCTTTTATTGGGTTAAAAAAGGAGTCCAAGGTTAACTAACTCGCCTAGAATGATATTAATTGGTTAAAAAACGAACGTATGCCGATAACTTACCAATATAGTCGTCATTGTTTTTGGGTGCATTACTAACAATTTCTGTTCCCCTGAGATACTGCAGAAGTTTCTCTTCGGGGACTTTGCAGCCTCACCCTCGCAGGGTGGAGAACGTTGTTAGTCGGAAGTCGGCCTCTAGGCCATGCTCTTCAGGTTGGAACATATTCCAATTATATTAAAATATATTTAACAAAAGTACCAACAATATTTCCGGTCAATTGAGAAACATATGTTCTTGCCAGAGTTGCTGTTGTTAACAGCTGTTAAATACTTTCCAACAATCGATATTTACAAAAACTACTGCACAATTGTTTTATTTTTAAACTTAAAGCTAACGTATGATTATCGTTTTAAAAAATTAATTAATGTTAAATAGTAAAGAACTAACTCTTATTTTTAATATGATAAAAAATCATGAAATTTAATTTTTAAAATTATAAATTGACATTATGACATATTCATTAAAATTTAAGTCAAATTCAAGCGAAAGCGTTTTCTGTGTCACCCCTGATATTATGTTATAAAATTTGAATTAGGATTTGCATTATTAATTCAAAATATACTTTTAGCGTGGACGCATTCATTGTCAGCTGTGTTGAAAACAACAGATTAATAATAAAAATGTATTTATTTCAAATACAAATCTTAAATTTTTTCAATCAGCATTTTTTTAATTACGAGATGTTAGATAAATGGTTAATCGATATTTAATGACCATCGCATTAAATTGAGTTGGTAGTTCATGTGTTCGCAAAAAACACAAAACTTTTGAATGGAAATACGGTATTACCGTTTTGAGCAATCGATAGTTTTTATCGACTGGTTTCGATCGATACATTATGTTACATTATGTTAAACGTTAACATTAACATTTAATTTGTTGTTGGAATTTGAGCGGTTCGGTCGCGTCCGTTTGCCGCGGATGAAAATGTTGTGGCAATATTGTTGCAAACATTAAAGACACACGCGTTGGACACTCACCCCTTTAACTAGTTTTAGGTACACTACGCAAGTTGTTTGTGCAAAAAATAAGAGAAAAACGAAAAACATCAAGAAAAAAGAAGCAACAGGTCGCTGCCCGTTTTGCGTTTGCGTTTGCGTCTCTCGAAAAGGGCAGGCTGGAAAATTCAAGCCAATAAAAGATACATACAGAAAGCCGAAGTGCGCGAAAATTGTGTTTGCCTATGTGTGTGTGTGGTGTGCGAGTTTATTTTGTGTTGCAATAAACAAACAAACAAAACTTGAATGTTATTGCCTTCAAATTGTGTGAAAATTTGCTGTTATTTAAACAATTAGTCGCGGATACGCACCCCGTTTTGCATTGGAATGCGGCAGCAGCAGCGACGAGCATGCGTCTGCAAATATTTGTTGTTTTCGTTGCTGTCGCGATCGTAGAACTGCGCAATTTTACACGCTAATTGCGGCGTCTCCTTGCTGCCGCGACTTGTGTGTGTGTGACTAGTGCGATCTGTCTCTGGACTTTGTCAAAGTCTCCTGCAGGCTGCATCCACACCAAAAAGCGCCCTCTCTGAGCTGCACAACAAACAACACAAAGAGAAACATAAGAGGATCAACATCACATGTAGGTAAGTCTCCCCACACCATCTCTCTCTCTCTCCATCTTTTGGAGAGTGCGCTCTGACAAGACCGCCCACTTGCCTGCCGTATTCATAAGGCAAACAAAATTAACTTATAGACCGGGGATAACAACATGCTCTGTCCCGCTCCCTTTTTAGCTACCTTCGCACAAATTGCTCTATTCTGGCTCACTGTGACGCCCACTTGGCAGCAGCGTTGGGCGCGCCCACTGTTTTTGTTTTTTTCCTTTAGTTTTCTTTGAGACAAGACACAACAATAAACAGTCAGCGATATCAAACCCATTTTCCACTTATCTTGACAACAATAAAATCTAAGTAAAAATCAATTTTCAAAACAAGCAGGACACAAGAGACAAACACACACACACAATGAAGAAGAGGTAGAAGAAGTGAAGATTCTTAACAGTCTGAAAAGGGTCAACCTTAAAAATGACAATAACATCAATTTTGAGGCATTTATATGCGCCAATAAATTTCACAGTGAAACAAGAGACTGAAACAACAACACAAGATCAGCAGCAGCAGAAAAAGATGCACGACAACGGCTCAACAATAAGAGAGAAGATCAAACAAAAAAGTGCAGTCGCTGCCGACGCTGCTGCTTTCGTTGCTTGCTGTTGTTGTTGTTGCTCGTATGCAACAGGTAAAACCGATTGAGCGGCCAACAACAAACAGTGCAGCATTTCGAAATGTAATGTGCAGCAAATCAATACGAAAATGCATGCAGTGAAAGAGCAAAAGAGTGAGTGCAAGAAACAGAAAGAGAGCGGGAACGAGAGAGCGACTGAGTGCGCCCAGCAAGGGGGAGAGCTGGCAACCTGTTGCGACGCCGGCTGCTGTTAGAAATATGTTAAGTCAATTTCGTGTATCGGTAAACTGTAACTAATGCCAAAACAGCAGACAGCTAATAAAACAGCAACAACAACAGTTATGCAAAGTTCGTTGCACGATCGCTTCTTTTTTTGTCAATGAAATTGCTTTAGGCGCAACAAGAAAACTTTCTTTTCCTTTTCGGCTTATCACGCAGCATCGCAGCATGCGTACGTCGACTGCGCTGACGCCGCCGCTGCTCTACTCTGTTTTCTTCTGCAGCGTATCGCTTTATTTTTTATTTCTTTTATAATTGGGCGGCCTTTTAGTTTTTACACGACTGCCGCATATCAGCTTCATGGTCCATTAAGACAATTTAGGTTGTCTCTTGTGCCGCTCCCAGTTAACACTGCGTGGGAAGCTTGGAATGTGCTCCAGTGTGTGTATGTGTATGTGTGTTGCTGTCATCTTTGGTCCCATCTTTGATTTCCACCAATTGAGCGTTCAACTTGCTGCAACAAGTGTCCCAGTTTATGGCCACTGCTGGCAACTAGAACTAGTTTAACTTTCCTGTCCAATCACCGCCTCTGCCGCCACGCTCTTTTCTTTAGACTTTCAGTTATTTTCTTACGCTGCTGCTGCGCCTTCCTCCATTACCGTTGGCAACATTTTCTCACAAAGCAGCAACAGCAAAAATGTTGCTGGCAGCTTTTGCATTGGCGCGCCTTGGAAATGACAACGGCACATCGAAAGAGGAAGCAGGCGGCAATGTTACACCGACTATTGAGTGAGCTACTACGTACTACGAGTATTTATTCCAAGAAGATCAATTGACATTGCAATACACACAAATAAGCTTATTGTCTTCATAACAATTTGCTAACAATTTTAAAATGTTATAAAACTTTGCTTTA
Source organism: Drosophila limbata (assembly GCA_963924055.1). Classification (NCBI taxonomy): domain Eukaryota; kingdom Metazoa; phylum Arthropoda; class Insecta; order Diptera; family Drosophilidae; genus Drosophila; species Drosophila limbata. Next base: position 12,223,663 of record OZ001353.1, read on the forward strand.
GAAATATTTTCTGCTAGCATAACAATTTCAAGCTTCCTGCAGCAAAACACCACGCTTTAGTTACAGTTATTCCGCAGAGCCGTCATTTAGCTACCAGCCTATCAAACAAATCGCAAATGCCCGCCCCCTAAGCTAACAGGCCTGGAGCAGCGCTGCTGCTTGCATTGCATTGTGTGAGATTCTGTGTGTTTCTGTGTGTGTAAGCAGGGAATGTTGCTATGCAGTGCTGCTCATTTTCTGTCGCTGTCAACGTCATTTGGCAGCAACAGCTGCTCCGCTGCTGTTTAGCGAACATTGTTTTGTGCGATAAACGCTGTAGAAATTTACATAAAATGCAACTGCAAACAACGGCAACAAATTTCTATTGCATGGCCATTTGGGCAAAAAGAATATAGCATGCACAAATTAACATTAACACTTTGTTGCCGTTAAAAACAAGTTTCTGTTGAGCTAAAATACTTTTAAGAAAAAATAGTGCCACAAAAGTTGTATTAGAGAAGACAAGAAGCACAGATCAGACACAACCCGCAAGACTTTAAAATACCCTGCACCATAATGGAGATTTAAATAGGCAAATCAATGTTACCATGTTAAGTACACAAACATATGTAATGCAAGTATTAACATCTGCCTGCTGAGCTTTAATGTTAAAAGTATTCTAGAGATGTGGACTCTGTTAAATTATATACCTTTTAGCTTTTGATTGCACAGGGTATAAGAAAACCGAAACGGCAGCATCAAAAAAGTACGTTTAGAAATTAGAAAGTACGTGGGGCTCTGGTGCGGTGTGAGTATAACTCGATTTGTGACTGTCATAAATGGCGGAAATTGTGGGTCTCAACGGCGACGACGACGCGACGTCGACGTTGCCACAGCCTCGACGGCAGCCAACAACGGTTGACTTGGCTCAAACTTTCTTGCTTACTTTCCACTGCCAATCGCTACTGACAGAGTTACTGCCGGGCTTTTGGCTTGATGCTCTTTTCTTGCCTATAATTTGTGCCATCAGCATTTTGTTGTCGTTATCGTTAGCGATATAAAGAGAGAGAGATTGAGAGAGCCAGCGAGATGTATTGGGATTGCAATGAAGCGTGCGTTTTGTCATTTCTGCATTTATACTTAGTAAACTTATTAGGCTACCCTCTGTAATTATCACACACACACACACTCATACACAGTTTGAACTGTTGCGGCGTGCGTTTTATTAATTTCGCTTGCCTCCCTTTTGTTGTTTTTTATGACTTATTCAATTCGATCCGTTGATGAAAACCGGCTGCCCCAATACCAGAGCAACGATCTGCGTTTATTATTACACTTAATGTGACTTGATTTATAAACAAGGCAGCAGCATCCGAAACGAGGCAAGCAAGAAACAACAAAAGCAACATTTCAACGTGCCACAGCTGTTGAAAGACGAACGAACCGAACCGAACTGAAGCAAACAGCTTCAGTTCCCTCTTACAAATCTGACATGGTTCAATGGGTCCCAAGTATTGGGTTACCTGCTGCACAGAATTCGTACCCTCTTTTAACCCCTCTTACCACGCTTCTCATTTCGCACACCTTTAAACGAGCTGCCATTTAATTAGTTCGAAAATGTTGTCTTATGTAAAATACAAAAAGGAGATATATAAGTTGCCACATTCACATACAACGTAGGGACGAAGCTTTGATACACTTGCAGCTAGTTTCATTAGTACCTTTAATTTAATTTTCTTTTAATTTAAATTGACTTAACATTACAGCACGCTTTTTATTCCATATATTTATACAGTTGAACTTCCATAACTTGAACTGCTATAACTCGAATTTCTCTCTAACTCGAGCTAAATGAGTGGCAGTAAAATTAATAAACTTAAGAAAAAGAACTCTATAAGTCAAATATTCCCATAGTTCCAACCTTTTCTTTGGATAATGGTGAATCGAGTTAGGGAAGCTCGACTGTATTTAAATTATATAGTAAGCATAATATGTTAGATTAACTGCTTCAGAGCTTAAGTTAACATGTAATGTTTGTCAAAAACTAATTGCAGCGCACTCACTTTTCATATCCCAGTGCTCATGCAGTGTAAACTCACATGCATAGAAATACACATTCACATACATACATACTTATGTACACAATAAGAAATCACTCAATCCGGAAGTTTCTGTCGCACAAAGGCGACCGCGTTACGTTCCACATATCATTGCTGGGCATCGCATAAGCGGCTTTTGTCCAAGAAAGGAAATAGAATTCCGTCTTACACACACAGACACACAAGGGCAATTTCTATAGTCATTTTAATGGTTTCCGCTTTTATGGCATTGCCTATTACGTATTATTATTGGTAAAAAAAACACATGGGGAAATAATCAGAAAAATTAATAGAAAATTAATTGGCCTGCATTGGAGTTGCCTGTTGCCTTATTGCCCATTGCCTGTGGCATTTATTGCGCATGTGCGGCCTCTGTCATTTGATTGTTGCCGTTGTTGTTGTTGTTGTTGTTGTATTTTATGGTACGTTCACGCTTGCTGTGAACTGTGAAAAGCGTGTCGCTAGAGAGAGAGAGAGAGACAGGGAGAGAGGGAGGAGAAGCGGGTAGCATAAACAAACATCCAACTGAGGGTTAAAGCGTGCTAATGCTTACATAATGATTTGGTTTTAGTTTTTTTTTTCAATTTCTTTTATTGTTTTTTCTTTTTGTGCCATGTGTGCACGTTTTGCTGTAGGCTTAAAGGCAAACGATCTCAAAGATATGAAATACAATTTTAAACATAAAAAACCGACAGTTCTTAGAGAAAACTAAAGTTCAACTTAAGATTCATGTACAGCTTACCATTAAAAATGTAATAATAGTGAAAGCTCTGTTTATAGGCTGATTCTAGACTAAAACGTTCATTGACTTACAAATTTCTGGGTTTTAAGCTTTTGATGGATCTGAAAGAAGCTTTCATTAAACATTAAAAGCTAACCTTAATTTTAAAAGTAAATTATATGCAAGCAAATGTTGTTAAATGAATCTTAAATTTGTGTTTTCATTTTTCTAACCAATGTTCACAAGTCTTCCATCAATCATAGACTTTTTCTGGTCCAATTAACATTTATGCGACTTGAGTTATTTTATATGCAAGCCCGAAGATTAGTCGCATATGCATAATGTGAACAGCTATTGGTGACACTCCCCAAAACCCAATGATCCAATATCCAATTCGAAATTCTTAAAGCTCAATTCCGTGTGGTTCTTAAAGTTGTTGCATATCATTACAAAAGAACCAATCCCCCAAAGGCAGTTGATACCCAGTCAAAAGCACATTTATGCCGGGCATTACAAATAGCCTAAATTTCCATTTGGAACTTATATAGTATAAACTTTATGGCATCATTTGATTTTTAACGACTCGCAAAGTGAAGCCAAAATAGCTAACAACCAGACAAATGCTATAAACTTGTCGATTTCATGCCGAAAAGTTTGCCACATCGAGAATCGAGAATCGCAGATCGAGAATAAACTTTGAGCTAAAATTATTTATGCATGTAAATGAGCAAAACATTAAGAAAACATGTAAAAACATTTTAGTTAAACAACCACTCAATTGTTGTTGTAACTTTCGAATTTATCTGTTTTGGCAAAACTCATTACCACGCCCTCAAGGCTGGTAGGCGTAACCATCCGACTTTGCCACAAAAAATTGTCTAAATATGCAAATATATGTCCGTACCGTAGACGAATATATTTAAGACAGACTGTTGTTGTATCGAATATAACAAGGCATCAATCTTTTAGCCAGCATCAAGACCTGGTACACAGATTCTTTGCCAAAAGCAACAGCAACAACTAGGCAGACTGACAGACAGACAGACATATTCATATGTATACGAGTGTGTTTTGTCTGTCTGCTTTTTTGTTTTTTTTTTGTGCTGGCCTCCTAACCCAGTAAAGTTCAAATGTACAAATATTTAATTATCATCTGGCGGTGGCTGGAAAACCTCTTAATTTTTTGGTATTTGTACCCTGTACAAAACAATCAAAAGGGTAGCTTAATTGGCTGGAAGTAACGACTTCACATGATGTGTGAACACTGTACTGGGTATCTGCTAGTCTACCCGACATGTGTTTAAAATGAAAATTGTGGATTTCAATTATCTCTCTGCTGACTACAGAGTATCTGCTAGTCAAGCACACTCATTAACCAAACACACTTGTTTTTTTGTTATGATTTTCAAATGGATTTTTCTTCAACAGTTTTCTTTTTTCACGTGTAAATTTGAATTCTTCAGTTTTCTCTCTATTTTGAATAATCATGCTCATATATTGGAAAGGGATCTTAGCTATCAAAAAAAAAGAGAATAAAAACTTTAATTTATTTATGCTAATGTTCTGTTAGCTTCAGAGAGGGTGTAGAGAGAACGGGGAAGGGGATTTTATCTTGGCTCATTGCTTGATGAGGCGTTTCATTAATTTGCTGCCGTCGAATTTCTTTTCTAGCTTCTTCGCCGGCTACTTTCGATTTTGTCTATTTCTGTTTATAGCTTTATTATAAAGCACACACACTTACTTACTTACAACCTAAACACGTACTGTGATTAATTGTGGCGCTGCTGGTTGAGAATTGAACGCCATTTGCAACAAACTTTCGCTGACGTGGGCATCGCTTTAAAATTTTTATTATGGTGCGATTACGTATTGGAAACTTGGAGACAAAACTGGAATTAGAGTATCTGTATATGTAATTGTATTTGTATAGCTCGTGGGTGGATTTGTTGTAAGCTGTAAATGCGTGTATGTTATGTTAACAGCTTGAAACCTTCCACCTCCTTAGCTTTCAATCCACATACTCTTGTATTCGATCAGCAGCTGCTCTTCCACTCTTGAGCTTTCGCTCCATTTTATTTCATTTCATGCCATTCCACGCCCCCTATTCTCCAGCTTGACTTACGGCTTAACCTCAGCTGTTTTCTCAAATGGCCAGACATAGCTTTTAATTCTTATGTTGGCGCCCGTTTTTTATTTGCTTCTTTTTTTTTGCTTTTTACGCCGTTGGCATTGTTGTAAGTGTTCGTGCTTTTGCTTACCGTGCTACACGGATGAATTTATTAGCATCACAACAGAATAAAGGGAAAGAAACCCACAGGGCGAAAAGCAATAACAAAATGTAATGCCCTGTAAACGTGGGTGGGCGGCATTTAAAAATGTTTAATTAGTTTGACTGGCTAAATTGTTTGGTTTGGGTTATATTCGTGGGCATCCATTTCAAGACGTATCATTTTTCAACCTTCTCAGAATCCGTCGACCAACACCGAATGCTCACGGTTCAATGATTGATAAATTTAGCGGCTTTTCCAGTCACGGTGTCACGTGCAATTTAATCGTCTTACGATTCAATAGTCTCCCTCTCCTTCCCACACCGTTGATAAATGAGCATCTCTCACTGTGGTGTTTTTTTTGGCTCGCGAGTCTTTCTATCTCTTTCTCATTCCCGCGCTTCCTTTTGTTTTGAGTTCATTCATGAAAATTTCGCCGATCGCCTCTTTCTGAAGTCATCTGTCTGTCTTAGCGCGGACTGAGACAGCGACAGCGACGTCGTTGTTGTTGTTTCTGTTGTCGTTTGTCATTTGATACAAGCGACGAAGGAGTTTTATGAGCAACATTTGAAAAACGATATATGCAGTCCACAAACACGAACCCACACATACAAACATACACCACGCGTTTTTGGTGCGTGCAATGCAAATGCAATAGAGCGTGCGGATCAAGAGAGCAGTCGCCGTCGGTCTCTCAGTCTGTCTGCCTGTGTGGGAATGTGTGGGTGTTGCGTTTGTCTTTGCATTTTGTGCGGGTTTTCTTGTCACATATTCATGCGCTTGTTTGCCGGCTCTCCTGTTGACGTTTTTTCTTTGAAGCAGGGCTGAAAACGAATCGCAAGCATGACGCGTTTTAAAGCTCTCAACAGAATCCCATAGCAAAGATTGCATTTTTAAACATAACAACTGTTATTGAGATCACATTAAACGGACTTGTTTCAAATTCTGTTTCCAATCCCTGGTTTATCCTATTCACACACTTGCAATCGTTATTGTTGCTTTTGCTGTCGCTGTCACACACGTCGTTGTCGTCGTCGCAGTCGCTGTCGTGAGCTGAGCTTTACCTTTCATTACAAATTTCATTGTCTGTGCGCGCGGTCAGTTTTGAATTGTGTTGTTAAGTAAATGTACTTAACCCACATGACTTGTGGTTTTCTCGTCGTCGCCATAGTTGTTGTTTTTGTTGTTACCCCTGCTGTCATCACATCCAAAAAGCTGTCGGTCTTGCGGGCAGTGCGTGTGCTTTTAAAGAGATTTCTTAACCTTGAGTACCTTTCAGCATATGTTCACGTATTTTTTTACCTTCATTTCTCGTTTTATTTATTAACCAATTCTTTTTGCTTATTATTTTTTGGGTATATTAAATTGATGTTTGCTCAGTCTTTGTGTATTTGTGAGTGTGTGTGTATGTGTGTGTTTATTTATTTTAGGTCTACGTTCGTTTCCTTAATTAAACACTTGTTTCAAGCTTCGTTGAGCAATGCTAAAAACAACAAGAAAATCAACACTACATAAAAAACTGCCGACTGTCAAAAAATGTAATAACAAAATTGGCAAAAAATCACGTACGCATGTTTTGACTGATGCTGAAAATTTTTAATAATTAATATACATTTGTAAAAGTTAAAGGTTCGTTTAAAAGTTTTTGAAAGTAAAAAATTCAAAAGTCCACTACCATGTAAACTTAAAAACAAGTTGTTTTTTGGTATAATTGTTTAATTTGTTTTCAACTAGAGCTTTACGTTGTAAAAGAGCTTTTCTTACTGGTCGTTAAACTATTAATTGCTTACACATGTAACTGTTAATTAACAGCCGTCTGCGCTTTAACATTACAATACTCTAACGCACACACATGGATACATGCCTTACAAAAGAGCTCTGATTTTGGCACGTACTCCTTTATACAAATGTTTGTTCATTTGTTTGTAATTAATAGTATTGCGATTTTATGTGGCATGCGCTGAATGGCTTTGCAAGTGATTGATTGCGTTAGAAAGGTGAAAGCTTTATCCAGCTGTTGCTTGTCCCCGTTGTTTGACTTAACATATTGCTTGACAGAGTGAACCATGAGAGCTAACATTGAGCGGGGGAGAGCGACATTAGCAGCGCTGTTTTATTTATTGTCTCACTTACGCACTAGCTACAATGCACATTTATAAACTGTAACTTGTAATTTCCAACTTATTCAATTTGTATATACAACATCTGGCATATCATAGCACTGATCATCTCCTACACCCTTTAAACTTGGCTATTTAAGCTGTCAACTTGCCAGAAAGTTCCTGCTCCTATTGCTTGACAACAGCTGCTTCAAGTGAGAGCGCGCAATTGACAACAGGTGTGAAATGTAAGACGGCAGTTGTCCGCGACATGGCGAGAACTTACAGCGCACACGCAACGCTCGAGAGAGTCGAAAGTGGACTCGCAGTGCGCAGTGCACACAGACAAAAGTGAACCCTCTGTTAACCACTTCCCCTTCTGCTGCTATGCAAAAATTACAGATAAAAGAGGAAAAAATAAACGCAAACGGCATCGTCGCCATTACGAAATAACAAAAGAATGTGGCAGAGGGAGAGGCAGAGGCAGGGCCTCGCCTGGAGAGGCTGCCAGGCTGAATGACTGACTGGCCCTTTGTTTTTGGTTTGAAAAATTATTGTTGTTGCTGTTGTTTTGGGTATGTTGCCCCACACAACGAGTCAGAGCATTCTGAAAGAAAACTTACAAAACACAAAGCAACAGTTGTAAATCATCGAATTACCTTAAAATAATAGCAATCGCTCTCTGACTCTCTTTACTGCTGGAGCCACAGTCAGACGAAAATGAAATTGCCAAAAGCAAAAGCACAAAAACAATGTGAGAAGCCAGCAACAATTTCAACTTCTCATTCACTCGCAAAGCCACAAGGAGAGAGGGGGCGTCCATGGCAGATTTATGTATATTTGTGTGTATGTGTAAGTGTATATGCACATACATACATACACAAACATTCATACACACAGATACAGACTCCGACAGGCGACGGGCGATGTAGTTTTTGGCGACTTGCGAAATGAAGAAACCCTCAAAAAAAAAAAACACAACAACGACAACAGTATAAAAACTTCGTGTGTCAGTTACGCTTAATGAGCACAAATATTGCTCTCATTGTTGTTGCTGTAGATTTGTTGCTTTTGATTGCCGTACCGTGAGTCTCAGTCTCAGTTTGAGTCTGAGCCTGAGCCTCTGCCGAGGCTTCGAATTGTGCTCGAGCACTGGGGTCGATTTCAATAAAGACGACACTGGGGTCGCCAGTCGGAAATGCCAATACGTGGTGTGATCATTCCTCGCTCCGCTCTCCACCCCCCTACCCCACTCTCTGCCTACTTAGTCTGCTTGTGCCGAACTCACAAGTAAAATAAAAGCTGGCATGAAAGTTCATTTTCATATAAAGCGAAACATATGTATGTGTGTTTATGTAGATATGTATACATATGTATGTCAAGGCGTCGTAGAACTATTCAATGAATGTAAAGTTTACAACGCAATATGTCAATCAAATGAACGCATAAAAGCTTTATCCTCATTTTTGCTGCTCTCACACGGGGAGATGATGAAGTGATTCTGATGTGAACTTGTCCTGGTGTAATAAGGTAAGGTTGCGAATTCTGAATTAAAATCAACTGTCAAATATTTATTATTACACCATGCGTTACATATACCTAAGCAGAAAGAAATACAAGGGAAGATAGATATCTAAAAGCGCAGAAATGAAAATATTAATTAAATTGTATGATATTTTAAATGTTCTCATGAAATCGATATTTTGCAGCTCTAGGCATCAAGTTTCCTAAAGATTAACCGACAATGTTCGCCTTCGCCTTTGATTTGGCACTTAAAGAAACCTTCAAATTCGTATGTAGCTCAACAGAGCTCTCGAACTCGAACCCTATAAATAGCAAATCATCACCTGGTTCGAGTTAAGCAACAAATCGCCTTCGGCATCGCATTGAACGCACTTTAAACATTTTTTGCCTACTTATGCGTGTGGTAACGCCCCCTCCGGCTCAGCCTGCCATGAGATTCAAGATCCAAGTCTTGTTTATGACATGGCATGTGGCGCGCTCTTAAATTTCCAGTTGGCTCATAACCAATCTTGTTGTTTCTATTTTACTTTTGATATCCGTAACTTGCGGAGATTGGGTATATTGTATTTGTTAGAATGGATGTAACAGAGAGAACGAGTTATCTCCGACTCTTCAAGTGCATATATTTATTTTTGATCAGCATCAAGAGTCGATTTGATATAACCATGCCATAGATTACATGGTTCTTATGCTCATTCGTCTTAATGTATGCTGTAATTTTGGTAGCCTTGGAGCTTACATAGATAATCTAATATAAATTGTGTAACGGGTATCTCATAGTCGAGGTGTCGACTATATCTTTTTTACTTTTTTTGTTTTTATTGTTCGCGCTCAAATGTAAAACATTTCTGGACTTGCTAATGGTTATCATTGTCTTTTTTTTTGTGTGGGGTGGCTTAGGTGTCTCTACCTATTAGGCGTTGGTTCAGTTTTATTTCTTCAGAAATAACAAATTGGTGTAATTAGTGGCAATTTTAATGGGAGGTTGAGCTGAGGTTGTAATAATCATAACAAGCCCCAACAAGCTGTAGCTAAGTGTGTATGTAAATCCAAAAAGCGGTTCTCTTTTACCTCGATGTGCCCCAGGCAACTCATTGTGCAAAGGGGAGGTGTTGAGCCGCAAAATTGTTAAAGCCGGTTTCCCATACTTAGTGGGTGGCATCCACGGTCAAAAGTTGTGGGAATTCTACCTTAAAGTATAAGTATCTTCATTCTTTGCTCGCGTTCCTTTACAATGGCCCAATAAAAGAAGAGTGGCAAAAACTTTTAACCATTTTTTGATGTTAATATAACGAAATTACTTGACAAATACAGATATCATTCAGTTCATGATCATATCAAAATATTTTAGATATTGCAAGAGATGTAACAACTTTTTACCATTTTTTGATGTGAAAATCACGAAAAATTACTTGATAGCTGATTGGGAGTACAGATGTGCGACTTTTCAAGATCATATCAGAATATTTTAGATATTACAAGAGGTGTCAAAAAATAATATTAGTATTTAAAATTAATGTAGGCGGAACTAATTGAACTGGTTCTGTTGTTCTTAAAAAAGTTTATCCTCATGCCTTTAACAGAAACTCATTAAAGTAATAGCAACTTAACAGAATAACAGATTTAAAGTGAACAGAAATCGTAGTGGAAGGATAAAAGTATATGTAAATCGAGAATTCCAGAATTGATATTACTTTCCGATTTAGAAGTACATTATAATTACACACGTCACGCTGTGCAATTTAGTCGACTTGAGACAGTTGCTTATCTCTTAATATAAGTGGGTTTCACTTTTTAGATCCCCTATGAAGATAGTCACACATTCGAGCTAAGTTGGCTTTCAGTTTTGAAACCAGAAACGGAAGCCACGATTTAGTCGACACCCAACAGAGTTGTTTAACATAAGCAGCGATGATAACAGTAACAGCGCCTGTCACAATGACAGTGACAGTGACAGTCATCGCAATGTCATCAGTTGCTTTACGACGCTTCGTTGCATTCAGACAAAATTGTCTAGGAAACTGTTGTGTGTATGCCATGTGGCAAGAGGCATGTGTCATGGCTGCACTAGTGCGATAAATGCGCATTTCACTTTCTATCGTCGCGACCGTCTAATGACAGTTTAATTATTGTTGTTGTTGTTGTCGTCGTGCCCTCAACTGTCGCATAAATAACATTTTACAATCAACTGATTTATTGTTACTTTGTTTATGTTTTGCCATTTACCAATTATTGTATTTTGCTTTGTTTTTCTTATTTACGTTTTTGCTAATGGCGCACCCGCTTTTTGTTTATCTTTTCATGTTGCTCAGGTCGAAGACCCAAAACTAATTTAAGCAAACAACAACAATAGCAGCAGCAACAATAACAACATTAGGAAACACAACACAAAAATATTAAGTGCAAACAAGGAACCAACATTAAAATGTCCGGCAATCAACAGCAGCAGCAACAACAACAACAGCAACTACAACAACTACATCAACTGAAAAGCCAGCAACAGCAAAAGACATCGACAGTAGCAACAGGAACAACAACAGCAACAACAATAGCAGCTAACACTTTGGCCAACAATTTGATAAAAATTAATAGCGTTGACAAAATTGTACATAAAACGACAGCCACAGCAATTAGCAAGCAGCAACAGCAACAACACCAACAGCAACAACAATTTCAGCAAAGACGCTCATTGCTGCCAGCAACAACAGCAATAACAACAACAACGCCGACGGCAGCGCAGCAAAGCGTAACGCCAACGCCAACAGCAGCAGCGCAGTCGTCGCATCAGCTACAAACTGTGGCCACAATACATCAGCAACACTCAACGCAACAGCAACATACACACGCAACAACAGCATCGCGTCTGCCCATACAACAACAACAACAACAGCAGCAACAACAACAACAACCACAGCAACAACATCTCAATAACAATTCTAAGGAGTTGCAGTCCCACACTCAGCTACCGCCCACGCGACGCAGCTTCTATCAATTGCAACAACAACAGAGCACGCTCAAAGCACATCTTAAGGCGCCCGCACACTCTATACCCCCTCGCTATCAACCACCGCCGCAGCCGGGACCAGGCGGCGGCATCTTGAAGCCCCACTTGCCGCTTAAATATCCACCGGATATACCACAACTAACCAGCGTCTATATACCCGATTCTGTTAAGCAACATCAACAACAGCGACAGCAGCAGCAACATTCGCGCTATCTGCAACAGCAGCAACAACAACAGCAATCCGGCAAAGCACAACAGGATATGCTTAAGTTTGTGCGCAAACCGGAACAGGAACATCCGTCGCCCGTTGCATCGGTCACTTCCAGTGTGGCCAACAACAACACGGGCATTCCAACAGCCAATGGCGGACGTTTAACAGTCGAACAGAATCGACAATTGCAGGTAATGTTAAGTCACTGTTGAATCACTTTTGCCTGTTATGCTAAATTTTAAAATTATTATTCAACGCAGTCCCTGGTTAATGAGCTCCGCGCGCTGAAGGAACAAAATCAGCGTCTGCTGGATGACAATCAGGAATTGCGGGACTTATGCTGCTTTCTGGACGATGATCGTCAAAAGGGTCGCAAGCTGGCACGAGAATGGCAGCGCTTTGGACGATACACGGCCAGTGTAATGCGACAGGAGGTGGCAGCATATCAGGTGAGTCGAACAGGCATTTCTTAATTTTTGTAAACATTTCATGAGATTAATAGGCATAACCAGTTTTTTAATAAAATTTAGAGTCAAACAAAAAAAAATTATTATTTAAGTAGTTCCTTATATTAAAATTTTAAGGTTAAAGCCATTTACTTATTTTTGATTAACCATGGAATATCAATTTTATTTAAACAAAAATATATGGCTTCTGTTCTATAAATTTCGTGACAATTTCTGTAACGTTGAGTCTCTGGTCAACAGTTGAAAAATAATGTTAACTATAAATTACAGTCAGTTACATTTGCTCTTAGCGACTAAGTTAACAGCCTGTGATATTTTAACTTAACATTTCCGTTTGCATTCTCAGAACAAACTGCGTCAGCTGGATGACAAGCAACAGGAGCTGATCACGGATAATCTGGAGCTGAAGGAGCTTTGCTTGTATTTGGACGAGGAGCGCGCCCATGTGGCAGCCAATGCGCTGTGCGCCGGCTGTGGAGCAGCTACGCGTAACGCGCTGCGAGATGATGGAGACGGCTCCAGTTCAAGCACGAACGCGGACGAGACAATCACGGCGCTGCGCAACTATGCGGAACAAAGGCAATTGCCGGTAAGTGGCAAATATTAGAAATACCAGAGACTTAGACTCTTGCAACACTCGATAACAACAATTCGAATTCTTTTTGTTGCAGGATCTGCGCAACGCCCACACGCTCAATGATCAGACGTTGCAATATGTGCGCTCGCTGGAGCGACGCATACAGCAGCTGGAAGAGGAACGCACAACGCCCACAGGCAATGTGCAGCAGCATCAGCAACAACAACAGCATCAGCAGCAACAGGCGCAGCCAGCAACAACAACAACAACAGCAGCAGCATCACCAGCCAAATTAGCACCTTCGCCACATCCACATCCATCACATCCACATTCACACCCACATCAACACCCACATACACAGCAGGACATCAGTCAGGCGGTTGCAGCCGCTGCGGCAGCAGCTGCTGCTGCTGCTGTTGCGCTGCCGGAACCAATTGCCGGACGTCCAGAGGCTGTGGTGCGAGCCTTGCAGGTCCTCGAGGTGCGGGAGCAGCTGGAACGGGATCGTCTGGGCAATCTGACGGGCAGTGCCCTCGACCAGATGGACGATGGCGAGAAGGCGCTGGTGCGAGAGATGTGCAACGTTGTCTGGCGCAAGCTGGAGGGCAGTCCACATGGACCCACAGCTCTGGAGCCGCTTTAAGCATTTAAAATCCCTCTCACACACAAAATACAAAACTAAAACTTGGCTAACACACACACCCACACCTAAATACTAAACACACATTGTACAAAGTTCAAACCTATGACCTAAGCTTAAGCGCTTTATTTAAAAACTAAAAAAACAAAAGAAATACTCAAAATACCTATTTTTTGTAATCCTTGACTGTTATTTTTTTTTATTTTGAATGCACTCAATGTTAACTTACATTAACAGGGCCGCATTCAGCAGCTACTAAGATTATTCTACGAGCTGTCTTAAAAAGATTAAATGCTAAAAGAAATATTTTCATAATTAAGCATGTCTTTTAATAATTTGACGATTGAGAAAGGGAAATTAAAATGCCCAATATTTCAATTATGCCTATCTTTGGGTTAATCTCTGTAAAAACATCTATGTAAGGTCCTTTTAAAGTTGGCACAAGTAGCGAATTCTCATTTGAGAGCTGCAAATTAGAATTTTGCAAGCAGTGCGCATGAACAGCATGCTAGCCCATGGTGTACGGTACTGTTACAAATGTTCTAGGGTTGCTACATATTCACACTTGGCCATAAAATTAATCACAATACACAGTTTCGCTTGCTGGTCGGTCGCCAGCTTTCTACGCTTTGCTGGCCACAGCTTACAGACTTGTTTAGTTGTTGCTGTTTTCAGAGACAAACGTAAATTACCACAGAGCAGTTTAACCTGATTTTCTTCGGCAATTGGAGGCCTCAGTATCACATTCATTCACAAAACCGACAACAACAGCAACAACAACAAGCCATGATGCAGCAGAAATGCAAGGCAACCCAATTTCAGCTAATTCACGTATTGTCCAGTCAGAGGCTCCAAAGTGTGAACATGTGAGTTAATTTACTGCCATTATATGTACATATATGCAAAGCATTCAAGCTTTTGCATTTGTTGTTGTGGTAAGCAGTGGGGGGAGTCGGATAAGCATCAGCCGGTCGCGTGTGAAAAGAATGAGGCAAAGCAAAAGTGGAAGGAGTTAAAAGCGAAGCGCAACTATAACATAAGCATGCATAAATTAACAGACGACTGTTAAGCAAAGCTGCGCTGCAAGCGTCTGCTGTTGCAGCAAGCAGTTAAAAGTGCAGTGTAGAGAGATGACATTTGCTAGTGCCAAATGCAGATTATGCATGCCACTTGCTTAAAAAAGCGGTTTGTATTTATAATATTATTACTTATATAAATTGCAAGTCACTTATAAATGTAACGGTCTGCATTTAGTTCAAACCAAGTGTCAACGTAGCACCAATATAGCAGTTTTAAAATGGAGCAAACCGCCAAGAATAGCAAATAAATAAGCACAGATTAGAGTCAGCAATGTAGACGACGACAGCAACAGAAAAAGTAGCAGCAGCAGCAGCTGAAGAGAAAAGCTGATCAAGTCGACGACGCACAGCATCCAAATGCTTGGATTGTTGGAGCTGAAATTGAAGTTGAAGTTGAAACCGAAGCTGGAGTGGAGACTGGGGCACATTTATAGTTGAACAACGCAGCGGAACGCACGCAATACTCTTCTTGGAAGGAGCTGTGAGTGGAGCAGCAATCGCACATGGCATTGGCATTGGCATTGTCGACATGGAAGCCATTAAACTACAGTTGTTGTTGTTTTTGTCGTCGATATTGCTGTTGTTGTTGAGCAAGTGCAATAAATTCGTGAGCTTATTACGATGCGCGACTAAAAAGAAAGTTATTGTCGTTGGTGGTGGCTCAGCCGGTTGTTGTTGTTGCTGTTGTGGTGCTGCTGCCAGTGGTGTCGCCTGTTCTGGGAACCTGCTGCTGCCTGTTTGCATACTCATTGCTGCTCAGCTGTGCCAGGCAGCACCATCATCATCATCACTATCATCATCATCATCGGCAGCAGCAACAAATGAAACCGCCTGGCCACCCATGCAGCATTATGATATTTGGAGCGCCGACTTGAAATCGCCATCAATGGATATGGATATTGATCTGATCGAGCAAGTGGAAGAGGAGTTGCCAGCACACGAACAATTGTTGCTGCAGGACTACAACAACGACGACTACAACTACCAATTGAACAACTTCAGCAGCGGCAGTCGACAGCCCAAGGGTAAGTGTTGCAAGGTCAGCCTAATGAGATTATTAGAGTAGTCAAGTTCTGGAAAACACATTCGCCACAATTTCACCTAATTCAATCGTATTTCTCAGTATAAATAATTCAGTAAAAAGTTAAGAGTAAGACAAGCAAAGTTTTCCACACACCCCTAGTTTTATTTTATTAAATTACATATGACTTTGTCATTATTTATTTATCTTTTGTGTAGAAAACTCACTCCAATATTGCAGAAAGAAAGGCAACAATTTTACAAAAGTTTAAGATAGTTTGTCAGCATAGCAAAATAAGTTTAATGTACATCTCAAAAAATAATTATGTATCTCAACAGAAAGATGTTTGGAAAATTCTAGCTCTCAAATTAAATTGAAAAAAAAAAATTTTTGGTATTTAACAGAACAGAAAAAGAAGGTTATTTAAAGTTAAAGGCTTTTCACTTTTATTTCTCAGTTCTTCGTTAAATTTGGTTGCACTGCTTTGTGAAAGCACTAAAGATGAGTTAACGACAATTCTTAAAGTTTTCAAAAATATTTGAGTAAAAGACATTTGTAGATTGATTTTGTGTAGCCTACTTTTTGGAACATCCCTTAAGTTCTGCTAAGAACTCACTCTAAAATCGAATTCACGATTAGTAACAAAATTACTCGTCTTTCCCATGTGCAGTGATCCATCTATTTCCCGTGCCCGTGGATGGGGAATGCCTGTCGGATGACGGTCGTCGCCTGGGCAACTGTTTCAATGCCTACGAGTGCCGTCAAAAGGGCGGCCAGGCGAGAGGGGAATGTGCCATGGGCTTCGGCGTCTGCTGTGTTTTCCTGGCCGACTGCAATGGAACAATTGCCAACAATTTGACGTACATTGTCTCGCCGGGTTTTCCCAGCTTCATGCCCAGCAACTTTACGGAGTGTAAAATCAAAGTGAAGATCATGGGCGATGAAATCAGTCAGCTGCGTATCGATTTCCATCACTTTTCGCTGGGACAGCCCAATCGAAGGACGGGAGTTTGTGATGGAGATGTGTTCAACATCAGTGGGGGACCCAGGGGATCCTTCCTGCTCTGTGGCCAAAACAGTGGACAACATTGTGAGTAATCAGTGAATTTTATCAATTTTATTTATCAGAGTATTAATTCCAAAAATAAACTTTTCCCAAAAATTAGCAAATAATATAAATTAATTAAAATCGCGAAAATTGTTATAATTATCTACACTCATGATCAAGATAATGACTCAAAGTAAACACAACTTTTTCAAAATTTAAACGGGGAAAACAGTAAATGTAATTAGATAAAAATATAAATACATCTACTTATTACTATAATCTCTTTGAAAAACTGCGAACTAAATATTCTAAGTTACTTAATATTTTAAATACTTCAATTTTAAATATAACATTTTAACGAATTAATGAAATTTATATCTGTTTCGCTACTCATTTTATGAAATCATCCACTTTAATACCCTGTAATATCCTTCTAGTGTACTACGATGTGGGTATTCCGTCGCTACCCCGCCAGTCGACGCTGTATGGCAGTATACGTCCGGCATTGCCCGCGAATGCAACTGCCAGCAATCAACTCCAGGATCAACTGATTGAGATCAGTTTGAATGTCTCGAAGCGTTTTCTGCCCATGCGATTGTGGGAGATACGCGTGCTGCAGATACCCTTTAGTCAGCGTGCGCCGGCGGGTTGCCTGCAATACCATACGGGAGTCGAGGGCGTCATCCAGACCTTCAACTTTGCCGAGAACGGCAGACACTTGGCCAACCAGCATTACAGGATTTGTGTGCGTCAGGAGCTGGAGAGATGCTCGATTAGCTATCAGCCGTGCGATGAGCAATCGTTTCGCATTGGCGGCGGATTGGGTGGCGGCTCCTTTATGTCCAACATGAGTGGAGGCAGCGGTTCAACTGCAACTGCAACAGCGTCAACACCAACAGCGACAACGACAACTGGCAATGCAACAACAACAACAACATCAACAACCAGCAATCTCTTCCAGATGCTCAGCAATTGGATCAATAACACGACAACAACATCGACGCCAGCAACAACAACCACAGCGACAACCAATGCCAGCACCACAACAACAGTTGCTGCGACAACTGAGAGCAGCAGCAGCAGCACGACAGCAATGACAACGCCAGCAATGACAACAACAGCAATGACAACAACAGCAATGACAACGACAGCAACTCCCGTGCGTTCCAGCACGACAGCTGCCCCGGACGATTATCCCGAGTATGATGAGCCCGAGGAAGATGATGAGTACGGAGAAACGCCCTCATCCTCGCCAGCAAATGACGATGTCGAAGGTTCCGGCGGCAATGAAGATTATGACAGCGGCAGCATCTTTGATTTCTTTGGCGGTGGCAATAGAGCAACCACCGCACAACCTGGAGTATCTCGCAGACCACGTCCAGTTGGTGGTGCCACCTCCTCCTCATCCTCCTCTGGCTTTGATCTTTTTGGCTTTCTGCGCAGCGCCTTCGATTTGCGACTGCGACATAGACGGCGTCGTCGAGAGGCGCGTCAGTTCTTTAGCACCTGCTCGGATCGCATTACGATGCCCTGCATCATTGAGGATTTCATTGGCACCGGGCTGGGTCCCTTGCCGGGCTGTGAGCCCGTGCATTGTGGCTCCCAGTTCTGCTCCTCGGGCGTCTGGCCGTGTCGCATTGAGAGCACCGTCACCCCGTTCTACATTGGAGTCCATTTCGGGGATGGACGAGCACCTGGCAAGGCCAATGCCGAGGACAATATCGGCGCCTGTCTGCGCTATTCCCAGGTGCAGTGCATCTAGCTGGAGATTAGCTTTTATTTCGTTTTAAGAAAATCATATACGTAAAAGAAATTGTTAATTACAATTAAATTATAACGGGGATTCCCACGACAAATTCCTTGATTCCTGGCTAGAAATATTCTCCCGCTGCCTCAAAGGCTTTGGGACAATGCAGCTTCGCCATTTTGGCATAGGCGCTGCTCGAGCCCACCTTGATGGGCATCTGATACGAATTCCTGTTCCACACGTGCAACACATACGAATCCCTCGTCCTCTCAAGAGTTTCTTCCACAAACTCGGGCTCAAAGAAGTGTCGCCAATCTCTTGGCTTTACCGCGTAAAAGGCATTCCGATCGAACACCTGAAAGCCATTACAACGCTTCCGATCCTCCAGCATCATTGTGATGTTCTTTGTACCACAGAAGCTTTGTGCCACACGTGTAATCACTCCTGGTCCATTGTTGCCCCAATCCTTGCCGTCGAAATGTTGCTGAAAGTCACGAAGACAAGAATCCGCAAACTGATGACCGAATCCAGTGGGACTCAGACTGACGACTCCGATAGCCACATGGGTGTCCGACTCAGCTCCCGCATAGTTGAGAGGCACCTCCTCCAAGCTGCGCAGCAGCACAACATCCATGTCCAGGTAGATGCCGCCAAAGTGGAACAGGGTAATCAGCCGCAGAAGATCGGACATGTGAGAGATCAAGTAGCTTGGAGAGGGACAGAAGTTAAATGAGACGTGAGGAGTAAGTAAGGATTCAATCCCACCTGGAGTGGAACAGCTGTCCATCTCTGAGCCAATCCTCAATGGGAGTTCCCTCCGCATATCGCATTAGATTCAGTCGACGCAGCTGCACATTTGGATAGCTCAGGATGGCATCGATCAGGGGCTCCTTACTCTCATCTTGGGGCTGATTCCTGGGACTAGCGAAGAGGACAAACACCTGGAAGTTGGGATTGTGCAGGGCGGCTGATTCAATGGCACAAGCCTGGCGAGAAGTCAACTGCAGCAAATGGGGATCAATGGGGCAGCTCGTCTCCAGAAAGAATATAGTTCTTCCCGGGGTGGGTCTGGGTTCCGTCAGCAGCACATCTCCCAGAGCCTTGAGACGATGTTCAGTCAGGTAATCGGCGCCCTGTTGATCCTTGTGCAGGAAACATCGAATTGCCCTATGCGTCTCCATATGCCATTTGTAGGTGCGCTCCATGCTGACCAGAAGGATCACAAAGATGGCTAGGAACATTAAACTCAGGCATCTATTCTTGATGAACTGAACTAGAAGCTGCGGCAGGTGTGATGCCATTTCTATCAGATATGGACTAAGACTAGCTAAAATATTGTATTTATTTTAAATGACCGAGAAGCGCATCCAATTGCCATTCATCTGTATACCCTGTAAATATCTGAATGCCTAAAGAGGCTGTTATCGACTGGTACATACGTATGGGACAAATAAAATTTATTGCATTTAATTGGAAATATTAAATTATATTCCTACTCTAAATCCCTAATTCTAACTGATTGGAAATAGTCCACGCTAGTGACGAAGCATCACAAAGAGTTAAAGCTTTTCAAATAAAACCATAATATTTCTTAAACTATTTATAATTATATTGATTTTATTTTTATAACTAAATAAAAATACAAAAAAAAAAAAAAAACAAAAATATAAATTGGAAATTTACAGGGAATTGAAAGTCAAACCATTTACGATTATTTGAAATTAAGCACTAAGAGGGCATTTTAGAAAACTATCAAAACCAACAGACTGCTAAATATAGAAAATTTTTAAATTTTCAAATTCTGTATTAAAATTCCATAAAATTCGGGGTACTTATTCCTTTCTAGAAAATTTGGTCTTTAAGTTTAAAATATGTGAAATTTAAAACAAAAAAAGATTTTTCAAAGGATTTAGATAAGGATAAAGTTTAAATTGTTTGATAACTTAAAAAACTATTTACATTCCCTTTATATACACTGTGAATTATCTTTGCATTTGTTTCGTTTTTGTAAATCCCAAAATAGGGGGCAACTGCTAGAGGAGTTCCTTCAACTATCATATTCTTTTGACTCTAATTCGATTAGTTACAGTAAATTGTAGAGTCGATTTTAGTTTTAGCCACAAATTTGCCACATAGAATGTAACGAAAGTTTCTACAGACATGATTTCATCATTTATCTATTTTATTTCACTTTAAATTGAAAGATTTTAAACTGAAAAATCTACCTTCAGCCATGAGATCTTGTATGAAATATCTTGAATCCTCCCTAGAAATATTTTCCTGCTGCCGCATAGGATCTGGGACAATTCTGTGCCGCAATCTTTCCATAGGCAGTGCTCGAGCCGACCTTGATGGGATGTTGATGGGAGTGCTTATTCCACACATGTATCAAATACGAGTCTTTCGTCCTCTCCAGAGTTTCTTCCACGAATTCAGGCTCAAAAAAGTGCCGCCAATCCGTCCAAGGGACCGCATAAAAGGCATTCCGATCGAACACCTGAAACTCACGGCAACGCTTCCGATCCTTAAGAATCGCTGTGATGTTCTTTGTACCACAAATGGTTTGTGCCACACGTGTTATCACTCCTGGCCCATTGTTGCCCCAGTCTCCTCCATCAAAATGTAGTTGGAAGTCACGAAGACAAGATGCCGCAAACTGATGACCGAATCCAGTGGGAGCTAGACTCATGACGCCGTTGGCTATATGGGTATCCGACTCAGCTCCTGCATAGTTGAGAGGCACATCCTCTAAGGTGCGTAGGAGCACGACATCCAGATCCATATAAATGCCACCAAAACGATACAAGGTGATCAAACGGAGCAGATCCGATATATGAACGATCAGGTAGCTAAAGGAATCGATTCGAACCAGATTAATAAGGAAGAAATGAATGAAAGAACGCAAGGTATCCCACCTGGAGTGGAACAGCTGTCCATCTCTGAGCCAATCCTCAATGGGAGTTCCCTCCGCATATCGCATTAGATTCAGTCGACGCAGCTGCACATTTGGATAGCTCAGGATGGCACCGATCAGGGGCTCCTTACTCTCATCTTGGGGCTGATTCCTGGGACTGGCGAAGAGGACAAACACCTGGAAGTTGGGATTGTGCAGGGCGGCTGATTCAATGGCACAAGCCTGGCGAGAAGTCAACTGCAGCAAATGTGGATCAAGGGAGCAGCTCGTCTCCAGAAAGAATATAGTTCTTCCCGGGGTGGGTCTGGGTTCCGCCAGCAGCACATCTCCCAAAAGTATGGGCAGATCCTTGACTGTGGATTCAGAATCTGAATTCGAGTTCATGAAACACACCGAAACTTTCTGCACTGCCCATGACCAGTTATACAACATTAATAGGATGAAGACAAGGATCACAAATAGCGGAAGCGACAACAATCGGAATTGTTTGGCACACAGCGGATGACGCAACAACATGATGTCGATGCATTCAGATGTGCTCGGATACTGAGCAGTTTTAGTTTAACGAGCCGCATACTGAATTGCTTGCATACCCTGTAAACAAATAGCTGAAGAGTGTCTTATCAACTTGTGATTGCATATGCAAGCTGAAATAAAAAGTAACTTCCTGTCTTTTACGTACTAATCGCCCATGGTAAACACATCTACAGGGTGTAAGTGTAAGTAAACATTAATTTCTATAAAATAAGCCAAAATTTGCAGATCAATAGTTTTCACTGTGCTTTCGAAATCGAATGTATGCATAGAATAAATATAAACAGAACACTATTCTAAGAATTCCATACATATATATATATTTGCCGTATTGTATAAAGGGTATGTATACATCCATAGAAAAACTATTTTTGAGTTTTGAACAGAAAAAAGAATTTACATTCTAGATTGCTACGTAATGATCTAGAGTACTTCTTGAGATTAAAGTGTGTATTATTTAAAATTAATACATTATTTCACTCTCTCGTTGAGATTGTAATTATTTAAATATTTGAAATTCCATTTAATGGGACAGTCACAAATACTATAATACCCTTGCTCTCTCTCTCTCTCTTTTTTGATATATGTGCAGATCGGCACCGATTTCAAGATATTTCTTTAAAAATAATTTTACCAATTTTGATAACAATACATTTTGACTAGAATCTCAATTGTTTATGTACAATACATTAATCTGCAAGGGTATTCAATCGTCGGCTGACCGAAGCTGGAGATTCTTTCTTATACACATAACACAAATACAAATACTATTCGATATTTTCTTAGAGTACACATGAAAGTATTATTTGTTCGTACGCTGCATTCTTAATTGTTAATTGAACATATCAGTAGTCAAAAATTTAAATTCAGAATATAAAAAAAAACATTAATATAGTGGAATTATTATTTCGAGAGCTGTGCTAAATAAATGTGCGTATTTCCTTAAAGTTTTTATACCCTGTTCCCATTTAACCCATTTAGTACATATGCAGGGTATCTCGTATTCGAGCCCTCCTAGCGATTGTTTCTTTTGGAATGTGCGTTCCTAACAAACATAACAACAATTGAACCTATTCGAATTCGAATTCGTATTTTTCCCTCCCCCTTGCTTGGTCTTTGGTATGTTGAACTGTTAATTGAATCATTGACCTCTTAGAAGTATTCTCCGGCCGCCGCATACGATCTTGGACAGTGCTGTTCGGCATACTTGCCATAGGCGGTGCTCGAGCCGACTTTAATGGCTTGCTGTTTCGAGTGCTTGTTCCACACGTGCACCAAAATCGAATCTTTCGTGTGCGCCAACGTCTGTTCCAACAGTTGTGGTTCGAAAAAGTGTCGCCAGTGCTTCCAGGGCACGGCGTAAAAAGCATTCCGATCGAACACCTTGAAGCCCAGACAACGCTTGCGATCCTCCAGCATAAGTGTGATATCCTTGGTGCCACAAATAGTTTGTGCCACACGTGTTATGACACCTGGTCCATTGTTGCCCCAATCGCTGCCATCGAAATTGTGCATAAAGTCGCGTAGACACAAATCGGCAATCTCGTGACCAAACCCCGTGGGGGCTAAGCTCATAACACCTGCGGCTAGGTGAGTATTGGACTCGGCGCCCGTAAAATTGGGCGGTACATCTTCAATGCTGCGCAGCATAACCACATCCATATCCAGATAGACGCCACCATAACGATACAAGGTTAAAAAGCGCAGAAAGTCCGATATATGCGAGAAAAGATAGCTGTAAAAAGAAATTGATTTGGTAAATAATCAAAGGAATGCACGTAAGTAGGTATAAGGGAATACAAAAAATATATTATTAAAAAATAATTAAATAAAAAATTAATATAAATACTAAATATATAGAATATAAAATAGATTTAATATGTTAATGAAATTATTAACTTGAAGTCTGAACAATAGCTTAATAAATATGAAGAGCGTAAGAATCAAAATGTGAAAAGTTTACATACAACGTTCATTGTGACTAGTCCATTAATTTATAAGAAACGCCTTGACAAATATAAGGAAAAAAAAAGATACAAAATAATATGAATATAAAAAAAAGAGCAATAGTAATAATATAATATAGAATGTAATTTATAATAATAAAATTAAATTAAATTAGATTAATCACTCACCTGGAACGGAAAAGTTTGCCATCATTGAGCCACTGCTCGATGGGCGTGCCTGTGGCATATCGCCAAAGATTAAGCTGACGAAACTGCACATTGTTGTAGCTTAATAAGGCATCGATAAGAGGTTGGCGCTGGCGTTGGCTGCTGCTAGTGTTGTTGCCGACGTGATGATAGGTGGGACCGGCAAATAGAACAAACACTTGGAAATTCGGATTATGCAATGCGGCTGATTCTATGGCACACGCCTGACGTGCCGTCAGTTGCAACATGTTGTACTGTGAATCAGAGCTCTGGCCAGGCCGTTGCCGTTTGCGCCTGTTTGGCCTGTGGCAACTGGTCTCATGAAAGAATATACTGCGTCCAGGGACGGGCTTCGGTTCCGTGAGCAGAACATCGTCAAGAATTTTTGGTATATTCACATTTGTTGCATCCGTCAATGTGTCGATTGATTGTGACTCCGATTGCTCTCTGTCCATAAAACAGAGTTTCGCATCTTTTTGCCATGTATAAGTTAAAAGAATGCTGCCCACGAGCAGCACAATCAGCGCCAGAAATAGTAGGCGCAATCGTCCATTGTTTAGAAAACGCGCTAGCATTAGCGGCAGACGCATTAACATGGCGATGCAGCCTAAAATGCATAAGATTTACAAGGTTGCACTTTGTCTTATTAGTTGGCGTTCACTTACTCAATGCTTATTGTTGTGATTTCATTGGATTATCATAATTGTGACAGCTGTATAAGTACGAAGTTCTATAAATAATCATATCAATAAATACAGACGGACAAATAAATTCATCCACACGAACAGTGCTGCCAGATTCGCTTTTTCCCGTCAAATCTGCCTTTTTAAAGGGCATTTGCTAGAAAAATTTGAAAACAGAGGGCATCGGGAATTCTGGGTTTTTAATTTTTTAAAATTCTTTTTCAGATTTTCTTCAGGGAAAATTTAAAGCAAATATAAAAAAATTCACTTCGTGAAATGGAAAATAATGACAGCACAACAAAATTTTGGTTGCCATTGATATATTATCGTTGCCTTGGTCCAGCGCCGAAGTGGAGCGCATTCTCGGGAGAAAATACTGGAATTAATGAATTGAAAAACTAGGTTTTTTTTATGTCTTTTTCATTAATTTTTCAGCTTTTTTGCATCGTTCCTCCCGTCAAAAACAGCTTTTTTCAAACAAAAGTTGGCAACGCTGCACACGAATACACACAGCCAACTACAGAATTTTACATTTTACTGTAATGTTATTTACAGCTTGACAAAGACATTTCTGTAACATATGTATACCAAACACTTTAGTATTTTTACGATAACAGTCACAGTTACTTATGTAAAATACTGCTACTATTAAGTGTGGAGCGCACAGAGTTAAGGTGCGTTCTCAAAGCAAAGCAGTTCACAACTTCACAAGGCAATGTGAACACTAAATGCATTGACACAAAATTGTGAAGTCACAAAAATGTGACATTTCAATGTAAACACCACTTTCACATTCTGTTAAAAATTTTTTGCGAAGGAGATTGACACAATTTTGTTGAAAACTATGTTAACTCCTGTTAAAGTTGAGCAGCTCAAATGAGCCCAATCCCATTGTGAAAGCACATCGAGCAAGTTGGTTTTTCTACACATTGTGAACGTCAAAGCTAAAATTGTACTTGTTGCTTTTCGGGCCTTTAGCATTGATTTTGATTTTTAAAAAATAAATGGATTCACAAGATGAAACTAAGCTTGCTGCTTTGGCGGTCATTGGACTGTGGCTTTGGACTTTGGCTGCTGGAAATGAATTTGACTCGTATGCCAAGCTAACGGGAGAGCTGCGAGTCTTCCGTTCAAACTCAAAAATTATTTGCGGATGGACGGAGCAACGTTCGACCTGCTCTCTTTTTGGGTAACTCCACTAATCAAGAATAAGACAACAAATTTCACCAGGCGAGCGACTTGCGGTGCCTGCGATATTTAGCCTCTGGATCAAGCATGACGAACCTCTCTTACGAGTTCAGAATTTCTTAGGCGGTTATATTAGCAATTATTCCTGAAACTTGCGATGCTATTTTCAAAGTATTGAAAGACAACTATTTAAAGATACTTAAGTTTATTTATTGCAAAAGTATAATTAGGGGGTTCACTTGAACATAGTGCTGTTCCACGGCAGCATAAAAAGATTTTTGAATAAAAAAATGCAAATAATATTATCAAAGATGCTTTTCTTTCCTTGTTATCTACATTCATTACTGTCTGTAGAAAATCCATTGCTTCATGTGTTACGCAAGTTGTTCCACTTATCCAGTGCGTTCTTTTTGCTAGCCTCCAAATTCAGAGCAATGGAGCTCCAACTTGCATCCTTGGCCTCCCGGCTTTTGTAGTTTTCACTACGCACATTCCAGAGAAATACCACTGAATGATAACCCGACGTCCAATGTTTTTAGCTTGCTTGTTATCCATATCCGTTTTTAAAGAAATGTAACCTTTTCAATTGGTGGACAATTGCAAAGTGACATTTCTTTGTTTTTATTCGTTTTGTGGAACTTGTTATTGTTCAATTGCGAACATTTTGTGAACATTTTGATTCCTTGTGATTTTTTGCGATGCTCTTTACATTGACTGTTAGTGTTTACATTGAAGGCTTTCACAAGGCTTTCCACAATTTTGTGAAGTACAAATTTTGTGTTGCCAATGTAAACACTTTGTCGTATTTCGCAAATCGTCACAAATCATAACAAAATGTGATATCACATTGCGAAGCAGTGAGAACCCACCTTTACTCTTGCTGAGGAGTAAGTATGTAAAAATTTCTGCTTTCTGCTTGGTACAAAATTAGTTTTAAGTAAATAATAAACATTTAAACTATGAGCAATAAACTTGGGTTAGAGTCACCCGTTTTATAAATTAATTAGAGTTAGCGAGCCATTTTAGATCAGTACAAATTAGAAGTAAGAAATTGTTATCGATTGTCACTTTAAGACAACATATTTTGTGCCTGTTTTTTGAATTGTAAAATTTTTGTTGTAATTGTACCGTTTCTGGGTTTTGTCATACGCAAAGTGTACCATTTTGAAAAATGTAGGAATTAAACTAGTAATCAAAAAGTCTTTTAAAATTAATTATTATGCATAAAAACGTGTACCATAGATATTGTTTGACATTTAAAAATATTCACCAGCTGCCGCGTACACTTTGGGACAATGCTGTTCCGCAAATCTTCCATAAGCAGAGTTGGCGCCAACTTTGAATCGGCGTTCGTATGAAACCTTATTCCATAAATGTATTAAATAAGAATCCTTTGTCCTAGCCAAGGTTTCGTTTAGTAACTTGGGCTCAAAAAAATGTCGCCATTGTTGCCAGGGAATCGGGTAAAATGCTGTCGAGTTGAATACTTGGAATCCGTTGCATACCTTGTTATCTGACACAATTTCCTTAATCGAATTCTTACCGCAAATCTTTTTGACCACGCGGCCCATTAAACTGGGCCCATTATTTATATAGAGTTTTCCATTATAATTTTGCTTAAAATCACGCAAGAATATTTCTGCAATTTCGTGACCACTGTACGTGGGCTCCAGACTGATCACAGCATTGCAGAGGACATTAGGTTCCTGGGCACCTACATAGTTCAGAGGTAGATTCTCCAAGCTACGTAAGACTATCACATCAATGTCCATATAGATGCCCCCAAAGCGATACAGACTCATTAGTCGAAGCAAATCGGATGTATGTTCCGTCAGAAAGCTAAAAAAGAAGTGATCTTTAATGTGGATTACCAAAATTTAAAAAAAATTGGAAAATAAAATTAGGATGCATTTAATGTGGAAATCAGACAAAGACAAGAAGACAAAAATTAGAGAAAGCTAAAATGAAAATTCTACTTGTAACTTATGATCTTGCTCATCTTAGTTTAAAAATCTAAAAGTTACTGGATGACTGCAATTTTTAATAAAAAAATTTTTTTGTCGCATGAGGTTCGGATGAGGTTCTCTTAATGCGAGAGAATATATGAAAATTGAAAAGAATCAAAAGAGCCTACCTTGAATGAAACAGTTCTCCCTTATTGAGCCAATCTTCGACTGGAGTATCCCTCGCATACCGCCAGATATTCAACCGCCGAAGTTGAACATTCTTGTAGCTTTGAATGGCCTCGATAAGCGGAAGCTTCTGGTCTGTCACCTTGGGAAGGTACGTGGGACTGGCAAATAGAACGAATACTTGGAAATTTGGATTATGTAGAGCCGCAGATTCGATGGAACAGGCCTGTCGCGCCGTCAAGTTCATAATGTGCTGCGTGTCTGGGGAATGGCATTTGGTTTCGTGAAAGAATATTGTTCGACCTGGTGTAGGTTTAATATCCGAGAGCAGGACGTCTTCCAGTATTGTGGGACTGTCAATCGCGTTCTTTGTTTTTGGATCCATATAACATGGAAATGGTATAAACTCCGATTTTTTTACTTCTGCTGTGGATGCCACAATCAGCATCATCAGTCCAATGGCCAAAATACAGTAAAGTAAAAGTCGTAAATAGATGTGCAGACAAACAGGTAGAATTTTCTGAATTTGATGCATTCTGATGCGGAAGTTCTATAGTCTGCGACTTGTTTGTTGAAGTTTGTTAATAACAATGAACACCTGAGATTCGTTTTACAATTTATATACTGCAAACAAATTGTACTTTCTGCTCCCAACCTCACGTACAAAATAAACATCATTATCTGAGTTTCTTTCAGACCATAAGTATTCAAACCATTGATAATTCTTTCTTATGTGGATTCAGTTCGCATATTTCAGAGTGTACATACAGTACATATAAGGACTGATCTACCTGATTTTCTTAAGGCCATAAGTCACTACAACAGTTCTTAAAATTTTCTGCATTATTACTTAAAAATGCTAATGTTTATTTAAGCACAATAATTTTATTATCTAAATAATATATTGTGGAAACTATGTTTCCCATAGAGAGTGACATGGAATAAAAAGTATGTGTAAGTCGATCACACTCTGTAATACTGTACAACCAGACAGACATATAGACAGCGGTTACGATTATCTTAAACAAATTATAAACTTAAATGTAAGATGTAATTAATCCAGAAATTTCCCAAGTTTTCAGTATTTATTCAGACGCACATGTCAATGTTGATAATTTTGTTTACCTAGTAAAAAAACTGATTAAATATATTTGATAAGTCAATATACGTATTATTTAGGTTTATTCTGGATCTAAATCATAAACTTTAATCTGATTATAATATGAGAAAAATAATGCAAACTTAAACTCAAGATAATCAAAGAGTTTTATTACTACAATTTCTGAGATTAATCGAAGCGCTTTTGACTTGCAGCTAAAACCCTGGGACAGTTTTGTTTCGCCAACTGAATGTAAGCAGCATTGGAATCGACTCTCAGAGATCTCTTCATGCTGTTTCGATTCCATAGATGTGTCAGATATGAGTTTCTCAGTCTCTCCAGTGTTGCATTCGCGAACTTTGGTTCGAAGAAATGCGTCCACTGTCCACCGGGAATTTCATAAAAAGCATTATTTGCGAAAACCTTAATGCCGTGACAACGATTTGGATTGTCCAGCATCAGGCTAACATCATCTGTTCCACAAACATCTGTCATTACAGTAAATAAGTTTCTGGGTCCATTGTGGGCCCAGATTTCGCCGTTATAGTCATTTTGAAAACCGCGCAGAAAGAGCTCTCCAAGCTTATGGCCAAATCCTTCAGGTTTTAGACCTATAACACCGTTCGCAATATATTTGTTCAACTCAGAACCTACAAAATTAAGTGGTTCGTCTTCAAAGCTCCGTAAAACCACCACATCCATGTCCAAGTAGATGCCACCAAAGCGATAAAGGCACAATAAGCGAAGAAGATCGGATATGTTGTTCGCCAGATACCTGAATAAAGAACATTATTATTAAATTATTCGAAAATTTATATTTCAAAGTCCTTTAGACCTAGATCGAAACAGTTCTTCTTTTTTGACCCAATCCTCGACAGGAGTTTCTTCCGCCAAACGCCACAGATTGACACGTCGTAGCTTCACATTCTTATAGTTGGTAATGGCATCAATTATGGGATCGGATTGATGACGGGAGGTTGGGCAGGCGAACAGAACGAACACTTGAAAATTTGGATTATGCAACGCTGCTGATTCGACGGCACAAGCCTGTCGTGAATTCAGGGTGAGCACATCGAATTGGGGGTCTGAACAGGGACAACTGGTTTCTAGGAGAAATATGGTTTTCCCTGGCACAGGTTTTTCTTTTGCGAGCAAGACATCCTGGAGTGGTATAGGGCCACCATCATCAATTAAACTCCAATTCTTGGGGCTCATCTCCACTGAGACCGCATCCATGTAACAGCGATTGAACTCGGATGGCTTTTCCCTAGTCAGAAGTATAATAATAATCTCACACACATTAAATATAATAAGCAGAATCATTAGAAATTTGCCACAGATCAGGAGACGCGCCCGGAAAGTTCTCTGATTGTAAAATTTCATGACTGTGCAACTTGAATATTGTGGATCTACTGAATGTAAACTAAAGTACAATTTGCAGTTTTGCTATAAGACAGAAATAAGGTTAATTAAATACTAGCTCAACTGCATCAAAAATAAACAGAATAGGCTAAAGTGGCGACCCCGACTATGAAATACCCGTAACACAGTTTAGATATAGGTACATATGGGCTAATCCTGCGTGTCGCACGTAACATTTGTACGTTTTTGTAGATGAAAATATAAAATTTATGCTTTTTAGAGATGAACTTTCAACTTTTGTATAGTGCTCAAAGGGATTTAAGTGTACTTTCGAATAGCATAAAATATAATTTTGTTACACTTACTTTTTGCGAAATAGTTGTCATAATGTGGTCTAGCGCACGCTTCACAAAACGGAAGTTACTTTTAAATTCTCCATTTCATTTGTAATTTTTAGCGAATTAGGCATGATAAAGCAAACAAAATCCAATATCTAAATAAAGCTTAGAATAATAGAATGCAGAAATAACCTTTTTGAAATTAAAAAAGCTTATGGTTTTTTAGCAAACGACGTAGACCCAAGTGTCGCACAGAACGGTTCGCAAGCAACATTTTTTTTTTGACATATTTATGTTGTTTCTGTCTCACTTTTTTAAAATTATGTATCGAAAGCAGCTTGAAAACTTGCTTTAAATTAAACTTTCAATATATTTCTAAGAATTAAAATGGTCATGTTACAATCTTACTGTCCTAATTAGTGTAATCATTCAAATACAAACGGTAAATTTTGGAAGTCAATTTTAATAAAAACGCAAAGAATATATGCAGGTGTGCTGAATTTCACTTCAATTTCATTGTACTGTGAAACAGTCAACTCCCCTGAAATTTTTTAAAGGAAACGAAATCATCGCTCAATCCGCTGTCGTCCGATGCCATGGAATAATGTCACATTTTTTGTCCGAATTTTAGAATTCAGAATTTTCAAGTAACTTTTATTGTTTGTCGCGCCAATAACTCTTGAATTTTTTCAAGCTATACAAAATCAATTGTTATATAAATAAATTAAATTATATAAATTAAATAAGAAACAAATTAAAAACCTATTATTCTGCAATGATAAACTTAAAAAAGTTGCTAAACAAACCCTTGGAAAATTTAATATGAGAAGGGGCCAATCCAGCCGAGTTCGAAAAGGTTGGTGAACATGCTAAAAAAAATTAAATCACTCGGAGTTATGTGGCACTGTGAAAGTTATCGCGAGGAATCGCTTTTCTCTGAATTCGATTTACCTTGTGATTTCCTTAGCACACCTGATAAAAAGTGAATTTATTCCAATGAATTACCGATATGCTTATCCTAATGAATTTCTTCTACCGTATATGGGCTGAACATTTTGATGGTAACTTAGTCAACTCTAGTGTAAACGGTGGTCAACTCTAAGCAAAAGTGTGTTGCCTTGGTATAAAGCACAGCCTACAGAGATGAAATGGATAAGCTTGTCAACTAGTGTAAATACACCTTATTGCTTAAATACAAAACTTGAATACATTTCAGAAAGAAAATTTCACAAGATGTGAATTTTTTTTTATTATCAATATTACGTTTTTGGTCACGGTGGACTGTTTCTGAAATTAGCCAATATATTACATTTATCAATGCATTTTAAGCTTGACACGCTTTAAAGTGTAAAATTTTAAGTTGGTTTTTTTATTTTTGTCGTATGGGAGCGAACACTGTGCAACGGTTACGATAATCCGAAAAATTATTATAAATTTAAATTTACATATATAAAGGAGTGGTTCTCAAGATGTAATTAATCAAGCAATATTCCAAGTTTACTTTCCTTTGTACGGAAATTATTATTTATTTATTTATTATATTAGGATTCCTAGCATTACAAGTATAAACTTATGATTTAATGTGCTAGTCACAATGTACCATATACATACGTATGATTCTGTTAACCTAGTAATTCAATTGGCGGAAGGTAAAGATACATAGTTAAGCAAATGGCTGTTGTATTGAGGTAACATTAAAACAGATTTATTTGATAAATATAAATACTTGCTATTTAGTTTTATTTAGAATACTTAAAAACCTATTTTTTATTCTATTACTTAAGTTTAAGTTTTATCTGAATGTAAGAAAGAAAATATAATGGAAACTTAAACTCAAGTTATCGAAATAATTTTATTGATATATTTTCAAATTATCAAAAAGTTTCATTATAATTTCTGAGATTAATCAAAGCGCTTTTGACTTGCAGCTAAAACCCTGGGACAATTTTGCTTCGCCAACTGGATGTAAGCTGCTTTGGAATCGAGACTCAGAGACTTTTCATGGCTGACACTGTTCCATAAATGTGTCAGATAGGAGCTCTTCAGTCTCTGCAGCGTGTCATTTGCGAATTTCGGGTCAAAGAAATGAGTCCACTCGTATCCGCGAATCTCATAAAATGCATTAATTGGGAAGACCTTTATGCCGTGACAACGATGGCGATCTTCCAGCATGAGAAAAATATTATGTGTTTCACAAACATTATTCAATACTCTCCACAAACTTCTTGGTCCATTGTGAGCCCAAATGTCGCCGATATAATTATTTTGAAAATCACTCAAAAATAGCTCTCCAAGCTTATGGCCAAATCCTTCAGGCTCTAGACCTATAACAGCATTGCAAACAAATTCCTTTAACTCAGCTCCTATGAAATTAAGCGGCTCATCCTCGAAGCTACGCAAGACCACCACATCCATGTCCATGTAGATGCCACCAAAGCGATAAAGGCACAATAAGCGAAGAAGATTGGATATGTTATTCGTCAGATATCTGAATAAAGAATATTATTATTAAATTATTCGAAAATTTATATTTTGAAGTACTTTAGACCTAGATCGAAACAGTTCTTCTTTTTTGACCCAATCCTCGACAGGAGTTTCTTCCGCCAAACGCCACAGATTGACACGTCGTAGCTTCACATTCTTATAGTTGGTAATGGCATCAATTATGGGATCGGATTGATGACGGGAGGTTGGGCAGGCGAACAGAACGAACACTTGAAAATTTGGATTATGCAACGCTGCTGATTCGACGGCACAAGCCTGTCGTGAATTCAGGGTGAGGGGGTCTGAACAGGGACACCTGGTTTCAAGGAAAAATATAGTTTTCCCTGGCACAGGTTTTTCTTTTGCGAGCAAGACATCCTCGAGTGGTATACGGCCACCACCATCAATTGAGCTCCAATTCTTGGGGCTCATCTCCATAGAGACCGCATCCATGTAACAGCGATTGAACTCGGATGGCTTTTCCCTAGTCAGAAGTATAATAATAATCTCACACACATTAAATATAACAAGCAAAATCATTAGAAATTTGCCACAGATCAGGAGACGCGCCCGGAAAGTTCTCTGATTCTGAAGTTTCATGTCTGTGCAGTTTGAGTTTTGTGAGTTTACTGTTAAACTAAGCTACAGTATGAGTTGCGCTTTTGCAATAAAACATGAATAGGGTTCAGTTAATATTAGCTCAACTGCATCAACAGAGATCGAAGTTGCTGCATTATGAGCTGAGTTTCTGTTTCGAATTGTTCTGGTCATTTTCGCTGTAAATACATTTGTGGGACTCACATTCGTCAATAATCTTTAGAGTCTACAGAACTTAACAAACAATCGAGTGCACTCGACAGTAATATACCCTGGGCCTAGTCCCCGACACGCCGAAGATTTAATGGCCATGCAATTCTCATACTTATTCTTAAATATCGACCTATCGTTTTCGTGGCATCTACATACATATACAAGCGATTTGAACCAATTTGCACGATATATTTAAATTTTAAAAATTTATTTAAAGCAAAAATAATGAAAAAAACAACAACAAAAAATTGGTTGACCAAACCAGGAGTCGAACTTACGACCCCTTGCGCACGCGCGTATCCTACAATTGGTCTGACAATCCAAATAATTAAAAATCGTTTGCATCGAAGGACCGAGATTCGAACCTCGATCTCCCGTTTTGCTTGAAGCACTTATCACTTCCACCACTCCGCCACTTAAATTGAAGCTGACAAATTCGATATACATTCTCGACGTACATACTGGCAGAGTAATTGTAAAATGAATTAAATGAATAATTGACTGACCATTAATTCTATTCTAATTATAGAATTTCATTAAAAAATACCTTGCAGAAAATTGTTAATCCGGGGTGCCACAGAAATCGCAAGCGAAATAGAATTCCGCAGAAAGCAATTCCGCACGGCAATTTCCGAGGTGCCACAGAACTTCGAATGATTTAACATTTTTTAGCATTTTCACCAACCTTTTCGAGCTAGGCTGCTTAGGGTTGACACCTTCTCAGATTAAATTACCCAAGGTTTTGCATAGCAGCTTTTTTAAGTTTATAATTGCAGAACAACAGGCTTTTAATTTTTTTCTTCTTTAATTAATATAATTTAATTTATTTATGTAATAATTGAATTTGTTTAGCTGAAAAACATTTAAAAGTAATTGGCGCGAAAAAATAAAAATTCCTCGTTAAAGGTTTTTATCGGTAAAACTTGATTTATCTCAAAAGACCTATTTTTGTAAAGCTTAATTTAAAGAACACTGAAGTGGTTCCATATATTTTTTTTAAATACCTTACTTCGAATTCTGACTAAAAAATGTGGCATCGCTGACCTTACTTCGAAAATCTGAATCGGACTAGGTGGCAGCATCGGACGCTAGCGATTTTAGCGCTAGTTTAATACGCGTAAATTTATTCTGCGATTTGACCTGTGGCACAGCGAAATGAAATTGAAGAGAAATTCAAGCGAAAGCGATTTCTGTGGCACCCCCGAAGATCTTCAATATTCATGGCCGAATTGTAATGAAAGTTGGTGATTAGATTCTGAGCATGTCCTTACACACGTTGCTAAAAAAAATGTTAAATTTTATCTTACGACCCAGAATTAAAGGTGATGTCAGTTACCTATGAATTACGCCCCCACAGTATGCGTGGCAAACTTTTAACATAAA
This sequence comes from Drosophila limbata, assembly GCA_963924055.1. Classification (NCBI taxonomy): domain Eukaryota; kingdom Metazoa; phylum Arthropoda; class Insecta; order Diptera; family Drosophilidae; genus Drosophila; species Drosophila limbata. Next base: position 12,259,226 of record OZ001353.1, read on the forward strand.
TTTGTTCTGCCTGACATAATTGGGAGTCTTCATTCCAAATTTGGTGGTCATAGGTCTTACCATCTCTGAGATCCTTTCGCTTATACGGACCGACGCACAGTGGGCCTTGAGTTTTTTTCACAAATCAATAAAAGATACTTTGATTAGATTTTGGGAGCTTTTTTATAAGCTCTCCGATCAGCTGATCATCAGCTCTGAGCTGTCAAACACAACATATGCTGCGGCAAGCGCTTTAGAAAATTGTTTCTTTGTTGTGCGCATTCACTTCGAGTCCCTGGGACATTCAGAATCTTTACTTATTTTATTACAAGTTTGATTTTTTATAAGCTTCAAGGTATGTATAACATAGAAAATCAGTGTTTGTGACCGGCCTATAAGTGTGTTGCTTATAAAACATAGTGGTAATTAAGTGTATTAACAACGAGTCAACAGTAGCTTACAGTAGAACCATATCAGATTCACCTGGATTCAGTCTAATTCATATTTTATCGGGAAGTTTGAATCATTGTGCGTCCAAATATCCAATATGAATTGCGACCGGCTACCCTTCGTATTATGGCACCTTTTTAGGCCTTCGTACGAAGAAGCGATCCCGAACAAGAAGTTCGTCACCATGAAAAACTTAGAATTGTTTAATAAAGTTAAAAAAAAAAAATTAAAATTGAAAAAATTTAAAAGTAAAAAATTATTTTTAAAAGTAAAAGAACAATTTCATAAAAAAATTCTCGGATTTTTTACTGATCATTCAAAAAAAACTGACTGTTTTCGTTTGGAAGTTATTAATTAAATGCCGCAAGCTTGGCCCAATCGCCCACTGTGCGACGGACAGACGGACATGGCTACATCGACTAGGCTGTTGATGCTGATCAAGAATATATATAATTTATGGGGTCGGAGATGCTTCCTTCTCCCTGTTACATACTTTCGAACAAACTTAACATACCTCCAGGGTAGGGTGTCCCTTATTTTGGCAAAGTTTTTATTTTTAAACGCATACGGGCTAGATCTGTTCATTAGGTCCTAAAGCACTCACAAAAAAAGTTTTACCTCAATCGGAGTATGATAACCCGTGCCGACTTGGATCGGAAAATTTAAAAATTATATGCGGCAAAAATAAAACAAAAATTTTTTTTTTTAATTTTTTATTTTTTTGTTTTGTTTATTTGGTCCTAAAGTACTCGAAAATAAATTTTCACCTTAATCGGAGTACGATAACACATTCAAAATTGCTTCGAAACATGAAAAACATCAAAAATGTATAATGAGTGTTAAAACACTGTTTTTTCATGTTTCGAAGCAATTTTGAATGTGTTATCGTGCTCCGATTAATGACTAATTTTATTAACACATTAGCAACCATTTTCAGAATAGGGAAGTTATAATATTGAATCCATTTAGATAATACTAAGAAAAAAAATAAAAATTTTGTATCAAATTTTAAAATTTCGACAAATAAATGTCCTTTCAAAGTATAATTCCATTAAAGTAAAGTTAAGTGAAAAACTCTCCGGTTGCTGCAAAGACTTTGGGGCAGTGTTTTGCCGCCAACTGGATGTAAGCTATCTTTGAATAAACGCTATAAGGCCATTTATTATCGAGATGATTCCAGGTGTGCATCAGATAAGAATTTGTAAGGCGACTCAGAGTTTGATTAGCGTATTTCTCATCAAAGATATGCTTTCGGTCCTCCCATTTGATCTCGTAGAAGGCGTTGACATCAAATACTTTGATGCCGTGGCAACGATCAGGTTCTGTTCTCATAAGGTTCACATCGTTTGTGCCACAAACAACAGTCATCGCTCGCACCAAAGACTTAGGTCCATTGTGGGCCCAAATATTGCCCATGTAGTTTTTATAAAAATGAATTAATATTAGGCTTGCTACCTCATGGCCAAAACCATTGGGCTCCAGGCCAATGACACTGTTACCAATGCTTATCGCAGTCTCAGCACCCATAAAGTTGGGCGATTCATCCTCAAAGCTGCGAAACACGACCACATCCATGTCAAAGTAGATGCCTCCATAGTGATATAGCGTTAATATCCGAAGCAGATTGGATATATTAAACATCAGATATCTATATGCAAATCACAGTCAATAGATTATAATTTAAAGTTGAATTAACTTCCGACCTGCTGCGAAACAGATCATTTTTCTTGATCCAATCCTCGATAGGAGTTCCTTCCGCAAAACGCCAGAGATTCACGTAACGGAGCTTCACATTACTATAGCTGAGAAGGGCTTCAATTATGGGATCAGATACCTGACGGATCGTTGGGCAGGCAAAGAGAACAAAGACTTCGTAATTTGAATGATGCAATGCCGCAGATTCAATGGAACAGGCCTGATGAGCCGTAAAGTTAAGGATATTATACTGAGACTCTGTACAGTTGCATTTTGTCTCGAGGAAAAATATGGTTTGTCCTGGTACAGGTTTCTCTTTAGAGAATAGGACATCCTTCAGTATACTTGACGCTTCTTCTTCGTTTGAGTTTATGTTCCCTGTTTCTTGATCCACCGGATCTATATCCATAAAACAGTGGTACACCTTCACTTCTGGTTTCGATTTTGTGGAGATTACAAGAAGCATCAGAATACAAAAGGTGAGAGACAGTAAAAATATCCGTCGTCTCCAGCTCAATATACAAGCTACTAAATTTCGTTTTGAGCGAATCATGTGGATGCCAAGTGAATGTGGAAAGAAGACTGAAAGGTTCTCGGTACAAAATCGTAACAGTTTGGAAGTTTACTTATCAGCATTAGGTTTATGTTTTTCATGTTTCAATTAAAAGAATTAAGTTCATTCTTTATTATCTAACTGATAACCCCAAATAGCAAGATTTCCCCTTATAAGGGGAAAAAGGGGAAAAATATGATCAGCTTTCAAATTACATGCTTCCTCTGGACATCTGGATAAAGTTGAAACTTATAATAGGTTACACAACTGATAAGTCGACTGTCTGCGAGTAACATTGCATCAATTTTAGAGCTGGAGATACCACAAAATTTTGGGTGTAGCCTCCATAGCCCGTTCCCCCTATTATCAATTAAATACAATATCAAAGATAATAAAGAACATTATTTTTGTTATGTCATTAATTAATACGAGTGTGATACAATATGAGCAAGCGAGAGTATAGATCTCAAAATGCTCGGCTAGAAGATATCCATAAGACAGATTTCTACATTATACGTAAAATTCTTAGCTTATAAGACTTCTGTTAACCTAGTAATTCAATTGACGGAAGGTAAAGATACTTAAGTAAATGGCTGTTGTATTGTGATACCATTAAAACAGATTTATTTGATAAATATATATACTTATTATTTAGTTTTATTTAGAATACTTAAAAACCTATTTTTTATTCTATTACTTAAGTTTAAGTTTTATCTGAATAAAAGAAAGGAAATATAATGGAAACTTAAACTCAAGTTATCGAAATAATTTTATTGATATATTTTAAAATTATCAAAAAGTTTCATTATAATTTCTGAGATTAATCAAAGCGCTTTTGACTTGCAGCTAAAACCCTGGGACAATTTTGCTTCGCCAACTGGATGTAAGCTGCTTTGGAATCGAGACTCAGAGACTTTTCATGGCTGACACTGTTCCATAAATGTGTCAGATAGGAGCTCTTCAGTCTCTGCAGCGTGTCATTTGCGAATTTCGGGTCAAAGAAATGAGTCCACTCGTATCCGCGAATCTCATAAAATGCATTAATTGGGAAGACCTTTATGCCGTGACAACGATGGCGATCTTCCAGCATGAGGAAAATATTATGTGTTTCACAAACATTATTCAATACTCTCCACAAACTTCTTGGTCCATTGTGAGCCCAACTGTCGCCTATATAATTATTTTGAAAATCACTCAAAAATAGCTCTCCAAGCTTGTGGCCAAATCCTTCAGGCTCTAGACCTATAACAGCATTGCAAACAAATTCCTTTAACTCAGCTCCTATGAAATTAAGCGGCTCATCCTCAAAGCTACGCAAGACCACCACATCCATGTCCATGTAGATGCCACCAAAGCGATAAAGGCACAATAAGCGTAGAAGATCGGATATGTGATTCATCAGATATCTGAATTAAAGTAAATTATTAAATTAATTAATTGAGTAATTTTTTTAAGAGAGTATTTCAGACCTAGATCGAAACAGTTCGTTTTTTTTGAGCCAATCCTCGACAGGAGTTTCTTCCGCCAATCGCCACAGATTGACACGTCGTAGCTTCACATTCTTATAGTTGGTAATGGCATCAATTATGGGATCGGATTGATGACGGGAGGTTGGGCAGGCGAACAGAACGAACACTTGAAAATTTGGATTATGCAACGCTGCTGATTCGACGGCACAAGCCTGTCGTGAATTCAGGGTGAGGGGGTCTGAACAGGGACACCTAGTTTCAAGGAAAAATATAGTTTTCCCTGGCACAGGTTTTTCTTTTGCGAGCAAGACATCCTCGAGTGGTATTCGGCCCCCACCATCAATTGAGCTCCAATTCTTGGGGCTCATCTCCATTGAGACCGCATCCATGTAACAGCGATTGAACACCTTCACTTCTCGTTTCGATTTTCTGGACATTACAAGAAGCATCAGGATACAAAATGTGAATAACAGTAAAAATATCCGTCGTCTCCATCTCAATATACAATCTACTAATGTCTGTATTGAGCGAATCATGTGGATGCCAAGTGAATGTGGAAAGAAGACTGAAAGGTTCTCGGTACAAAATCGTAACAGTTTGGAAGTTTACTTATCAGCATTAGGTTCATGTTTTTCATGTTTCAATTAAAAGAATTAAGTACATTCTTTATTATCTGACTGATAGCGATAACCCCAAATAGCAAGATTTCACCCCATAAAGGGAAAAAGGGGAAAAGTATGATCAGCTTCCAAATTACATGTTTCCTGAGGACATCTGGATAAAGTTAAAACTTATAATAGGTTACACAACTGATAAGTCGACTGTCTGTGGTAACATTGCATCAATTTTAAAGCTGGAGATACCACTAAATTTTGGGTGTATCCTCCATAGCCCGTTCCCCCTATTATCAATTAAATACAACATCAAAGATAATAAAGAAGTACTTCAATTAATACGACTGTGATACAAAATGAGCAAGCGAGAGTATTGATCTCAATAATGCTCCGATAGTAGATATCCATTAAGACAGATTTCTACATTATACGTCAACTTCTTAGCTTATAAGCTTTTAAACTGAATTTATTTTGAATTTGGTTGATTACATTGTACGTATGTGTTGGTGTGCCAGCGAGCATCGACAGTTAAAACGAGCTCAAGTAATTGAACGCAATGGTGTTTGTGTGCCAGCTGAATGATATGGTATAAAAGAGCAGCGCATTGGCAGTGGTTCATCAGTTGATCACAAGACACCAACCTTAGCTTGGCTTTTATTGAATATTGTTATTAAATTCGCCAACTTATTTATAAATTCCTGTAATTATTCATTATATAAAAAAGACTTAGAAATATTTACCAGCTGCCGCATAGGACTTGGGACAATACAATTCCGCATACTTTCCGTAAGCGTTGTTACTGCCAACTTTAAACAAGGTTCGGAATGAAGCCTTGTTCCACAAATGTATTAAATATGAATCCTTATTCCTGGCTAAGGTATCGTTTAGGAATTTCGGTTGAATGAAATGCGTCCACTGTGGCCATTCCAATGCAAAAAAGGCACTTGGATTAAATACTTTGAAGCCTTTACAACGTTTCGGATTATCCAACAATTGATTTACAGTTGCGTTGCAATAATTCCTTATCACGCGGGAAATTAAACTGGGCCCATTGGAAACATAGACTTTTCCATTATAGTTTTTCTGATAGTCAAGTAATAATAATTTGGCAATATCGTGGCCAACACCTCTGGGCTCCAGACTGATCACAGCATTGCCCAAAGTGAGATTATCATGGGCACCCACATAGTTCAATGGCACATACTCCAAGCTCTTTAATACCACCACGTCCAAGTCCAGATATATGCCTCCAAAGCGATAAAGGGTCAGTAAGCGAAGCAGATCAGATGTGTGTTCTGTCAGAAACTAAGTGCGAGAATGATTTTAAAGTAGTGTATAAATTTAAATAAAGAAACTCTTCATACTTTGACCGAAATAGATCGCCCTTTTTGAGCCAATCATCAATTGGCGAATCCTTTGCATAGCGCCAGATGTTAAGCTGACGGAAATTAACATTCTTGTAGCTTCGAATGGCATCAAGAAGAGGATCCTTATGACCATCATCATCAGTAAGGTAGGTGGAACTTGCAAACAGGACAAAAACTTGGAAATTTGGATTATTTAATGCCGCCGATTCAATAGCACAAGCCTGTCGCGCCGTCAACTTAAGAATGTGTTTCGGATATGGCGAATGGCATCTCGTTTCGTGAAAGAATATTGTTCGTCCTGCTGGAGGAACAATTGCAGAGAGTAGGATGTCCTCAAGTCTTTTAGGTCCCTCATGCAAGTTATCCGCATGGAAAACCTCTGTGTCCTTATAGCACTCAAAGGACACAATTTGTTGTTTCGTCTGTTGAGTCAAAATGACAACAAAGATTAACAGACAAAGAGCCAGAAACAGAAACTGTGAACGCCGCACGCGGCTTAAAAAACTCAGCCTTTGAAACATGTCTACATAGTAATCCAGCAGTCAGTCCAAATGAAACTGACACATGTGCTTGAAACGTACAAGCTTTAAAGATTGACCATTTACCACACGTACGTATATATAAACGTAACAATTGTGCAAAGTTAAATATATGCACGTCAGTATGAGCAATCAATTTGAATGATGTCCAAGATGTCGGCCATTTGTGTCTATTTATACCCTGTGCCCATTGAAAATGGTCTAAAAGGGTATATTAGATTTGTGTGATGTATGTAACAGGCAAAAGGAAAAGTATATATATTCTTGATCAGCTTCAACAGCCGAGTCGATTGAGCCATGTCCGTCCGTCTGTTTGAACGCGGCGATCTCAGAGACTATAACAGCTAGAGACCTCAAACTTGGTACGTAGGTTCCTGGATACCGGACGCAGATCATATTTGTTTTTAAATATGGATCGGACCACTATATCATATAGCTGCCATAGGAACGACAAGTCGAAAATCAAGTCTCAGTATGAAAAACTTTTTTGTTGTTTGAGATATCTCAACCAAACTGAGATAATATGCATATAAGATGGTCCTAGGCATCCTGACCGAATTTGATTAAGATCTGACTACTATAACATATAGCTGCCATAGGAACAATCAGTCAAAAGTCAAGTCTTAGTATGAAAATCTTTTTTTTTGTTTAAGATATGTCAATCAAACTGACAGAATATGCATATGGGATGATCATATACATCCTGACCAAATTTGGTTAAAATCTGACTACTAAATCATACAGCAAATTCGAGCGGCGTTAAATATTTATGTTTTCTTTACATATTTCTAATTATATTATAACCAATATTCTATTTTATGGAGACTGGCACAGGGTATCTAACTGTCGAGCAAACTCGACTGCACACTACAACGTTTCTGACAGGGTTTGAAAATGCTACGCTACTCCGTAGTATTTCGATTTGCTCTCGCTACCGCTCTCGCTTTGAACAGAGCCGTAGCAGAGCTATAGTCGATCAAAAAAAAAGGATTTGCTCTGCTCTGCTCGGAGTTTTGTCACGTCAAAAACTATAGCATAGCAATAGCAAAAAAATTGAATTATATGAGCTACGGCTACGGAGCGGGAGCTAAAAAAACTGAGAGCGAGATGAGAGCAGAGCAAATGAAATTTTTTTTTTTTACTACGGCTCTCGTGTGATTTTGTTTTTCCTACAATTCTGTTATCGTTTTTTTTCTTCGCTGTTTTGTAATGCACCGTTATTTTAACCGTTAATTACAAATAAAGACAGTTATGTAACAGAGTTGTCTTATGCAGTTTTACCAGGATTACCACTGAAAGCAAGGTGCGAGATAAGGATTGCCTCTGCCGATTATGGCCCAAAAGTGTTGTTTATTGTTTAGTGTTGAAAGTATGCACTGACAGGTCTGAAAGACAGCGTCAAGTATGAAAGAAGAAATTGACGAGTAAGATAAAAAATGAGAAGTCATCCTTTTCCGGTTGAGCAGTCTAAGAGTGTAAACGCGTACGACACAGTCAAAACTAAAAAAATTAAAATTTAATAATAATAATATAAAAAAATATCACCGTGAATTCGACTAATTGATTAAATACGTAAATATGGCACCAAAGAAGAAAACTTTCAACATATTTAAATATTTCGATGAGAGTCATGACGACTACGTTAAATGCAAAAAATGTTTTCGATTATTGAAAAAAGGTCGTGTTTTTAATTTAAAGAAGCATTTAAAATTGCACGAAATCAAAGTTGATGGACAAGATGATTATTCTGTGAGCCTTGACACTTCCAAAAATTTAAAACATCAAATAACTAAGGTTAAAATCAACAGAAAAATTTTAATTCGGTCATACATTGGTCTCGTCACTGAAGAAAGCGTTCCATTCAACGTGCTCAACTCAATCAATATGCGAAACATAATTGACCCCATATGTAAAGGTATTTCCGACAAATGTGGAAAAAACTTTAAGTTGAATGGCAACAAATGCAAATCTGTTCTAAAACACGTAGCAGCGAATATTAGACTTGAAATACAACAAGAAAGTAAAAATCGCATGTTATCTTTAAAAATTGATAGTGCAACGCGGCTGGGTCGAAATATTTTTGGCATCAGTGCTCAATTCATCAGCAAAAATGAAATAAGATCGCGAATTCTTGGAATGGTGGAACTAAAAGGAGCTGATTCAAGTACATCCAAAAATCTCGCTAAAGAAATAATATTTGTTTTAGATAATTACGACATAAAACTGAGCCAAATTGTATCAATAACATCGGATAACGGGGCCAATATGATAAAAACTTCAAAAATTTTATCTCAAATGTACAAAAGCGATGACGATTTCGATGAAGCCTGTATTGAACAAAAGAACAGTGACTACACGAAACAAATCGACTACTTCGAAAAAACGGATAATATTCATGTGGGTGATATACAAATATGTCGATGTGCAGCACACACTGCACAGCTTTGCGCACTTGACGTAACGAAGCTTACAATTATAAGAAAGTATTTATTTCAATGCCGCAATCTTACTAAATACATTCGGAAGACTTCAAACGGTTACCGTGATTTATTTGAATTAAGAAAGTTTACATTACCTCAATTGGATTGTCCTACAAGATGGGGATCAACATTCAACATGATTGAACAACTTAACAAAGCAAAAAATATATTAAGCCTTGTTGAAAATGTGGATAATAATACAGATGACGAAAGTTTCGAAGCGAACGATTTTTTATGGGACTTTATTGATTCGTACATTACTATTATGGCTCCACTCCAAAAGACTATAGTACAGTTCCAAGAAGAACAATTACATTATGGTAATTTCTATGCTATATGGCTGACCTGCAAACTAGCCACTAATCAAATTTTAGCAAGAAACTCGTCTAATAACGATTCAATTATTTATATAATTGGAAAGACGCTCATTGAAAGTATGGAAGCACGAACCAAAAAATTAGTATCAAATGTGGGCTTCGACGCTTGTCTTTACTTGGACCCTAGATTCCATCATATTCTTGAAGACTCACAAAAAGAAAAGGCTATCAATTTTTTAAAGACATTGTGGGAACAAATCAAAATGCACAGTCCCATTCCCAATTTAAGAGATTCAACTAATTCAAATGATACGGACTCTGAACATATCAAAGAAAATAATTTCGAGCTGTTGGACAACTTTTTAAATGCTAGCAGGGTACTTCCAAATGAGTCAATAGATGTCCATACAAAGATTGAAACGTTAAAATTGCCGTATATGAAAGCTAATTTAAATGTTTTGAATTTCTGGAGAGATAGGAAGTCAAGCGATCCAGAGCTGTATACCCTAAGCAAAGTATGTTTTGCTATACCGCCAACTCAAGTAAATATAGCTACCTAATCTAAAAAAAAAACTATAAATAAACAATAACTTCAATTTCTTAATTCATATAGGTAACAATAGAGCGGGCGTTTTCTTCTTTGAAACTGGTGTTGTCAGATAACCGTAATCGATTAAATCACGAAACTTTGGAAAATATACTTCTTGTCAAGCTTAATTCGACACACTTAGATAGTGCAATCGACAATTTAAGTTTATTTGAAGACGAGGATTAATTCATAAGTTTCTATTCGTAAAAGTTGTTAATCCGATTTACTTATTAAAAACTTTGATTTAATTTAAATATTGTGACTGAATACACTACACATGAATAAAATTGAGATAACAGAATTGTAGGAAAAACAAAATCACACGAGAGCCGTAGTAAAAAAAAAAAATTTCATTTGCTCTGCTCTCATCTCGCTCTCAGTTTTTTTAGCTCCCGCTCCGTAGCCGTAGCTCATATAATTCAATTTTTTTGCTATTGCTATGCTATAGTTTTTGACGTGACAAAACTCCGAGCAGAGCAGAGCAAATCCTTTTTTTTTGATCGACTATGGCTCTGCTACGGCTCTGTTCAAAGCGAGAGCGGTAGCGAGAGCGTAGCAACATTTTTATAACTTTTGCTGCTACGGAGTAGTTTTTGCGAACCCTGGTTTCTGTACATTTCTCCTATTTTTTCTCATTATTTACAATACTTTAGCAAATATAATAAAGTAAATAAAGATGTTAACTTTTTACAAATGTCTCCCAATGGTTGTATTAATAATTAATTCGCATTTTAATTTAATTCAGATTAAAAAATTAACATTTTACCTTTACAATAACAAAAGTAAAAGCTTGAGATTTAAAACAAATCAAATAAATAGCGAAGAAACCCGGAAAAACGATACACCAAAAAAACGCCACCTAAGGTGGTTTTCCAATAAAAAATGCTGTCATTTTGTCAATTTTTTTTATTTTTCATTTCAAAACTTCGGATTATTTTGAAATCATTTCAGTTTTTAGGAAAATGTATTTATTGTTCGATGTAGGCACTCTTAGCGCGAATTACAGCATCGAGTTTGGTGGGGAAGGCTTCACACGCAGCACGAATGTGGTCTGATGGTATTTTGCTCCATTCTCGGAGAAGAGCAGTTTTCATAGCGTTGTCCGTCTCATATTTTTTAGTTGACACTTTGGAAAAATTAATTTTGTTTAAATCTAGGGAATATGGCGGCCATTGCTGTGATGAAATGATGTTGGGAACGTTGTCTTGTAAAAAACGTTGGGCTTGTCTGGCTTTATGAGATTGAGCCGAGTCTTGTTGAAATATCCAATGGTTTCTGCCAAATTGTTTACGTGCCCGAGGTACCAAAACATCTTTTAAGATCTTTTCAAGGTAGATATAATATGTTGGTTAACCTTTACGCCCTGTACGATGAAAAACAGTGCTGAGCGTCCTGTGGCAGTTACGGCCCCAAACCACCACTGATGCAGGTGCTTGTTTCCGCAGAGCAATTCGTTGGTCTAAATTGTCGTCTGATTTGTCCTTCAACCATACGCGATCGTTCTGCTTGTTTACAAATTGCTGAACTGTAAAAATTTGTTCATCAGAAAATGCAATATTTTCAAGTTTGCCACTAACGTGCAAGTGTTTCAACACCTTTTTTGCTTTAGCTAAGCGAACTTTATTTTGTGCAGGTGTCAAATCTTGGACTTTTTGTATTTTGTAGGGCATCAATCCTAGTTTATTTTTATACCCTGAGGGTATATTAAGTTTGTTCAAAAGTATGTAACAGGGAGAAGGAAGCATCTCCGACCCCATAAAGTATATATATTCTTGATCAGCGTCAACAGTCGAGTCGATATAGCCATGTCCGTCTGCCCGTCTGTCTGACGGTCCGTGTAAACGAAAGGAATAAAGACTCCCTATAATGTCAGGCAGAACAAGTTTATGTTAAAATTGTGCCACGCCCACTGTGGGGGGCGTAATTCATCAAAAACTGACATCACCTTTAATTTAGGGTTTTGAGTTAAATTTTGAATTTTTTTTTTAATTCAACGGGTGTAGGATCATGCCCATAGACTAATCACCAGCTTTCAACACAATTGGGCCATAAATAGTGAAGATATTAAGCTATAAAGATTGGCAGCTTCATATGTATATGAATCTATTTAATGTTCAATTAATTAATTTTGCATTGACTCTGCCAGAATGTACATCGAGAATGTAAACCGAATTTGCCAGCATCAGTCTAAGTGGCGGAGTGGTCTGAGCGATAGGTGCTAAGCACGCGAAACGGAAGATCGGGGTTCGAATCCCGGTCTGGTCAACGCAAATGATTTTTAATTATTTATTATTATACCCGTTACTTATTAAAAATAAGTAAAAGGGGATATTGTATTCGTTGCAATGTATGTAACAGGGAGAAGGAAGCATCTCCGACCCTATAAAGTGTATATATTCTTGATCAGCATCAACAGCCGAGTCGATATAGCCATGTCCGTCTGTCCGTCCGTCCGTCTGTCCGTCTGTCCGTCTGTCCGACTGTGTGAGTTCATAGATCTCAGAGACTATAAGAGCTAGAGCAACCAAATTTGGCACACAGATTTCTATAAACCCCACGCAGGTCAAGTTTGTTTCAAAATTTTGCCACGCCCCTTTCCGCCTCCGTAAATCGCGAAAATCCACCACACGCACAGTTTTCAAGATATTATGTTTGTTTAAACGGTGAACGTTAGCTACTGTTATTACCTATCATCCTATTAAATCCCAAAAAGATCGGACAAACAGAAAGGTGGTACTGGCTGATTAAAGCTTTTAAGCAATTAAAATGCCTAAAAGCATGCAATAAAAAATTTTTTATTTGTTTATGTAAGTAACGGGTATCCTATAGTCGGGAGCTCGACTATAGCCTTTCCCACTTGTTTTTCGTTTGAATAGGTCAACGAATTTTTTTAGTTTTTAAAAATATTTTTACTTTTAATAAATTTTAAATTAAAAGATATTGTATAAATTGGTTAAAATCACTCATTTATATTATTATATTATTATATTGAATTGCCGAGGCCTAGGCTCAGGGTATATTTCTGTCGAGTGCACTCGACTGATCCGCTTGTTTAATATGCGTCCCATGCTACGAGAAAACACATTTTGTTTATTTGCCAATTGAACTGCGCTCTGGCGTGGTTTTCGTTGAATTCTGGATTTCACCTTTTCAACCACTTCTGCCGATGTTGCTGTTTTTTATGTCTACCTCCATGGCGTTTTTTTATGCTACCAGTATCATTGTAACGTTTAATCACTAAGCAAACTATACATAGAGGCGTCTAACAGGCATTTTAGTGGTTTCACTCGCTTTGTATGCCGTGCGACCCCAGAGCGTTCGGCAAATGCCGAAGCAAAGAATAAAGTATTGCTTATTAAAATCCATCGATTGATGGCCAAGTAATGCAAAAGTGAGTAATCTTATTTTTAGCGGTTTCCGCATAAGGCGACTAAATGCACTTGTAATGTGCAAGGGCGTCGGCAGGTTAACGTAAATAAAGAAAAAATATGACAATCTAAAAACACTTAAATATATATTACATCGCCATCTGTCAATGGATTTTAATGAACAATACTTTATTTTCTTTGGAACAGTTTAAGCTTTACGTTAAATCTTTAAAAAAATGTTACCTTTGTGGTTTCTATAGCTTCCAAACTCAAAAAATCACAAAAAACGACAATTTTCGAACTTTTAAAAATCGCTAGCACCTGAACTGCTGAACCGATCTAAATACTGTTTGAAAGAAAGTTTAAGAGAATTAACTCACCTTGTTTGGCCAAATCGGATAAGTAGAAATGGAAATATACTCAAAAGTGTTGGAGTAACCTCGAAAATTCGAAAAAATTCGAATATTTCGAAAACGCTTCCATGAAAAAAATTTTAAATGCCATTCGTGTTTAGCGGGGAAAACTCCATAAGAAAAAAATACTTTGATTCACTTTGCATTTTGGCTGTAAACCAGTGTTATTTATGATTATTTTCGCTAATAATAAAACTCAACAGCAATTTACGGCTTCTCTGTTAAATGTTTTACCAATATTATTTCATATCCTTATAAATGGACCCCAAAGCTACCTCCCAGCATAATTTTTATTTTCTAAAAATTGTTCAAAAAATTAATCAAATTATTAATTATATATTTTTAATTATTTTTATTTTTTTCGCTCAAAATAAAACTCCAAATTTATTTGTGTTATTTAATCACATACGATAAATATATATTTTTGCAAATAAAAACTACTTCATAATAAATAACAGCTTCCGGTTGGCAAATGACAAATGAAAGAGGTGGGGGATTACGAACATCCGTAATTCGACTGCGCTTAGCTAAGGACATACATTATTTTTTATCTATTTTTTGAAATGCTTATCTTAAGCCGCGAGTGTTAATGCTGTTATTTGTTATCAAGTAGTTTTAATTAATTGACAAAAATATATATTTATTTGCATAAATAACACAAGGAAGTGTTGAGTTTTATTTTGAGAGGTTTCAAATAAAAATCATTAAAAATATATAATACATATATTATTAATTTTTTTAGCTTGAGGGTCCAATTGTAAGGATATTGAATAATATTGGTAAAAAATTTAACACAGAAGCCACAAATTACTGTTAAGTTATATTCTTAGCAAAAAGAAATAAAAATCATTAATAATCATTATTTTAGAGTTTTATTTTTTTTTTTTACAAAAATAATGATTACAGTCTATATTTTATAAAATTTCTCAAAGATAATCATTATCAGTGAAGAAAATTTTTAAAAATTAAAATATAGTATAATCATTATCATGTAATTTTTACAATATAACGTAAAATGATTACGGTCCCTGTTTCTAAGTATAATTCCAATAAAATAAAGTTAAGTGAAAAACTCTCCGGTTGCTGCAAAGACTTTGGGGCAGTGTTTTGCCGCCAACTGGATGTAAGCTATCTTTGAATAAACGCTGTAAGGCCATTTAGTATACACATGATTCCAGGTATGAATTAGATAAGAATTTTTAAGGCGACTTAGAGTTTGATTAGCGTATTTCTCATCAAAGAAATGATTTCGCTCAAGCCAATTGATCTCGTAGAAGGAGTTGACATCAAATACTTTGATGCCGTGGCAACGATCAGGTTCTCTTCTCATAAGGCTCACATCTTTGGTGCCACAAACAGCAGTCATCGTTCGCACCAAAGACCCAGGTCCGTTGTGGGCCCACATGTGACCCATGTAGTTTTTATAAAAATCTATTAATATTTGGCTTGCTACCTTATGGCCAAGTCCATTGGGCTCCAGGCCAATGACACTGTTACCAATGCTCGTCGATGTCTCAGCGCCCATAAAGTTGGGCGGTTCATCCTCAAAGCTGCGGAACACGACCACATCCATGTCAAAGTAGATGCCTCCATAGCGATATAGCGTCAATATCCGAAGCAGATCGGATATGTGAAACATCTGATATCTGTATGCAAATCACAGTCAATTTTAATTTAGATTATAATTTAATGTTTAAGTAACTTCCGACCTGCTGCGAAACAGATCATTTTTCTTTATCCAATCCTCGATGGGAGTTCCTTCCGCAAAACGAAAGAGATTCACGTAACGGAGCTTCACATTACTATAGCTGAGAAGGGCTTCAATTATGGGATCAGATACCTGACGGATCGTTGGGCAGGCAAAGAGAACAAAGACTTCGTAATTTGAATGATGCAATGCCGCAGATTCAATGGAACAGGCCTGATGAGCCGTAAAGTTAAGGATATTATACTGAGACTCTCTGCAATAGCATTTGGTCTCGAGGAAAAATATGGTTTGTCCTGGTACAGGTTTCTCTTTAGAGAATAGGACATCCTTCAGTATTCTTAACGCTTCTTCTTCGTTTGAGTTTATGTTCCCTGTTTCTTGATCCACCGGATCTATATCCATAAAACAGTGGTACACCTTCACTTCTGGTTTCGATTTTGTGGACATTACAAGAAGTATCAGGACACAAAATGTGAATAACAGTAAAAATATCCGTCGTCTCCAGCTCAATATACGAGCTAATAAACTCTGTTTTGAGCGAATCATGTTGATGCCAAGTGAATGTGGAAAGAAGACTGAAAAGTTCTCGGTACAAAATCGTTAGTTTGGATGTTTACTTATCAGCGTTGGGTTCACGTTTTTCATGTTTCAATTAAAAGAATTAGGTAAATTCTTTATTTTCTGTTGGTCCATTTACCACACCTGTGTAAATATAAATTTAACAATTGTACGTAGGTAAATATATGTGCAATACAAAACAATTAAAATGATGTTGAAGACGTCGGATATTTGTGTCTATTTACCTATTCATACCTGTTACTTAAAAAATAAGTAAAAGGGGATATTGCATTCGTTGCAATGTATGTAACAGGAAGCATCTCCGACCCTATAAAGTATATATATTCTTGATCAGCATCAACAACAGAGTCGACATAGCCATGTCCGCCTGTGTGAGCGCCTGGATCTCAGATACTATAAGAGCTAGAGCAACCAAATTTAGCATACAGATTTCTGTAAAGTTTGTTTCAAATTTTTGCCTATAATTCTACTAAATCGTTTCAAGATCGGACAAATACAAAGGTGGTAATAGCATTTTTTTAACAACAACAATAACAAAGTTTATTTGACAATTATATTAAAGGTAAGTTAATTCTCTTCAACTTTCTCCCATACAGTACTAAGATCGGTTCAACAGTTCAGGTGCCAGCGATTTTAACAAGTTCGAAAATGGGAGTTTTTTGTGATTTTTTGATTTTTTCTTAAAAACATAGGTTAAAAAGGAAAAAGTGTGAAAAAAATTCGTTGGCGATTCAAGAAAAATCTACGTTTCAAATCGCTTTTAAATATGTTAAATGTTATAAAAAAAATTAATTACGCGTTTTTTGACATATAACACATATCTATGAAAATTCGTTTGTGCAAGATATTACCTGTTAACTAAATATACCTTTTACCCTCGCGCTAAACTAGAGATTTTTCGAAAAAGTCGTGGGACAAAAGCTTCTAGATTTTTGATCGGGAACAAGTCCACATTCAAACTTTTAAGGTGTATCAACGATTTGATCCAAGCAAACAAACAAATAAACAGACACTGACTTTTGATCTCATTTTCGGAAGACCACTAGAAATTTTAAAATTAATTATCTTTTGATCCAGTGATCGGATTTTGATGATCAAGGTGTCATTCGACGCGTATTTTTGATACTAATAGTAAAAAATTGAAAAAAAAGGATCAAAAGGCTCCAGCGGCCCCATTTGCTCCAATCGATTACATTTTGCCTCTCCCACTTACACCCGTTTATCTCACGAACCAGATGAGTTTCCAAAAGTCTTAGTATGCACATTTGTTAGTTGAATTGATACCTTTCGATCGGTATATAACTCGACCTGATAGGTCAGTCATAGCCAATGTTCCAGTCTTCCTGTCGCCTTTCGTCTTCCTAGTCGCCTTTCGCACCGTTCGTGCTGCTTTCGTCACTAGCGCGGACTGCCGTCCGCAGTGATTAACATATTATCAACCATTTTCAAAATGGCGGAGCTATAACATTGAATGGATTTAGAAAATACTCAATAAATAATAAAAATGTTGTATCAAGTTTGAAAATATCGACAAAAAAAATATCTTTTCCAAGTACAATTGTATTAAAATAAAGCTAAGTGAAAAACTCTCCGATTGCTGCAAAGACTTTGGGGCAGTGTTTTGCCGCCAACTGGATGTAAGCTATCTTTGAATAAACGCTGTAAGGCCATTTAGTATACACATGATTCCAGGTATGAATTAGATAAGAATTTTTAAGGCGACTCAGAGTTTGATTTGCGTATTTCTCATCAAAGAAATGATTTCGCTCAAGCCAATTGATCTCGTAGAAGGAGTTGACATCAAATACTTTGATGCCGTGGCAATGATCAGGTTCTCTTCTCATAAGGCTCACATCTTTGGTGCCACAAACAGCAGTCATCGTTCGCACCAAAGACTCAGGTCCATTGTGGCCCCACATATTACCTATGAAGTTTTTATGAAAATCATTTAATATTTGGCTTGCAACCTTATGGCCAAATCCCTTGGGCTCCAGACCAATGACACTGTTACCAATGCTCGTCGATGTCTCAGCGCCCATAAAGTTGGGCGGTTCATCCTCAAAGCTGCGGAACACGACCACATCCATGTCAAAGTAGATGCCTCCATAGCGATATAGCGTCAATATCCGAAGCATATCGGATATGTGAAACATCAGAAATCTATATGCAAATCACAGTCAATTTTAATTTAGATTATAATTTAATGTTTAAGTAACTTCCGACCTGCTGCGAAACAGATCATTTTTCTTGATCCAATCCTCGATAGGAGTTCCTTCCGCAAAACGCCAGAGATTCACGTAACGGAGCTTCACATTACTATAGCTGAGAAGGGCTTCAATTATGGGATCAGATACCTGACGGATCGTTGGGCAGGCAAAGAGAACAAAGACTTCGTAATTTGAATGATGCAATGCCGCAGATTCAATGGAACAGGCCTGATGAGCCGTAAAGTTAAGGATATTATACTGAGACTCTCTGCAATAGCATTTGGTCTCGAGGAAAAATATGGTTTGTCCTGGTACAGGTTTCTCTTTAGAGAATAGGACATCCTTCAGTATTCTTAACGCTTCTTCTTCGTTTGAGTTTATGTTCCCTGTTTCTTGATCCACCGGATCTATATCCATAAAACAGTGGTACACCTTGACTTCTCGTTTCGATTTTGTGGACATTACAAGAAGTATCAGGATACAAAATGTGAATAACAGTAAAAATATCCGTCGTCTCCAGCTCAATATACAAGCTAATAAACTCTGTTTTGAGCAAATCATGTTGATGCCAAGTGAATGTGGAAAGAAGACTGAAAAGTTCTCGGTACAAAGTCGTTAGTTTGGAAGTTTACTTATCAGCATTAGGTTCATGTTTTTCATGTTTCAATTAAAAGAATCAGGTACTTTCTTCATACCCTGAGGGGGGTTTATTAAGTTTGTGCGAAGTATGTAACGGGCAGAAGGAAGAATCTCCGACCCCATAAAGTGTATATATTCTTGATCAGCATCAACAGCCGAGTCGATATACCCTTGTCCGTCTGTCCGTATGAACGATCGGATCTCAGAGATGGTAAAAGCTAATACCACAAAATTTGGAATGAAGACTCCTTATAATGTCAGGCAATATCAGTTTATGTTAAAATTTTACCAGGCCCACTGTGGGGAGCGTAATTCATCAAAAGCTTACATCACCTTTAATCCCCACCAACGGGTGTAGGATCATGCCCAGAGGCTAATCACCAACTTTCAACACGATTGGGCCATAAATAGTGAAGATATTATGTTAAGCTATAAAGATTGGCAAATACATACGTAAATAAATAGAATTAATGGTCAATTAATTCATTTTACATTTACTCTGTCAGAATGTACATCGAGAATGTATCGAATTTTCCAGCATCAGTCCAAGAGGCGGATAAGTGTGATAAGTCCTCGGCAAGCAAAACGGAATCAAATCTTCGGCGTACCGGGGCCTAGACTCAGAGTATATTACTGTCGTCTGCACTCGACTGTTCCGCTTGTTATTTTCTGAACTACTCAACTAAAAAAATATGGTCCATTTGACACACCAGCGTGAATGTAAACGTAACAACTGTACAACGGTACAAAGTTAAATATGTATATGAACGTCAGTATGAGCAAAAAATTTAAATAGTGGTAAAGATGTCGGACATATTTGAAAAGGTTCCGTCTATTTCTATTTACCTTATTGTTATACATTTATCTTATAAAACAACCTCTTGACGTGGTAAAAGTCTAGTGACGACAGCATTTTCATGCCCCGAAATTTCTGATATCCAATTTTGTGACCAATAATATTAAATTTTTCATATAAATTATTTTTAAATAAAATTTTTGACACTAGGCACATTGCGCTAAATTCTTCATATCTAATAAATTTTATTTTAAAATAATTTATATGTTAGAAAAGTTTAAAGGTATACCTAAGAGCCCTTTCGAAATAGCTTTCCAACGACATAACATATAGAACACATCTGCAGCATCTATGGCTTGGATACTATGGGGATTTAGCGGGTTTTAGCGATTTCCCGCTAAACTAGAGAATTTTTTTGAAAATGTTGTGGAACAAAAGTTTCTAAATTTTTGATCGGGAACAAGTCCTCATTCACCGATTTAAGATATTTCAGCGATTTGATACAGACTGACTATACACCTCATTTTAGGAAGTCCACTAAAAATTTCAAAATTAATTATCTTTTGAACCAGTGGTCGGATATTGATTATCGACAGGAGATAAAGCCGTAAATCATGAATATTCTATGAAAAGAAACCGTACATAAAACACATGAATAAAGTACAATTGGTTTTTTAAAAGAGTTTTTACATAGTCATTTTACCACAGTCTCAGTCAGATTGAGCTTGCGAACGAAACGAACGTTGGTCGCTCAATTTTTTTGTTTGAGTTCATCGATTGAACTTAATTTGAATGCAACTCTGTAGTGTGGAGTCCATGCTAGAGGTGGAGAACTATCGATGGTCGAGCGTTATCGATGGCAGACATGCACTATCGATAGTTTTCGATTGTTTCTTATGACGCTTTATGCTTCACAGAAATGCGAGCATTTGGAAAGTTTTGTATTTAATAATTACCAAATATATTTTTATAGCATGGATAAATTTCTAAATACTGTCGAAATAGGTAAATTTATTTGTATTTAATAGTTTTATTTGTAGTGTTTGAGCCTTTAATGTTAATTTTAAGCAAAACGATGCAGTTCAACAGCACCTAGGAGTGAGGGCGAAAGTTGCACGTTAATGCATCACAGGATTCAGATACATACAGGATACAGATCCATACAGATAAAAGTTTGCATCATATATTTTAAGTTGCTCATTCAGCAACATACAAATTTTCTCGTAATTTGACTATTGCAATAGCGGATCCTTATTATTGAAAACGAATTTAATTTAATTATTTCAAATGAAATGTATTTTTATTTTTAATTTTACAATGCCTATAAGGAACAATCTTCTCATTTTCCTTAAATTGAAATGAAATTAAAAACATTTATATATTTTTGTTGCAATAAAAATTCAAAAGCTTATAATTTTTGTCAAATTAACATACTATCAAAAACTATCGACGACTATCGATGGTTCCGAAAAAAATATAGCTCACCATCGATGGTGTCGACTATCGATAGTTCTCCACGCACCGAATTGTGAATGTCAAATGGAAGAGTATAGTCGATAGAAAATTGGTCCCATGCTTTCTCTAATGCAAATTAATTAATTTTATTTAAATATATTTATTCGATATTATTTAATGAAGTATAAATTCAATAAGCCAAGAGAATGTTAAATTTTCTAAAATAGTAAAGTTCATTTGTAAAAAGTAACAAATTAGTAAGAAATTCTAAAAACAAATTTAAAAATCGAAAAATATAACAAAACTCCTGTGATTATTTCAAAATTCTAGGTTCAAAATAAATTTTAAAAAATAAAATGTTGACATATAACAACTTTTCTGAAAAGAGTTTAATATTTTTTGTTGCCAATGCAACCAGCTGATTAATGCATTTAGTTATTAGAGGTACAAGCCAACACACATGTTGTCTCCGATGCTTCGATGTTTGCTGAACAATTAAAACTTTTTTGACACAGCTTTTAAATCTGTAAAAGGGATTGAATTGAACATAATTCTCATAATATTTTGAAATTCTTTCCTTCCAATAATTTAGAGGGCCGTAATTATCAGGATGATTTATTTTTGTTGTATATAAGAACATTCGATAGTAACCTACCAAACACCGATGGTTCCGATGCAAGCATCGATGACGATGTTTCACTCGATGTTTCTCCACCTCCAGTGTAAAAAAATTGTGAAAATTTTCAATTTTTCAATTTCAATTTTTTAGCTGGCGCTAAAAATCGACCGGTACTCGTACCAAACGTTAAATTTATTAAATCATATAGCAAAATAGTGAAATGAATGTTCCTCCTAGCGCTGGCAATGGCAATTCAGCAATGCCGATGCCGCCGTCGGCAGCGATGGGCGGCATGGGATACACGCCGGGTATGGTGCCAGTGCCACCATTCAGTCTGCCGCCGCCTGTCTTTGGTGCACCGCCGCCACCCGAACTTGCAGCTGCATTTGGTGCCCTCGCACCGAACACGGAATGGACAGAGCACAAAGCGCCGGACGGACGACCGTATTATTACAATCAAAACACAAAGCAAAGCTCGTGGGAAAAGCCAGAGGCATTAATGACGCCCGCTGAGTTGCTGCACAATCAATGCCCATGGAAGGAATACCGCTCTGATGCAAACAAAGTATATTATCATAATGTGACCACTAAGGAAACGTGCTGGGAACCGCCACCAGAGTATCTGGACATGAAGGCCAAGGCTAAGGCCGAAGAGTAAGTTATTAGTTCTTTTATGTTCTCCTTTAACTATAATTGGTTCAATAATAACTCTCCTTGCAGAGCAGCTGCTGCGGCTAAAGCAGTGGCGGCCATGACCTCTTCAAGTCTGGCGGGGATGGTGCCCCATGTAGCATTAGCAAACATATTACCAGCTGCTCTACCTGCAGCGCCACGCATCCCTACGCCCGAGATTCACTCGCCCTTGACGCCAAGCAGCAATGAGAACAGCTCCTCTGCACTTGATCAGGCCATGGCTGCCACACTGGCGGCCATTGAGGTGCCCCAACAGAATTGTGAGTGCTTTAATTGCTATTTAATTCCTACATAACAAATTTATAATTTGTATAGCTAAAAGAGATGACAAATTGGGCGGAGACAACAACACGCTCATGTTTAAGGACAAGCGTGAAGCCATTGAGGCATTCAAGGAGCTCCTGCGCGATCGAAATGTGCCCTCAAATGCCAATTGGGACCAGTGTGTTAAAATCATTTCAAAGGATCCACGTTACAATGCCTTCAAAACGCTTAATGAACGCAAACAAACTTTCAATGCCTACAAGACACAAAAGATAAAGGACGAGCGTGAGGAATCTCGACTGAAGGCAAAAAAGGCAAAAGAGGATTTGGAACAGTTTCTTATGTCGAGCGATAAGATGAACTCGCAGATGAAATACTTTCGCTGTGAAGAGGTTTTTGCCAGCAACCGCACGTGGACAACGGTGCCAGAGCCGGATCGACGAGATATCTACGAGGATTGTATTTTCAACTTGGCCAAACGTGAGAAGGAGGAATCTCGTGTGCTCAAGAAACGGAATATGAAAGTACTGGGAGAGCTGCTAGAATCGATGACCTCCATTACATACGCAAGCACGTGGTCGGAGGCGCAGGTGATGCTGCTGGACAATGCGGCATTTAAAAATGATGTGACGCTGCTCGGCATGGACAAGGAGGATGCGCTAATTGTGTTCGAGGAGCACATACGTACACTCGAGAAGGAGGAGGAGGAAGACCGAGAGCGGGAAAAAAAGCGTTTAAAGCGACAGCAGCGTAAGAATCGTGATGGTTTCCTGGCGTTACTTGACTCGCTGCATGAAGAAGGTAAACTCACCTCCATGTCGCTGTGGGTGGAACTGTATCCCATCATATCTGCGGACATACGCTTTTCCGCCATGCTAGGCCAGAATGGCTCCACGCCGCTGGATCTTTTCAAGTTTTATGTGGAGAATTTGAAGGCTCGCTTCCACGATGAGAAGAAAATCATACGCGAAATACTCAAGGAGAAACAGTTTGTGGTTCAGGCCAAGACATCCTTTGAAGACTTTGCCACGGTTGTGTGTGAAGATAAACGCTCTGCCAGCTTAGATGCGGGCAACGTCAAGCTTACCTACAACTCGCTTTTAGAGAAGGTAATATTCATGGCTAACTTTTCGTAGTGTATTATTAACCGACTCTTCTTTGCAGGCTGAAACTATTGAAAAGGAACGCATGAAGGAGGAAGTGCGACGACTTCGCAAGTTGGAGAATGAAATCAAAAACGAATGGTTAGAGGCAAACGTTTCCGTCGGGGAGCCCTATGAGAGCGCAAAGAAATTGGTTGAGCATTTGGAGGCATTCGCACTGTATGAGAAAGAAATTGGAGTTGAAAAGATTTGGGAGGACTTTATCAAAGAGAGCGAAGATGCCTGCAGTCATCATCATTCGCGATCACGCAAATCCAAAAAGAATAAAAAGCATAAAAAACGTGTACGTTCCACCTCCAGATCAGATATTGAAAACGAGCTCGTCGAGTTGGAAAAGTCCAAGAAACGACGCTCAAAATCACGCTCAGTAAGTTGAATTTCCCATGTGCGTAATTTATGCACCAAATATATCATAATTATTTTTATTCCACACAGAATTCGCTTAGTTCGATTGGCAGTATTGAGAGTGAAAAGCTGCTTAAAAAGAAGAAAAAGCGTAAAAACAAATCGCGTGCTGTGAGTTTGCAAACCTTTTAAATTGGTATTTTGATTTAAGGTTTCTTTAATTTCTTTGGCAGTCGTCTTGCGAATCTGAACTTGGCAATCAATCTCCAAGCATGGGAGCTGCTCTGCAGCAGAATGATTCCAATTCGCATTCACCGTCGAAAAAGAAGAAAAAAGAGAAGCGCTCCAAAAAGGATAAGGAAGCGAAACGGCATCGAAACAATCGATCCACAACTCCAATCAGTCCTGCCGCTCTTTCAGATTCGGCGACATCCAAAAACGATGAGTTAACGCTAAGCGACGGTGAACTGGAGTCCAAACGTGCAGCACTCTTGGCACAGCTCAACGAACAATTAGACGAATGACCAATTAAGGTCATGAGCTCAACAGCTAAATAACAACAACAGCAGTTAGCATTAGTCCAGCTATAGGCCATTACATAGTGCGCTGTATGCCTTAGTTGTAAACAGAGCTCCAAATCTATGACCAAGTTGCAATGTAAATCTTCTATCGCACATCTGAATTTTGCTTTGTTCTGGAATACTTGGCCATAGCAGAACCATCTATACAGGCAGCAAATGTAAGTTTTTTGACAGCGATAAGTTTGAATGTAAAGAAATTATAATATTATTATAAGTGAAAAACAAAATAATATTATTTGCACTTTGTGTGACTTCAAAATCAGCCGACTTATTCATTTACTAAAAAGAAAAAAAGAACAGCAAACTGAACAAATTGTGAATCCTTTTCAGCTACAAAGTCTAATACAAGTCTCTCATCTCATATTGTAATCTGAAATCGCGTATTTTAAAATTTTGAAACTTTGATAGATAGAGATATTCCGCACTCTTCAAATAAAAATATTTCTAAATTCTTATAATAGATATTCCACAATCTTTTCAAATGAAAACATTTCTAAACTCCTTGCTATTAGCTTTTAATGACATTATTGGCAAGTATCTACTTGCTTATAAAATTTCAAGAATGAAACAGGAAACTCGCATACAGAAAAAGTTGATGTGGTTAAAACTTGAATTCCTTGTACTTCTTTGTGGTTTTAGCTGGATCTGTTTGTTGTCGCTTGCGTTTCGATTTCTGACGCGCCACATGCTCCGCCAACATGTCGGACAAGTCCTCTTTCTGCAAATGATTCTGCTGCTCGCGCATTTGTTGCTCATAACGTTGAGCCATTGCATCATTATCCAGGTCCAATTCACTGGGGTCTAGGGCCAGCTCGACAATGCCTTCACGATCTGTAGTAGAGCGCACGGCCGGCTGTTTATTGGCCCCAGCACCGCCCCCTATGTCATAGACATGCGTGGAGCCCATCATGGAGGCGCCTATGCGATCCGTACGTTTCTCTGGCAGCACTTGATACAGAACAGGAGTTTCATTGCTATCAAGAGAAGAGAGAGAAAGCAAATTTTTAGTTTGTCTTATTCAAATGATGATTCAATTGATCTCTTACTCTTCCATTTCGGCTTCAATCTTCTTTTTGCGCAATTCAATATTCTCGGGAGTTTCCATGCCCGCTGGAACACTGGTTAGACCCGAGGGCGTAACCAGACCCTCAACAGGCGTAACTAAACCGGTTTCATCTTGCTGATTGCCCAGATCCTCACCATCCTCCTCCTCCTCTTCAGAAGACTCCTCCGATTCCGACTCCAACTCACCCCATTGGTTGCGCTCAATGTCCGCTTCATCGATCCCGTTCTGCAAAGTAAATAACATTTTCATGTTTCACATAATTGAAGTATGATCTGTGTACTCACATCTAAATCAAGTGTATTCATGCCGAACACGTCGCCATAGAGAGGTTTGCCATTCTCATCAACTGGTGGCTTACCCCAACCACCCGCGTGGTAACCAAACGAGGTGCCCTCTGGTATAGGCGCATTTAAGCCGGGAATTTTCAGATTCGGATACGAAGGCGGCGGCCCGTAACGCTGTTGAGCAATTAGCCAAGGTGGGGGTATCTTGTGCGAATTGGGACCGACGGGCATGCCCAAAGCAATGCGCAGCTCCTCGGACAGGTCGCCTGGCTTTTTCTCCTTGAGTCGCGTCTCAAACTCCTTGCCCTCATAGTAGAGATCACCATGGATGGTCATACGTGGCTTTGTTTGCCACTTGAAGAAGGCATCGTGCAGTTTCTGATAGTCAATATCAATTTTACCCATTTTGGGGCGTACACGCTCGCGCATCTTGGCCTTGAGCGTTTTGGCATCTTCACGCTCTTGCAGCGATTCACGCATCTCCATGATGCCTGTCTTCTTGATAAAGGCGGGCAGATCAAAGGGCGGCTTCTCAATGCCACGCTTGCCCTGTAAATACTTGCGCTTGAAGCACCAATGACGTGGCACTTGCACCGTATTACGATATGCCTTCAGCTGTACGAGCAACTTTGGATCCCGTGCGGTTACATCGTGCATTTCAACGACATCCGGACGCGAGACTAACTGCTTTAGCTCGGCCACACTGAGGCGTGTGAGTTTCTTAAGCTTTCGCTTTGATAGCTTCTCTTTGTCATCCTTATTGTCCTCGTCATCGTCAGCATCATCGTCGTCATCATCATGCATTTTGTTCGATGATTTTTTAGCCTTGGCCAAAGCTTCGGCATCCAGAGCTGCCTTGTCCTTTTCAACTGGCTTCGGCTTGTTTTCCAGCTTAAAAATTTCGAAGACACGGTAAAATTGACGATACATGGGCGCCAGATCCGCAATGGTTATCTTTTCAGGCACATATCTGTGAATGATTGAAACATTTTAATTATACTTAATTAGCAATGAAGTTGAATCAATGTCAATGGTACACTTACTCAATTGTCACATCATCCTCGCCGTTTTCCGTCTGCTTGCGCTCTTTGGCCTTATCTTTGTCTTCACCAGAACGTTCCTTTTTCTTTTTGCTGCGACCATCTTTCTGTGCATCCTTCTCCTTTTCCACCGGCTGCTCTTCATCACTGCCAGCCTCCTTTGGATCTTCCTCGGGCTCTGCTTCTCTCGGCTCAGAGCGACGCGCCAGCTGCTGCTGCCGCTCGTATTCCAATTTTTGTCGTATTCTCTTATTTTGCTTCTTTCGTCGCTTCTTCTTTTTGTTTTTGTCCGCTTTACTTTGTTTACCCGGTTTATCGGTGCTGACACCGTTCAATTGGTTATCGGCATCGTCATCGCTGTCTTCGCCTATATCGGCAAAATCGCCGTCTTGCGAAGCACCATCAACACCGTGGCCCCCTCGTCCATCCACATCAGTGTCAAACTCAGCCACACGCTGATCTTTTAATGCGAGTACATCTTCCAGAGCCTTTGGAAGCACTAAATCTGCGTCTTTCTTACCATTGTCGTCTTCCAGAGCGTCGTCAACGCTGCCGGCTCCGCTGCCATTGCTAGCCGCATTGTCATTCGTTTGTTGCTGCTCAAATCGAATGTTCATCAATGGCGCTGGTTGACCGACCTGTAGAAATAAAAGTTTTATTAATAGCAAGACTTTTACTGCTAACATTACACTTACATCGCCGTGAATTTGGTCAGCCATCTATTATTTTAATAATAATAAACAAAATATTCCAGCTAAAACGCAAATTCTAGGGATGTTCAATTTGTGTTTTCGATAGACTAAACGATTTCGATAGTGTCTGCGATACTTAATTGACTTCAGCATACTCGTTTATCGATAGGGCAGTGTTATTGTAGCGTGGTTTCGGGTTCGTCTTATTCAACAACTCAGTCTTGCTTAAAATAAATACCAAAAGATAAAGGAAATTACTTTATTATTATATATACCGTGTTTAAAATTTAATTTCACTTTTATTTATCATTTTCAGGATCGCTAATGTGCCGATAATATAACTACAAAAACCAAAACAAACAGGGTGATTCTAGTATAAAAAATGTTTAAGTTCAACTTTGAGGTAAATGAATCAAATTCATCGGATGCTGTTGAAAGTCCGTTCGATGATCCCAAACTTGATCAGAATAGAGTTGATCATCGTAAGTTCATATAAAGACTATTAAAAGTCGTTAAATTTTTGATGAGCGACCTAATGCGATACAACTTTATTTTAGAAGCTTTCAAAAATATTGACTGGTATCAGGCTGAACAAATGGAACCAACTAAAGAACTCTTAAATAGTTTGGATTTATACGAACTTAATGCCAAAGATTTGTCTATTGGAAGTATCGAAATTCGTCATCTTATAGCTGGTTTTCTGCTTGAGGATATTAAAGCGAACAATGATGAAGACAACGACGGAGATATAAAAAAATCCGAACAAACCCACTCCGATTTAATAGCGGGAGTTTATGAAGGTTTGTAGAGATAAATATTTAGTTTAAGTACAAATATTTAGAACGTTAAACAGATTTTTATTTTTTTTCAGGTGGAGCTAAAGTCTGGGAATGTACCGACGATTTATTATTATTTTTATCAAAAACATTTGACGAAACTTACTGGATGAATAAACTGGTCTTGGACTTGGGCTGCGGTTCTGGACTCTTGGGGATATATGCTTTAAAAAGTGGTGCCAAAGTTGACTTTCAAGACTATGTGAGTAACCACTAGTTTAATGGGGACTGTGGCATACAATATAATTCTTTTAAATTATTTCAGAACAAGGATGTTCTACTTAAAATAACAATGCCAAATGTACTGCTTAATTGTAAAGAGGAGCTAACGGATGATGAGAAAATGAAACTGTTAAAAGCGAATAGTAATTTTTATTCTGGTGACTGGTCACATTTTGCGAAACTCACACAGGATCTTGAAAAATATGACATTATCCTAACGTCTGAAACCATATACAACATTGATAATCAGCAAAAGCTGTTGGATACATGTAGAAATCGTCTAAAACCAGACGGTAATGTTTTAGTAGCCGCCAAATCGCATTATTTTGGAGTAGGCGGTGGACTTGAGCAATTTGTTGATGTTGTAAAATGTGGAAAAGTGTTTGAAGTCAAAAAGTTGTGGCAGGCTGACGAAAATTTGAAACGGGGCATAATTGAATTAAAACTGCAGTAAAACAAATGTACTTAAGGGTTTTTTATTATTGAAATAGTTAAATCCAATGGAGCTGCTATGATTAAATTAAAAATCCATACAAAAATGTGTGCAAAAAATTATTGGATTAACTGTATATCGAAAATACCGATTATTTTTTATTGAATAAAAAAGATGCTCGAAACACCCTGTAACAAATAGGGGAATAGTTGGGGTTTTGTTTTTGTCGCGACGCGACTGTGTGAGTATTTCTTACGCCGATAAAATTGATTATTTATATATAAAATCAAATGTTTACCTACATAAATATGTGAAGTTTGCAGTTTGGCTTGTTACTGGCCTTAAACTAATTTCATCCAATTATTATCCTACACGCTGCGTGGAAACCAATACAAATTACTTCGCCGGCCCCACTGTAAATTGATGTCTCCTGATGTCAACTACAACGGTGGATTTTTTTGCCACAGCAACGGAAGCGGAGCGGCAAGAGGCGGAAACGCGAAATCTTTGTTGCTGCGAATACATTGGACACGATAAAAAGCCCTTTCACATACTAGGATGCTGTTGTAATTGCGAAGACTTTGACTTGGTATGCACGCGGTAGGCAACTAAAAACCAGACAAACACATACTAACGAATAGACATCCCCATTTTATCAATTGCCGAAACGCACTTGAGAGATCTGCAGTCTAATTCCAAAACCCCCCCCCCCCCCCCCTAACATTTCAGTCATATGATATGATATCGATTCCGTCAAAGCAAAACATATCGGTTTGTCATCAGCTTTCAAATTGATAAATATCAATCGCTTATCTCGATAGCTTTCCTATGGTATTTGCATCTGTAGTTTATCTTATCCTAGCTGCCCCTGCCACAGGGATACCTTTTTCGTCCTGCTGCACTCGCTTATTGCCTGATTTCTCAAAATTCTTATAAAAATTAATTAGTTGCATTTTTGCAGCCTCATCACGTGTAAACGCATCGAAGCGCGCAACATAGACGGCATGTTGATTGCTTTCCAGGATCGCCTGCGTTTGCCATGGCGCGGCGGCGCCAAACGCATCTCGCCAGCTGCCCTGGGGCCAGCTTTGATTGTGCCCCTTATGATGGGATTAGCGGCATTGAATGCCAAAACGGCCATTGTGCTAATGCTAGCGTTGATTGGATTTGTCAGTTGGGGATTGCAGCTGGCGGAGCGGTTAGCGACAAGGACAACATTCTTTTTGAGCTGGATTGTCTTTTCGATTATCTATATGGTGGTGATCTTTGAGTGTGAGGTGCCGCTACTGGAACTCTTACCGGAGGAGAATTATATATTGCTTTTATTTTCATTTGGAGCATTGTATTCCCTGTATCGCACTAAGCAATTGGCGCCGTTGAATCTTGTGACAGCACAGTATGGCACCACGCCCAAGGATGAGCTGCCGGGCATCACAGAAGCCTCCAGTGGCGAGGAGCAGGCTGAGCAGCAGGCCCAGGACACTGTGCTGGGCATTGAGGATGATGAAGAGAATGATCCAGGCATAAATTCCGAATGCGCTGGTCTCATCCAGCATGCCCAGCCCAATATCTGTGAAATATGTCGCAAGGTGACACCGAGACGCGCCTATCACTGCGCTGTCTGCGGCAGTTGCGTCAAACGGCGCTCCCATCACAGCTACTGGCTCAACTGTTGCATTGGCGAGCGCAATTATCGCTGGTATCTGGTGGCCCTCACCCTCTCCGAGTGTGCGCTGTTGTTGGGCGCAAATTTGACATTGACAGCGGTGTGTCATCCCTTTCTGGTGGTGCGTCTGCTGGGCATTCCATTGCTCCTACCCGACGACTGCAGCGAGGTCTTCGAAGACTTTGAGTGAGTTAAAAAAAAATGAATTATTTTATCCGAAACAGAGATTTACTTGTATTTTTTTTAGATTGGGCATATCTTTCATTGTGGCCGCCTATGCTATGCTCATCTCTGGCTACATCACCTGTGTCCTAGTGCGTCAATTGTATCTGTGGTATCGTGGCACCACCTTGCATGAGTTTAAACGCGCTCCAGCCTCTAATGGCGGTAATCGCAATCGCGTCTGGAGCAATTGGCGAGCCATTCTCAAATGATCAAACACAAATATCAACTAAATTGGCCTGAAATACTGGCACTTATTAGGGCCAAGACAATTTCAATGTATTAGTATTGTCTGACTAAGCTGAATCCTAAGCTATAATAAGGCCTAAATTCGTAATATGCAGTTATTTATAGAATCTTAGATTAATGCTATTGTTTTATGTTTTGTCTTTTTTTTTCTAGACAAGGCGCACAATTTAAGCTTATAATTATAATAAAGGCGACACGTTTATGTGCGAAGCCTTAAGCGCGTAATGCTCATAGATCATATTAAGGTGCTTCGTATAAACGTGGCAGAATCAATTTAAATGCTAAAGTATTTGTGCTGGGAGAAAACGTAATTACTCAAGTAATTATAACTAGTCTGTACTTTTTGCAATAATTGTTTGATGTCAACTTCAGTAATTACATTTTCCTAGAATTATTATCCTCGCTTCACTACAATAAAATAAAAGAAAAATGTAATCCTTTCTTCGTTTTCAAAAATTGGGATTTTTTTTAAAAATGTACACTTGTTGCTTGTACATTTCGAACTATGTTCATACAAATTTTTGAAATCAAGAGATTTTTTTTGTAGTGGAAAGAGGCAATAATTTCTTATAGTAATTAATTGGTAAGTTAGTCGCAGTCATTAGCTTTCTAGACGCAATTTAATCAGAAACACAAATTTTAGTATTAAATTAAAATCAAAAGAAATGGAAATACAATACAATATATTAAAGCAAACCCATGGACTACCATAAACTGTCCTCCCTGGGCTTGTAGTCGGGCAGCAGTTCCCAGATTTTCATGCGCCAACGCTGCCGACGCTCCTCGGTCTCCTTTTCCAGGCGTAGAATCTGCGGCAATCGTTGCCAGCAGTCGAGAACCTTCCACTTCAGATGCCTGCAGGGAAGTGACCATGAGAGATTTGGAATAGACATCGATGGCTGGACACTTACCACTCATGATGCGAGATGGCCTGTCGCATTTTTGTGTCCTCAATCATGCGACAGTGAACGCTATAGTTGAGCCAGCGATTGAACCAATGATCCGTGGCATGCAGAGCATACCAATCAATGGCCACCTGCATCTTCTTGCGCTCCTCGTGCACGTAGAACACCCAGCCATGAAGGACACGGCGCTTTAGCGCTCGTTTATAGCATTGATCGGCACGAATGCGACGTTCGCGTTGCCGGAACTCGGTGAAGCTGCGCCAGGCATGGAAACCATTGCGCTTGTAAAGACGGCGACAGAACTCCTCGCACTTGACCAGATTATCCCGCTTGCGTTGGAGCAAGCGCTTGAATCCCTCCATGCCGACGCGTCGCAACAACAGTCGGCGAGCGAACTCCAAGGCCTTGCGTTGATTCTCAATGAAACGTTGACGCTCGCGCTCCTTCAGCACTTTGGC
Source organism: Drosophila limbata (assembly GCA_963924055.1). Classification (NCBI taxonomy): domain Eukaryota; kingdom Metazoa; phylum Arthropoda; class Insecta; order Diptera; family Drosophilidae; genus Drosophila; species Drosophila limbata. The sequence goes on from OZ001353.1 coordinate 12,292,181, forward strand.
CATCTTCTCCTGGCGGCGCTTCTCCTTTAACACCTCCATGCGCAACAGTTTGGCCTCCTCATCCTGCTGGCGCTGTGGAAAATTCATTTATTAATAAAATCAACTATTTCCCCACTCAAATTTTTTGAGACCCTTTTGAAAATAGCCGTTAAATATGTGATTTGAATAATTTTTTTTTAGATTGAGAGGTTTGGAAAAGATACAGTGAGTGATTCAAAACGTTTTCCAAGTTTAACCAAGGAGAAAATAGGCTGAAAAGTAAAGCAAATGCCAGGCGGACGCGTTCAGACCAAACGGTAAGACCATTTGTCCTGCGAGCATGTCAATATCGCCAATCAACGTAGAGCTCAAACGTTAAGAGCCAGAGGGAATATATTTTCACAGTAGTTTAAATTAAAAATTAAGGTTTTAAGTTAACTTATATATTTTTAATTAACTCTTAAAAATGTTTTACATTTCTTTAATTAACTTTTAAAAATGTTTTATATTTTTTGAATTAACTTTTAAAAAAGTTTTATATTTCTTTGATTAAATTTAAAATGTTTTATATTTTTTAATTAACTTTTAAAAATGTTTTATATTTTTTTAATTAACTTTTTAAAATGTTTTATATATTTTTATATTAAAAAACCGATATTTTTCCAGGATCGGGGAAAACCCAGTGGGATTAATAAGTATTAGTATTATTAATGGCTTAGCTTAAGTTGAGTTACCAGCTAGTTAGCTTTAAATATGTATATTGAAGTCATGGGCTGCAACTTACCTTGGCTTCTTCGATGGCCAGCTTGGCTGCCTCCCGCTCCGCCTCCGCTTGGGCTCGACGTTGACGCGCCTGCTCGTGCCGCACACTCCGCTCCAGAGCCCGCTCCTGCATGTGCTGCAGGAAACGTGGCTGGAGCAGAGCCTTGCCCTGGAGCCGCTCCAGTTCCTCATCCTCGGCATCGCGTAGGCTGCCAATCAGCTGCAGGCACTTGGCCTTGGCCTTGGCCTTTGGATCGCCACAGCGGATGACGGTCTTCAGCTCCTGCTTGAGATCCTCGCGAGCCTCCTTTGCCTCGTCGCTGAGCTTGTTGAGCTTCAGCTGCATTATCAATCGCTCCTGACGCTCCAGCTTAATGCGCTGTAAATCAATAATGTCCTGCTGCACTTTCAGCCTGGGAAGCAAGTGGAAAAGAGAAGGTATATACAGACAATCCTCTCAAGATATCTCTCTGCATACTTATTCTTAAATTGCTTAGCCATCTTGACCGCCTCCTCGCGCTGCTCCAGCGACTTTTGTGCTACTTTATCGGACTCATTGGCAGTCGCAGTTTGTTTGGTGTCACGCTGTCGACGCTTCTCCGTCCTGATCTTGTCGAGAAACGCATTGATCTTCTGGGCACGATTGCCGTGAGTCTTGCCCGAATCCCGTTCGATCTTCTCCATTGTGGTGTAGTGAATCCACTTGAGGAAGTACTTGCGCATGAGATTCAACTCGGAATTGTCGCGTGCCTGGAACAGTTGCTCAATGATGCGTTGCTTCTCGTGCGGCTCGTCCTCACTGCTGCTGCCCGGCTGGACTTCCAGCTCCGCCAATTGCTGCTTGGGTTGGACAACCACACGGGGCAATTCTATGCGACGGATGACCAAAGGCTCCAGTGGTGAAAGAGCCTGCTCCTTTGGCCTTGGGATGGGAGTTGGCGACTCTTTCTGCTTGGGCAGGTGGAACTGCACATGCTTGGAGGCGGTAGCATCCTCCAGTGCCGCGTCCAGCTGCTGCTTCTGTTGCTCAGCTGCCTCCAACTGCAGCTCGTAAAGCGCCTCCTCCGCCAGATCCGAGATGACGGAATCGATGCCATCGCTGGTGTTGGAACAACTGGAGGATTCTCGCTGTAGCTTCGGTGGTTTCGCCTGCTCCTCGGGCTGCTCCAATTTCTGCTGCTGCTGCAGTTCCTCCTCATGCCGCACGGTGCGCATGTGGAGCATTTGACGCTCGGCAGCGGCACGCATGGGTTTCAGCAGCTCCTCGGTGGTCAGCAGGGGACTCGGAGTGCGGCAACGCTGGAGCAGCTGGGATCTGCTCTCGTCCAGCTGCACTTGCTTCACAAACTTACGATACTCGAAGGTGTCCAGCTCCCCCTCCACACACACTTCCACACACTTCGACGGCTTCGCTTCCATCGCCTCCAGCCAAGTGTGCTCCAGATCCGCCTCCGGCTCCGCCTCCAGCTGGCGTACCAATGATGTGGTCGCCACCTGCTTGTGGGCGGCACACAGCTGGACAGCCTGACTGAGTGCATCCACCGGTGTCTTGTAAAAGTCATCGATGTGCCGCGATGCCTGCGCCAGACTTTCCATCAATGGACCATGATTCAACTTAAAGTCCGGCTTCGTGGGACGCACACGAATCTTCCGCTCCAGCGTGCGTGGCGGATGTTGTCTGGCCAATTGCTGTCGAAACTTTTGCAGCTGATTGTGAATGTATCGCTGCTCCACCTCCAGATTGTGCGCCTTGGTCGACTCCAGAGTGCTGCCATGTGCCACAGTCGCCAGTGGCAACTTGCGTGGGATTTGTGCAAACTACAAGCAGCAAGTTGGAAAGCTTTAGTCGAAAGTGTTTCACTACGAGATACCCTGGTATTTAAATCAACAATAATCATGTGAGCCAATTCTCAAGACCCTTGCCCTAAAATTGCAGTTGTAATTCGCTTAATACTTTTTACGCTTTTAAAATTTTAAGAATAAATTTAATATAAGATATCTACATATTAAATTTGGTGCTTCTATCTCTTGTTTATACCAGGGTATAAAACCGAAACTAATATCGGCCTCAGTTACGGTTCGGATGTGTTCCAATTTTGGTTTTCGGTTATCGGTTACGCAAGGTAGTAAAGGTTACCGGTTAGAGTTTTTGTCGTTCTTTCAAGAAGAATATGTTTATTTTTATACCCGTTACTTACTTAAAAAATAAGTAAAAGGGAATATTGTATTCGTTGCAATGTATGTAACAGGGAGAAGGAAGCATCTCCGACCCTATAAAGTATATATATTCTTGATCAGCATCAACAGTCGAGTATATTTAGCCTTGTCCGTCCATCTGTGTGAGCGCCTGGATCTCAGAGACTATAAGAGCTAGAGCAACCAAATTCGGCATACAGATTTCTATAAACCCCACGCAGGTCAAGTTTGTTTCAAAATTTTCCCACGCCCCTTTCCGCCTCCGTAAATCGCGAAAATCCACCACACGCACAGTTTTCAAGATATTTGGATTTTTACTAGATACTGTCATTACCTATAATCCTACTAAATCGTAACAAGATCGGACAAATAGAAAGGTGGTAATGGCTGATTGAAGCTTTTAAACAATGTAAATTTAAGTAAGTAACGGATATCCTGTAGTCATTTGTTTATTTTCTATTCAATGAGATTAATTAATATTCAAATTCAAAATAAAAATCCAAAAAAAGTTTGACACCTTAACAACATAACTTAAAGATTTATTGTACCAAAAGTAACCGTTTTACATGACTTCGTTACTAATTGGTTATTTTGGTTTGATAAATTTCGGTTAATCGGTTTCGGTGTGAAAAAAGTTTGCTACGGTTTCAATCGGTTAATACCGGTTACGGTTTCAATCCCTGACTCATACGGACTTGACAGTTAATAATGCTCACGAATATGTATACCTCATGTCTGTGCATTTACTTAATATACCCTCGACCAGGGTATTAAATGAGAAATCGTGAAATATTCCAAGACTTCTTCATAAAAAAGAACTCACCATCTCATGCCGCATATCCATTATGACACTCGGATTGAGTTGCTTTGTGGGCTGTCCATCAATGAGCAGCTGCGACTGCCGTTTGCCCACGTAGTCCACCTCAATGAAGCGACGCACTGCGTCCGTTCTACAAGACAGCGGATTGGCATTTAGCTGCCTTTTGCGTATGCGATCCCAACGCGTCGGCTTGTTCGCTTTCTCCCGACGTTTCTGATGCAACATTCTCGAAGATTCACGAATATTTGATCTGATTTGACTTGACTTGAACAATTACATATATTCCCAATGAAAGAAAAGCAAGGAGTGCTTGTAAACAAGTAAAAAGCGTTGCCAGGGCAACTTCGAGGAGCCGCTTCCCAGCTGGAAACCAATTGTAGTTGAATTATAGAAGCTGTTGCCATGTGAAATACTGTGATTTTTTCAAATTCACAATTGGGGAGCGAAGGTCAAAGGGATTTTCAGAAATTTACATAAATCTAGATACCAAATCATGATCATAGAAATAAATCCAAATAAAAAATAGCTATCAGAAAGATAATCAGCTACAAATTTAAATTTACTTTAAAAAAAGTGTTTTCTGCTGAAAAAATTAAATTAGAAAAATACTAGGAGTTTACAAAAATTAATTTGCTTATGGGATTATTGATTATTGTTTTTGCAATGTTATGAGAACTGCAATGGAGAGGAAAAAAAAAACGCGATTATTTAAAAGAAAATAATTATAAATGAAGATACTTTAAATCTTGAGCATTTAACAAAGTTATTAGGGTTGAAAGTTTTCAGTTTATATTCTTAGCAATTTCAAATAAAGGTATCCCTCGTAATTGAAAATAAAACGAGATTCTCCATTCAGCTGTTTTATGTTACTTTTTTATGCTTTAAAGCTTCATGGTGAAAACAGATTTGTGCATTTTGAAGCGTATTTAATGATAAAACGTTTGCAATAAATGCGATAAATATACGTAAGTAATAACACAATTTTAGACATGTAAGCTTAGTTTATGCCGAGTGAAAAGTGATTTGAGTGAGGAGGAGGTTATCATGGATAACTTATGCAGCAGCTGGATCCTTCTTGTTCTTCTCCTTCTTAGACTTTTGCTTGTCTGCAGCGGCCTGCTCCAGATCAATGGGCGCTGGCTTCACAAACGGAATCTCATCCTGAAACTTGGCCGGCATGTACTTCTTGAGTGGCTCCGGCACCTTGATGCCCGTCTCCGTTTGATGTGTTTCCAGAATGGCACAAATGACACGGGTCGCGGCGCACATTGTGGCATTCAACATGTGCACATAGTCGACAGTGGCATTCATCTTTTTTGTTTGTCCATAGCGGACGAGCAGTCGTCGGGCCTGGTAGTCCAGGCAATTGGAGCAGGAGACCAACTCCCTGTAGGCGCCGCTGCCGCCGAACCAGGCCTCCAGATCGAGCTTCTTGGAGGCAGCATGGTTGAGTGCCCCGGATACAATGTTGACCACGCGATAGGGAATGCCCAAGGATTGGCAGAACTGCTCGGCATTGCCAATCATTTCGTCCATCATCTCCCACGATTTGTTGTCATGTGGTGAGGTCAACACAAACTGTTCAACCTTCTCGAACTGATGGACACGGAAGATGCCGCGTGTATCGCGTCCATGGGAGCCAACCTCCTGACGGAAGCAAGTGGACAAACCGGCGTATTTAATGGGCAGCGATGCCTCGGGAAGCCACTCATCGCGATGATAGGCTGCAATGGGCTGCTCAGAGGTAGCAATCAAGTACTTCTCATCCGTACCGACTTCCTCGGCACGTTCGCTGCCCTTGCCCACCACTTTGTAGAGCTCCTCATCGAACTGGGAGAGCTGCGCGACCTCCTGCATGACCTCCTTGCGCATAAAGAAGGGCGTATACAGAGGCACATAATCCCGAGCGTATAGCAAATGAAGTGCATGTTGAATTAGCGCCTGTTCCAGAAATACAGCAGCTCCAGTCAAGAAATAGCCACGTCCACCGGATACCACAGCACCCTTCTCCGCATTCATGCCGTCAATCATGACAATGAGATCCACATGCGAGTACTTGCCGCGTTTCTCACAGTCTCCATACGTGCGCTCCACACGATTCTCATCCTCATCGTTTGACACGGGCACCGATTCGTGCAGATGGTTGCCCACCTCGCGCAGGGCCGTGTTGCGTGCCAGCTCCGTTTCATCCATGGACTTTTGGTTCTCAGTCATGGCATCGTCGATGAGCAGACGCACTTGTTTGATTTGATTCACCGTCAACGGATGCAATGATTCGGCCGTGACTTGCGTCAGATCGGAGCGTACATTCTCAGGCACTTCGACGCCCTCAGCACCCACCGGCTCCTTCTTCTTCATCTTCTCGCCAATGACTTTGCTGCAGACATTCTTCACCTTGTTGAGATTGTCGGCGCGGTGACGTCGCTGACGCCATTCGCCGTCTTTGGCGATGACCGTTTCGACCAACGCAACATCTTTGAAGCGTTTCTTTTGATTGTCGCGAACAGCCTCGGGATTGCCTCCCTTGTCGCTGCGAAACAGATCCAAGTCCAGTACCATTTTATGCGACGCTTTTAAGAATTATGCGACTGGTTAATAATTTCGTCAGCGAGCCTTGTCACAACGTGGCGACTATAGATGTGATCACTATTCAAGTAACTGTTAATGGTCACTAGTATTTTTCGCCAACAAGCGGGAAAGAACAAAAAAAAATATACTTGCTATAAAAAGGTGTAAAAAATGTGTATTAAAATTTTTTGACAATGGCTACTACAATACAAAGTGTAAAACAAATAAATCTAGAAAAATAAATTAAACCCAAAAGTAGCAGTCACAACTTTAAAATTCATAATGCACATCACTAGCCGGCCAGTGGAAAATTATTCGCTAAAGTTATCGATTGTTGTTGGCATTGCTGCAGCAGCAAATTGAACCAGTTTAGTTCATTTCAAGGAACCTTTCAATTGAACTTGTATTGAGTGAACTGAAACTCTAGCGAATAACATCCAATTGGAAATACTTTTAATAATATTCCGCCATGGATTTGATTGAGCGTGAATTGTCCGACATAAGAGTTAATTGTGAACAGCAATTAACCAACAGTAAAATAACCACCTGCAACGCAACGCTTGTGCGTGTGGATCTCTTGCCGGACAGACCAAATCGCTCGATGACGGTTTGCTTACGGTTTCCGGAAGATTATCCAAAGAGTTCGTCCATTTTGGTGGAGCTCAAAAGTCGCGTTTATTCGGATAAATTGCTGGCTGAGCTCACGCGACTGATGGATGAGCATGCAAAGGAGCATTTGGGAAAGCCACAGGCATTGCTTGTCCTACGATTTGCACTCCAATATTTATCGGACAATCCTCTGTGCGTGTGTCTGGACGAGATTAAGCAGCTGCGCATGGATTTAAAGTCCAGAGAAGTCTCCGATGGTGTCGGCAGTCAATTAAAGCTGCGACAGCGTACAAGTTGTGTGGAATTGATTGCTCGAGGTGGACGCTATTTGTATCGCGTCACAGCCTTTGTGCCTGATGATTATCCCAATCAGTGTATCGAGCTGCGTGGCCAGGAATCCAATTTACCCAATGTTCTGGTACGTTACCTCAATGGACAATCGCGGGAGATTGCGCGACAGTGTGTGGAGCCACCGTTGCGTCTCAACAAGGATGAACTGGCCAACTTTCGACCGGTGCACAGTCTCTATCGAACTCTCAAGTTCTGCCTGGAGGCAACTCGTGATTTCCACCTGGAACTGTGCCCCATTTGTGATAATCCTGTGCTGCAGCCCAAGCCGGAGACAGTGGTGCTGGACGACCGTGATGATGCGTTTGTCGAGCGCGTCTACTGCGGACATCTCTTCCATCAGGGCTGTCTCAAGCTCTATCTGTCCGAACCTCCGTTTCCCAAGGGAGGTAAACTGTGCCCAGCCAAGCGGCGTCATCCACGCTCCGATGCACAAACCTACATGGGCAAGGGAGCATCCGCAGCATCGACAGCCACGGGCAGCAGCTCCAATAAACTGGACAATGGTGTTTGTGGAATTAAACTCGCCCACGACCGATGGGTGGTCAACATAAAGACAGCCGAAGCACGCTGGGCACAAAAACAGGCGCGACAACGAGAACTGGAAGAAGTGGTGGACTTTCTACAGTAAACAGAGGAACGAAAAATAGAATGTATATATATATTTTTTTAATTTGTGATGAATTCGAATACGCTTAATATTCTGAAGATGCTAGGTATGAAATAAATAGAAAGATGATTATGATTAAGAGCTAATGACTTGACTTGGTTTATGAATCGGTAAATAATTATGTAAATTGATCAGTTTATGATCTTGTCTGTTGTGCGACTAGTTTGCTTGGAAGCCTTTTGCGAAGTATTATCAGAAACCGGTGACAATTTCATCATCCTCGTAGCGCTTGATGGGATCTCCTTTGATAAGCGATGAAATAAGACTGCAATAAAAAGGGAAAACGTTGAATAAAATTATTCATATGATAAATTAAAACATAAATGAATTTTATTTGCCTTCAACTTACCAGTACAATCCAACAAAGAACATGATAAAGTAGTAGCCCAGATAGATCATACAGTTCCTTAAATGCACCTTTAACAGACCGCGACTGTGAATATCGACGGGATCGTAGACTCCAAGGCTGTCCCGACGCTGTCGATTCAGCTCATAACATAGCCACACGACCATTGGCAAATTGAGCAAAAACATCACCCAGTGGCTGCAAGCGAGTAACGATTTTTAAAATCAATTCTGAATATACAAACATATGTATGTGTATAAGGAAAATTTTTTGTTACCCGGAGATGAGCAGAAGGAAACAGAGCAGCGCATGTGATCCAAATTTGGGAATGACCCAGAAGTTAAGCCGTCGACAGCATTCCTGGGCATTTAGATAGTCACACTCCAAGTCGGCCAGTGTTAGCACCTATCAACAACAATAACATCAATGTTTTATTTCATTTTTGTACTTTTCCGGCGGTTTTCACACAGAAGCGACAACAAAAACTCACATAGTAAATCAATAGCAACAGTATGGCCCCATATACCAGCAGCGTAATGCAGAACACAGCTGTTTCGGGCAGAAACATAATTGCACTAGAGATTCACTTTTTACTTAGAAATAGCTTTAAATTAATTCATAAAAAAATTTGCGACATTTTCGCTGTTGTTTTTAATTAGCTCTCTCATGGGCAGTGTTGGAAAATACAGTTGTGTTTAGATTAAGTCCGATTAAACTATCGTTCATCGTTCAGTTGTTTGTTCGTTAATTTAAAATGTATAAATATAATTATATTTGGTTTAATTATTTATATTGTTTTGTTGCCAAACTAAGCAATTGTTTAAAAAAGGAGCGTTTCACCATTTTAGGCTCCGAACATTCGCTAATTGTGGCTGTGCGCCGATGGCTCCGCCGCACTACATTTTGGCAGGTTGGCAGCGCCGTGCACATAAAATTTTATATTTTGCTTGTAAACAAAACGTGCGGATAAATAATAATGGGGGGCAAGAGTTATTTTTGTGATTATTGCTGTTGTTTTATGAAAAATGATCTCAATGTGCGAAAATTACACAACGCGGGCATCTCACACACCACTGCAAAGGCAACTTACATGCGTCGCTTTGAAGGTATTCTTAAAAAAAAAACAATTTTTTTTAAAATAATATATACTTTTAGATATATATATATTTTTAGATCCGCGCAAAACGTTGGCTGCTGAGCGCTTGAAAAGGCCATGCAAACGTTTTTTTGCTGGCTACTGTAAGTTTCAGCTACTCTGCAATTTCGGACACTACAGTGAAAAACAGCTGAAGCAGCTGGAAAAAATTGGTAAGCGATATTTTTTAGTTTACATTTTATTAGTCACTTATGAGCTATTTGCAGTGAGTCAACTCAAGAAAAAAGCATCCAAAAGGAAAAAGAGCATCCAGCAAAATAAAAAAAGTAATCTACCGCCGTCCCTGCAGCCCTTGAAATTAGCCAAACTGAAGAAAACCAATTTGGAGCTGGACTGGGGCTAGATTTAATTAATATAATATAATATTTTATCTAGATAAATTAAATAGTTTAACCTTTATACAATTTGCTTCAAACTGATTTGCCATTTAAAATGCCAATAGCTTTGTCCATAATGCGGGCGATTTTTAAACTTATGCGCAAAACACGAGCAAATTCGTAATGATAGGATTTTGGGCTATGTCCACTGAGGTTCTCCTCATCGGGATCGCTCAGGTGTGCTAATAAAAAGTAACAGAAGTGTTCCTTCTCTCCCTCGACGGCATAGTATAGACAAACATTTCCCGCACGCGCTTCGCTCGCATTTAGAATCTCATTCTTAAGACGTCGTCCCAATAATCTCTCCTTGTTGCGGTCTAATCTGTCGCAGGCACGTTCATAGAACTTGGCAAACGATTTCTCTTCACTCAGTTCGAGACTTTTACTGCTGCTGTCCTCCGTCTTGCCGCCGTCCGGCTCCACGCGCTGATAGACGGGCGCGCCCAACTGTCGCTGGTCGATGATGTTGCAAATCATCTCAGCCATTTTATAACGATTGTGTATCACTGCAATGTGGAGAGCTGTATATCCATCATCGTTCGTTTGCAGCAGCAGATTGAGGTCTATGTGGAGCATCAACTGGCGCAGTGATTCCAGCTTGATGTTGTTTATGATGGCCAAGTGGAGAGCCGTATTTGAATCCTCATAGATATGCATGGGAAGTACGCCGGCATTTATTATAATTTTTACAATTTCTGGATCACTGTCGGCGGTAATTGCCAACTGCAGGCAATCCTCTTCGTCCGCGCTAAGCAGCTCATTGAAATCCACATTTTGCTTCATCTTTGACCAAACAAAGACCTGACGTTGCACACCTTGAATATTGCTCTTCAAAATGGCATCGTGTATGGGTCTAAAAAGAAAAAACCTTGGTTATTAATTAGATAATATTAAAGCTTTTTTTTACATACAATAGTCCCTCCTCGGACATAACATTAGATATTAGGAACTCATTGGACATTGTGGTAAGTATTGTACGTTGCATGCCATCATTGATATAATCATCTATTTGATCGCAAAAATCATTTAAATTGACGTCACCGAGGCAAGCGGAGAAATTGGATGCAATTGAATCTCGACGTTGCAAGGAGTTTGCATTGGGGCTGCTGGCTGTCGCTATAGGACTTGGGCTGGATTCCTAAAAACACAAATTAATTAAATAAATAATAATTAATTAAAATATATTTATTGAAGAAAAATATCATTAAATATTTTAGAAAACGAAAGAATTTTCATTCATAAATGCAATTTTCAACCGATAAAAAGAGAGGTTTCAAAATGTGAGCTTTCAGCTTATTTGACCCACTACTCTAATATATTAGAAGTTTTTTTTATAAATTTATCTTTTCTCATTATTGTTGAACTTAAGGAAAATATGTTCTTTTACACGTATTTTATTTGAATTAAGAAATAAAAATCAAACATATTTAATAAATTAGTGGGTAAAATTAGCTGCGATCCACTATAGCTTAAAATACAATCCACTGAGATCTGACTCTGATCAAGAATATAGTTAATCAATTATACTAAAAGACGAAAGAATATATTAAATGCTTTATTACACAATTTTTATGTTAGTGAAAGCAATTACTTGACTAGCTGTACCCATTAGTCCCATTAACACTTTATACTCGTTCCGTTACAAAATTCTAACCAAATTGTATTACTTACGGGAGTTTCCAGTTTCTTCTTCTTGATCGGCTGCAATGGCGTAAGTTGCTTATCCTCGCGCTCCTGCAACGCCATTTGGGCCGCCGATCTTTTGACCACCTTGGGAACGCACGTGTTGCGTTTTCTTCCACGTTTGGAAGGCACTTTTACAGGTGGATTTACGGCGGGTTTATCATTAACCGTAACATTAGCCGGGCTTGCCATGACGTGTGTAGCGGGGGGACATTCTTTTTTAAGGGGGGGCAACTCGGGTTTCACAATAACTTTAATATGCGTCTCTTTAATGGTGGGAGACTTGCTTTGTGTCTCTTTAGTCTCTATGCATTCGGTTTGTGTTGACGCATTCAATTTTTGGGGTTTTTCTTCTTCAATTTTCTTGGCGCAGTTTTTACACTGATTGGGGTCTGATGAGATAACCTGAGACTTATCATTAGAACTACGCCCGTTGATAGCGTCAATTACGCGTTGTTGCAGAGCCTTATCGGGCAGACGCATTAACAATTTAAATATATCCTCGTAAATGGACTGATACGACTTGCGCTGCATATATGTATTCGTGATCACATTGGTTTGCACTACGATTTGTGGTTTCATCATTTTAATATCTGGCGAATTTGTCACACGAATCTGTTGTGATTTTGTTAATAACACTTTCTTCATTGTTGTCACTTTATTTTTTATTTGTAATTGCGTAGCTTTTCAAGTCCGTTCACTCGACGTCGTTGTCTCTTTCGGGGGATGTCTCGTTTTATTTTGATGAAAATAATATTAAGTTGGTTTTTCCCCAGCACGCTTGTGCGCAAGTATTGTATATTTATTAGAGGTGGAGAAACATCGGAACCATCGGTGTTTGGTAGGCTACTATCGAATGTTTTTATATACCACAAAAAAAACAATCCTGATAATTATGACCCCCTAAACTAGATTGGGAGGTAAGAATTTCCAAATATTACGAGAAATTGGTTTAAAACCAATCTATTTTACAGATGAGCATTGTAAAAGCCTTTCCAAACAATTTTTACGTGTTGAAGCAAAACATCGAAACATCGATGAAGGGACAAACCGATGTTTTTCCACCTCTAACAAGTATTGTACGCTTGCTTTGACACGTGTGGCAGCCTTGGTTTCCAGAAAGAGAGTCAACGATAGTTTTGAGTCTTGTGGCAGCCTTAGTTCCGACAAACGGATTATAGTAATTTATTTTTAAAACTATGCATGCATTTTTCGAATTACGTATTTTGGTTATCGCAGCTATCGACAGTATAGTATAATAATTAACAGCTTTTTAATTGATAACAGAAGATGCCGATTTGTGTGAATGACAACTGCTGCTACACGAGTTTTTCCATATTTTCCTTTTAGTGGATAGTTTGTTATCGATAGATAATTGGTCCCTTGTAAGTTTCTCCAATGGAAATTTATTAATTTAAAATATATATATTTGTTTATTATTATTCAATTAAGTATAAATTCAATAAACCAAGAAAATTATAAATTTTTTAAAATAATAAAGTCTATTTTAAATTTCGTTTGGGGCACGTCACCCTTCGCGTGGTGAAGAAATTAAAAAAATTATTAAAAACTTCTAAAAAAAAAAAAAACAAAAAAATCTAAAAAAGTATAACAAAACTCCTATGAAAGTCTCAAAATTTTAGTTTCAAAATTAATTGATGTAAACAGACTCCCTGAAGAAGGCGAAACTCGTAGGATGAAAATTTTAATAATAAAAATGACAATTTATTTTAAAATGAAAAACAACGGCCATATTAACCTGAAAGACAACTATAAAAATAAGAAACAACCATATTTATAAAGTTTTCTGAAAGGAGTTAAATATTGTCTTTTCTGCAACCATTGCTAAGACTGCCACCTATTTTTTTTGGTTTCCCAAACTTGGCCAAGGCTGCCACCTTGTGAATGACAACAACAGCAAGCCGAGTTTTTTTTTCCATAATTTTTCTTTCGTACGACAACATACGTTCTATTGTTAACAAATATCACAAGTACTTTAAAGCTTATGCGATACGCAAATTCGTAAAGTTTTCTAATGAGTGAGTTGCCTGGAAGTAAATGGTTTTTGTACACATTTATTTGGAATTGATGCGAATTCTGCTTCAGGTACGCGTAATATGGACTCGCACTCACGCTATGGACGCAGTTTTTCTGGTGGTGGTGGCAGCGGCGGCGGTGGGGGCAACAATAGCGGCAACCAATACAGACGCTACAGCCGCTCCCGTTCGCGGTCCCGGTAAGGATAACACGAATACTCTTTTTATATAAATAGAAATCAAATTGCATGCTCATGCAAATTATGTCTTATAGTGATCGCAGCCGGGAACATTCCGGTTACCGGCGCCGCAATTCCCGTTCACGCAGTCGCGAACGTTCGACGCATCATTATCGCAACGCTGGCAGCGCCGACAAGGACTTGTACCGCGATCTAATTAACGACGATTACAACGAGGATCGGGGCAGTAATTACAGCAACTATAACAATTCGCGAAATAATAATTATAATCATCGACGCGACGATACCTACGATGGAGAGCGGGATCGAGAGCGTGATCGGGAACGTGATCGGGAGCGTGATCGTGACCGTGATCGTGAACGAGAACGTGACCGAGATCGTGATCAGCGCTGGAAGAACTACGATCGAGAGCCACGTGAACGTAACTCCGAGTTCGACAGAGCCGCAGAACGCAGGTATTTATAACTTTCATTTGTCAATACTTTTGATAGACAGGGATAAGATAACACTGAAAAAGTATATATGTATTTAAAACTCCAGATATATTGTTTTTAATGGGAAAAAGATAAATTTTTTATTTCAAATTTGTAAAATTAATTTGAGTTCTTAAGATAAACATTCTAAATAAAAAAGAAAATTGGAATAATAATGTTAATTAAAAAATCATAAAATAACTCTTATACAAATTGATAAGGTTTTTGATTTTATTAAAATGAATTATTCATTATTTCAAATTATTTCCTGCTCATACGCGATACCTTTTCAATTAATTCTTTTCGTAGTCGTGACTTTCGTTCCCCTAATAATGGCAATGGAAACAACTCTTTGGCTGCTGGCAACAATCGTGATCGGGAAAGACGTTACTCCACCGAAGAGGACAGCTATGATAGCGACGAGAGCGATGATAGCCAGTTTCGTCGCAATCACATCAGAACCAGCAATGAGGCTTTAAACCAAATCATCATTTTTGGCCTAAAGAAGCACATCACTGAGGCGGATGTGAGTATCTTAAAGTATCAGCGTTTTTAGTTGTATTTAAACAAGTTTCTTTTGCTTAACAGATTATGGGAGCGCTGATCCAAGTGAATATGGAGCCCGCGTCCATAAGACTCATACGGAAAAGACCTACAGGTGGGTTACAATATCGATGCATTTAGTTTTCCATATTAAGTATTACAAATGTATAAAAACGAGGCGTAAGTATTTCTTTGTGTTAACTTGGCAGTAGTCCGGCAAAGTTTGCACCAGCAACCAAATTGAATAAACATTACTTGGCCTTCAGTAAAAAACAAAACAAAAAAAGAGAAACGACAACAAAACTATAAACAAACAAAAAATACAAACAAAACCCAAAATGTTACAAAAATATTAAACAAACTACATTTTTTGACAAAAACATTTTGTATCTGCTTCTATCTAAAATTTAGGTGCATCACGCGGTTTCGCATTTGTCGAGTTTAATACCGTTGAGGAAGCAACACGTTGGATGGATATAACTCAGGTATCACAACAAGAAACCAACCAAGAAAACAAACTCGGCATCAATAATTCCGAAATATGTACCTTAAGTTCAGTTTTCCCCCCCAAAAGCTCAAAATTTTTATAGCTTATAGTTTAGATATTTTCACAAAATTCGACGTTTGATTTTTAAGTAGTTGTCACTGAGCGGGAACTGAACTTAAAGTAAACATTTCAATTTATTGCGTTTAGCCAATGCAACAATGCAAATGGAGAACCGACAACAACAACAACAGCAACGTTATCAATCAACAAAACAACTGCGCGTTTAAGACACAGAAGCAACCTGGTGACTGTGTACTCTGTGCAACTTATCCAATCCCAAAGATCAAACTCTAATCGTCATCATTCCCTCTTCTCTCTTCCGTTTTATTCAGGGCAATCTGAAATTGGGCGATCAGCGTGTTTTCCTGCAATACAGCCATAAACGCATTACAGACTGGCATTGCGTTAAGGTAATTATTGGATATAAATATTAATAAAAGTGTTTTTTATTAAATTTAATCTTTTCAGTGTGGCGTCTACAATTTCAAGCGTCGTTTCTCCTGTTTCATGTGCATGGCATCGCGAGCGGAAAGCGAAAGCATCTATTCTGGTGGCGGCGAGGGCATTGACGAAGTTAGCCCGATTCTAACAAAAAGTATACAAATCAAAACAAATCTCCATTTTGTTGTCAACAATTCCGATTCCGTTGCGTTGTGTTCATTTTAATTGAAACGCTTTCCCCCTCAACCACTTCCCTAATTCAATGCAGAAATCATGCTGCGTAATCTGGACGCGCTTACCACCGAGGAGAGTGTCCTAACTGTCCTGCAGAAGGTGCTGCCAAAGATGGCCAAAACCATTACGAAGGTGCTCATCAGCCGCGACACGTTAACGCAAACCTCTCGCGGATTTTGCTATCTACATTTCGAGACACTTGTCGATTCGATGGATGTTCACAATGCATTAACGGCGCTGAAAACCCCGTTGCGAATCGATGATCGAGAGGGTGAGTAGTAGTTACATATAGAAATCCCAACAGTGAATCGAGCTTAAATTTTCAGAGTTAACTGAACTTAATTAATTTAATGACACGATTTGCATGTTGTTTCTTGAACAAAAGATTGGATAATGCTTTTATTTTGAACTTGTTTACTAAATATTTAAATACCTTCGATAAATTATTATTATTTTTTTTTTCTTAGAAGTTTTATATAACTATTGATTGACAATATAAATTTGAAAATATTTATTAGAATACAATTTTTATTTAAAGCCGCATCTTCGTCATATTCTAATTATTCTCAATTTACAGTCTGTGTTAGCTATTGCATGGACGCGGAGAATCGTCAAATAGCGCCGAAGGATTCCCAAGATGCCAACGCCAGCGGTATTCACAGCAGTGCATTAGCCGCTGTGCCGCCTTCCGATGCTGGCGGGGAATATACGCTGGCCGATGTGCCACGTCTGGCGGAGTACAGTGCCTCATTGTATGCATCGACACCGGCAGAGCATGCCCATTATGTACAGTATTATACTGATTATTATGTGGCCGAGATCAAGAAGGGCGGTGGGCATCTGATTGGCGGCGGTGAAGCGCAAGTGACGGAGGCCAATTCGGGTGCAGCCGTCGCACTTTCGGCTATTCAGCGCAAACAGAAGAAGATGAGCAGCATTGAGACGACGGCCACAGCGGCGGCAACAGCTGCAGCCCAGGCGGCTGCTGCAGTTAAGGCAACATTTGCGGCACAAACTGTTGTTGCACCCCGAGGAAATGATGGCAAAACTTATCGTAAGTCTAGTCGATTTTATCGCGAATGAGAGTCTATACTAAAAAATAAATAGGCCCGAACAAATATACGTTTGAATGTCAAATAGTTTTTTGAGAATGAATTGAGTTTAATTTTCTATTTTTATTTTAGTAATACAAATTTAAGTTAAATTTTTATTTGAAATTTTTGTATAAAGTCTAAGTAATAATTTAATTTAAATCTTTGTTCTTTTTTTTAGCAGAAACAGCAAATTACAGTTCAGAGTAAAAATATCATACTCCAAATAAAATTATTCGTATAAGTTTAAAATCACAGATAAACTTTATTGACTTATCCTGGAAAAGCGTAAATTTTAATTTATTTTTTTAAATTATTTCTTTGATTGAAACTTTTACTATATAAACATATGGTAATTAATATTGATAAATAATGATAAATCAAGTTAAGTTTTAATTAAAATTTATAGATTTTTTCGATTTTTATTTTTCTTAAAAAAATGAAAAATAGCCAAAATGAATTTTCCTTAACATAAATACACAAATAATTTTAATTTTAATAAATTATTCTAATTGTTTTTTAATTCGATTTTACAGCGACGCCCGATGTGAGCCGCTATCAGTATGATGAAACATCCGGTTATTACTATGATCCCAGCACGGGCTTGTACTACGATGCACACTCGCAATACTATTACAACAATGAGACTGGCGCCTATTTGTACTGGGATCAGCGACGCAGCACGTATATATTGGCCACGCCTGCCTCGACACAGGCGGCATTGCAGGAGTCGCTGGCGCAGGAGTCGCAGCAAGGAGTTGAGCAGAAGGATGAGGAGTCGGTCAAGAAGGAGAAGGGCAAGGACAAGGACAACAATAAGCATGACAAGGTAAAGGTGGCCAAGAAGATCGTCAAGGACATGGAGAAATGGGCAAAGCAACTGAATCAGAAGAAAGACTACACTGTGGTGGCCACACCACAACCCATACTGCCTGGACGTGGTGATCCTGGCGAGGGGCCGAGCACATCTCGTGCTGCAGCTGGCGCCTATGCAGACGTGGGCTTCTCAATACTCGAAAAGAAGGAACGCAGCAAGTTGAACGACTATGTGGCACCACCAGCCGCTGCTGCCCCAATAAATAAACTTGTTAATGCCTATGGAGGTGGCTCCGATTCCGAAGAGGACAACGCTGGTGCTGCAAGCGCACAGAATATCAATGCTGCTGCTGGTGGCGGAGGCGGTGGCGGGGTAGATGAAATGGACTATGTGGACTTCCAGAAGCTAACCTGTCTGCTGTGCAAACGTGCCTTCCAATCCCATGAGATACTGCAGAAGCATTTAAAAATGTCTAATTTGCACAAGGAGAATCTGGCCAAGCTCAAATCTGACAACTCTGCGGGCGCCAGCAATGATGATTCAGCAGGCGCAGGTCTATCGTAAGTTCAGAAAACATCAAGTCAAATTTCAATTGATGATTTACTCCACAACTGCAGCTATCGTGATCGCGCCAAGGAACGCCGACTGAAGTATGGTGAGGGGGATCCGCCGCCGCCAAATCGCAGTCGGGAGCGTTTCGAGCATGAGATTAAGAGTATGCAAACACGTCAAAAAGATGGTGGACCTGCGCCCGCCATGCCCATAAGCTCCAATAATGTGGGCAATCGGTTGCTCCAGAAAATGGGCTGGTCGGAGGGTCAGGGATTGGGGCGTAAAAACCAAGGACGTACGCAGATTATCGAGGTAACATGTCAATATTTTAAATTAGAAAATGTTTACTTATTATGTGCCATCTTTATTATCAGGCAGAGGCACGTTCGAATAATGTGGGATTGGGCAACAAGAGTGGCGCACTTGCTCCTGGCGATGATTACAAAACGTACATTAAGAAAATGATGAAATCACGCTATGAAAATGCTTGAAAGTTGTTTAGTAATTAATTGTTTATTCGATTATATATCAGCTAAGATATTTGACAAACTGAATGTTTACCTCAACTCTCACAACCGTACAGAATTATCCTCCCAATCATTAAACGAGCTAAAATACAAGTACATAGCTTATAAATGTATATAAAAAATTAAGGTTGGTAACCATGTCAATTCTTATCTTTCTTCCATTAAATTCAAAGATTTTTTCAATTGGAAATTGTTGGAATTTAAGAAATAAAGTAGAATTAAAAATTTGAACGTTATAGTGACCACATACTCTTGCAGTATTTTTCTTATCGATAACAAGTCGATTACACTTGTGCTCAAAGTTGCATCGAAGCTAGTATTTTTTGCTTGAGGATTATATTGCTTGACAAGCAATGCTTGTATAATGTGGCCACTGGCCACACTGAAGTGCGGCAACTTGTTTACGTTTTTTTTTGCACGTGCCCTAAATTAAATTTCTTTTAATAAAATTTGCATTTATTAAGGCTGTATACTTAAGTTAAATGAGTACCAGCAAAATTCCCCCGTTGACCTATAAGGTTGTGGCCGAGTGCTCCGTCTCCAAGGCGCGAGCGGGCTTGATGACGCTGAGGTGAATTTTCAAATGTGAAATTTCTGAATTGTTTTTCATGGATATTACTTTTATCTTTCGATAAACAGACACAGTGAGGTGCGGACGCCAGTATTTATGCCCGTAGGCACCCAGGGCACGTTAAAGGGCGTGCTGCCGGATCAGTTGATCGAGCTGGACTGCCAAATTCTGCTGGGCAACACTTATCATCTGGGACTGCGACCCGGAATCGAAACATTGCGTCGCGCCGGCGGATTACACAATTTTATGGGTTGGCCGCGAGCAATACTGACGGACTCGGGTGGCTTCCAGATGGTGTCTCTGCTCCAGCTGGCTGAGATTGACGAGCGCGGCGTGAACTTCCGATCGCCGTTCGACAACAGCGAATGCATGTTGACGCCGGAGCACTCGATGCAAATCCAGAATGCCATTGGAGCGGATATAATGATGCAGCTGGATGACGTGGTCAAGACAACGACGACAGGTCCACGCGTGGAGGAGGCCATGGAACGCACAATACGCTGGGTGGATCGCTGTGTGGAGGCGCATGCTCGCAACGATGATCAATCGCTGTTTCCCATTGTCCAGGGCGGATTGGAGATTCCACTGCGGGAGCGTTGTGTCAGCGCGTTGATGGAGCGACAGGTGCGGGGATTTGCCGTTGGGGGCCTGAGCGGCGGAGAGAGTAAACATGATTTTTGGCGCATGGTTCACGTGTGCACGGATCGATTGCCGCGCGATAAGCCGCGTTATCTAATGGGAGTGGGATTTGCCGCTGATCTCGTGGTCTGTGTTGCCCTGGGCATCGATATGTTCGACTGTGTGTTCCCCACACGCACTGCCCGCTTTGGCTGCGCCCTGGTGGACAACGGACAGATGAATCTGAAGCAGCAGAAATACAAACACGACATGCAGCCCATTGACAAGGAATGTGAGTGCAACACGTGCAAACGCTACACACGCTCCTATCTGCATCACATTGCCACCAACGAAAGCGTCTCCTGCTCCCTGCTCAGCGTCCACAATGTCGCCTATCAGCTGCGCCTCATGCGCTCCATGCGCGAAGCGATGCAGCGTGATGAGTTCCCTCAATTTGTGCTCGACTTTATGGCCCGACATTTCGGAGAGCAGCCGATACCCAGTTGGATACGCGAAGCTTTAAGCGCAGTGCACATTGATCTGCCGCCGGATGCGGTTCAGCATGTGGAAGATCAGCAGGAAAACCGCAAGGAAAAGAGCAGATAGACCAAATATTTCATCTCTTACACATGTATTTTTATAAACAAACTAAAAAAAACTAAGTTATATAATTACTTTATTACGAAGTGCTATTTTACCTTGTGTAAGGGTTGGAGATGGGCATGGGCCTCCTTTTTGAGGCACGACACGGCCCAACACGGAATTTTCTTAAATAGGCACGGCCCATGCCCATCTCTAGTAAGGGTATTGAAATACAAGTTTTGCTTTGAAAGCTTTCGGCTCTGTCTGTGGCGTTAAAAGCTATTTTTTGCTCACCTATGGGAAAAAGCTTGCCAGACATGACGCATGCAGATCAATTCATTTTTGATTTGTACTTTATTTTCGCTTTTCTTTTTCTTTTCGTTTTTCATTTACACACAATTACATTTATGTGTGTACTAACACAACGTCTACTAGTGCTCCAATGTGCGGGACTTGCTCTCTCTTGTCGATTACACACATACACGCATACGTCAGACAGATCAGCAGGCATTTTACAGCAGTTGCGGCCAGTCTGGCCATTCAGTGAGTCTCAAAGCGTCGTCGTCGTCGTTGCTTGTCGGTGATCGCTCGATCGAACGTTTTGTCGTTGTTTTGTTGCGCTCTAACGGTTTTTTCTACGCATTTCTCGGCAATTGACAGTCAGTTTTCATCGAGCCCCAAATAAAAATAATCGCACTAATAATAAATAAAAGAAAAAACAGATTTATAATTTGAAATCACTACCACTTGTAAGATATTATTGTTATTAATTTATAGCTAAGCATCAATCATAACACAACTGTTGCAAGTGCGTGCGTGAGTGAGTGAGAGAGCGCTAGTGAGTGAGTGAATTGTTATTGCTGCTGTTGCTGGAGTTGTTGGTGTGTGCGTGTTATGTGTATGTGTGTGTGTGCTAAGGCTTAACGTGCGCTACGTTCTGCCCGTTGCCAAATGTGGTCAAAGCAAAATAACAAAAATACTTATATACATACATACACACATACATCAACTGTGCATTGTAATGTGCTTTTTATGGCTTGAAAATTTTGCGAGTTTCTGTCGCATTTGTTGTTTTTGTACTCTTGGTTGACAGCTTCAGGCGTCGCATCAGATTGTCAAAATTCTTATTGGACCACAGAGAGCACGTAAATTAACGGTTACCATTCAATTTATTAGGTGCATAAGTTTGTAACACCTTCGTATTTACATACAAACAGATCTAGAATTCCATAACCCATTTGCCCAGAAATCATCTGCAAATTAGGCAAAGTAGAATTTTCCTTTTCATAGGAATATTTTCACGTTTGGTTTTCTTTTCTTTCTTTTATTTATATTTTGCTAGCCATCGTTTTGCTTTTGATTTTGCCTGTGTTTTTGATTTTTCATGGTTTCATTTCTTTAAATAAGTTTTATTTTTAGCATTTTTAGTTATTTTGGTGTATTTTTTTTTCTCACCAACTTTTTGCTTCTGTTGCCGTTTGCTGCTCGCTTGATTATTTTCGAATATTCTTGGCAATTCTTTGGAATATTCTCTACACTTTATGTGTGTGTGAACAGATTTGTGGGTGCTCTACAAAAGCTGCTATGCAGGGCTGCTGCATGGGGCCTGCAATTGCAGGTGCTTGAATCCAATTGGAATGTTTCCTATAGGAGAAAATAGCAACGCCTCAAACTGTCAAAAAAGTAAAAAACTCAACAGCAATACAAGAGTAAACAGCGATTGTGATTGAACGGAAGAAATCAAATAAAATAAAGATTGTTGGCCTCCAAAACAAAGTCGAAGTGAGTTTTGCCTTGTTGTGCGGGTATGAGTGTTTGTGTGTGGGTGTTAGACAATAAAAACAAATGGCAAATTACCAATAAGAGAGTCAAAGTGCTAATCATAATCTTTATCACTTGCACGCACACTAAACAAATACATACATACGTACTTGTGGAGACTGTCAATCTGTACCGTTAGCCGTCTATCGTTTCTGCAGCTCTTTTTTGTATTTTTAAATTATGACACACAAAAAAAGCCTCTAATAGTTCCCTCTTACGCTCTCCCTCTCTCTCCTTTACTCTCTCGTTAGTAACGAGCGATATTGCGAGAGAGCGCACACAGCTTTTTGAACAGCTGCTGAGTGGGCGGCTGTTTTTGGCCTCTGTTTGTAGTTGTTGTTGTCTTAAAATTTGCCACACTTGATTCAAATGAGCCGCAAAATACAGTTCGTCATAAAAGAAAGAGAAGGCAAACACGAAGAATTGTTGTGCCTGGCAATTAAGCAAAGTAATCGGAATTATGGTGGAAAGGCAAGCATAAGGAAATATACTTTAGCGCTTTTGTCTTGTGTGTTCTTTTCCTGTTGTTGTAATTGATTAATTATATTTTTTGTGCGATTTTCGTGTTGTCACGTTTGCGTTTTACAAGTGTTAAAAATATAACACGTTTTTGTTTAAGACTCATCCCCCCACTTCTGTTAAGGAAGTGTTGATAAATGTGAAAACTGAAATCTCCTAAAACGAGAAAAGTAAACAAAAGGGCTCGACTAGCTGGTACCCTTTAATCCGGTCCCTGCACAAGAAAAACATTTACATAAATAAAACACTTTGGAAGCAATTATAGTTGAAGCTTCCTTCGACTTTGCATTTATGATACTTGTAATAAATTCCTTTGTGATTATTAATAAAATATATTTATTTATGCTGATCTGAAACATACATACATATGTATGTAAGGTAATCGGCATGTACTTGATAATTGAAATTATTCTTAGTGCATATAATGTTTTTGCAATTTTTGTTAAATTTTATTGAGCAATAATATTTAAAAAAAAAAAACAATAATAAAAAAAAAACAAAACTCACAATATTATTCCATCAGCAGTAAAAACATTCTGAAACAAGTTCTCATCTTCGTATGCAAATTTGTCGACAAACTTTTGAATATGTATGTGCAAATGTATGTATTCCCATATGCTGGCAGTATTTTGTTTTAATAGTTATTCTATGCAAATTGGAGAAAAGCACAGGTTATGATTTTGAACACAATGCGAAAATAAACGGAAATACAACTTTTAGCAACGAATTTAAATCTATTGAATTTTTCAACTATAGCCGGCTAAAAATAAATAGTAAATACTTATTTTTTTCGTTAAGTTATTAGTAATTACACAATTTTTGATAACTTTTGCGAGCAATGCCATTCCGAAATGTGATTCATTTCAAAATTCGGCTAGCACATGTTTTCTCCAAAAATATTTCGCCGATTTGCGTAGCATGTGGGAGTCTCCACTGTGGACAGGTAAACGCCACTAAACTCAATTTGCGCTGAGTCATTTTATCTATTTTCATAGCGGATTTGGGGCTTAGAAACACCTACAAATCAGCATTCTGGAATCAGTCGCAGATATTGTTGTGTTGTTTTTGTTGTTATTATTTTCTGAAATTTTGGCCATTTCAGTCTCTTAGACTAAATGTTATGAACGTTTTTAGCTGTTGTTTATGTTGACTACTTTGTTTGAAAAGCATTTTGCAAAAGTGTGGGTGAATAAACTTCATGCTGCTTGACTTTTTGCCTAATTTTAAATAAACAGCGAAAAAGTAACCACGACAAAAAACAGAAATAATAAATAAAATGTGGTTGTCAATGAATGAAGCTGTTGTTGACTTTGAAGCAGAGAGCGAGAGTGAATGAAGTCGCTTTGTGCCCCGCAAGTCAAGTCGAGTTGGTCAAGATAAACATACAAAAATAAAAGAGAAAAAGAGGTTTACTAACCTTGAAAACTGGAAAGTGGAGTTTTAGTCAAGATGCTTGAATCATGTATAATGCGAGTTAAGGTATTGAGCTGAGATACCATTGATTGAGATACCATTCCAAGTGTCTGAAGTATACGTCAGTATCATTTATCAATCCATTGAGCATCGTTTTTGCATAGGTTTTTTTTTTTATAGATGCAGTGCATAAAATCCAAAATTTATAGTTTTGAGTATAGACTTTATTGCTTATAAGAAATATCTGTATAGTTTCGAAAAATTATTAAGAAAAATAATTAGTTAATATCATCACTCTTCAAATTTTCCTATATTTTCTAAATTAATTTTAAGAGTTTTATATTTTAGATCTGAATCTTTTCTCAATATTGTTTTTTTTGGTACTGTTTCTATCATTATATTAAATTTATTTTTATTATTATTATAACAATTACTTAGTATTAAGTTTCCCACCACTACAAGTATAAACTTTTTATTTTTTGTGATGGTCCCCTTTTGCTCTTTATTCTTTGATCTTTTGTCAAGTGTTTTTATTTTACTGCACATATTATTACTTCAACTTAGTAAGTCTTTACGACCTTTAGTCTCATTAATTAAATTTTTGAATTTAACTATAAATCAAAAAAATATATAAATATTGTAGACTATTTTCACATTAAAATGTTAACACAAATTGACAAAAAAAACTATTTGCCGCTCTCTGTAGCTATTGCCATATATTCAGTGAAAGACCGGGAATAAAGACTGCTTCTCTTAATATGAGTAGGATGTAAATTAATAATATACTGCAGTTTTCAGTAAAGGGTATCTGCTAGTCGTGCTTCATTTGTTTACCTTTGATTTTGCCTCAAAATCCGTGGCACATAAGATTCATATTCAGTTGCGCATTTGGTTGCAAATTTATGAGCAGAGAGGCGTTGCGAGATCATAAAAATTGGATAAAAGTAAAGCTCGGTATTATAAATCAAGTTCAATTCAATTAGAGCTCATGGGGCGCCATAATTTAACGTTGGCCTCATAACCTACGACAATTTATTAATTTTAGCCCGCGCACACACGCTAACACTCATACACACATACAAACATACAAACTCAACTAGAAATTTTAAATTGAAATTGCATATGCAAAAATGGCAAAAATGACACTAAAAACATAAAAAGCAATTCGATAATAATATATACAAAATAATGGAAATTATATATGTATATGTAAAATTTTTATTCCTCTACCTACTATATGAATACCAAATTGCCATAAATTGTTAAACAAATGTTATATTGTAATCAATAAGTAACGTTCTCTCTCTCTGTCGGTGTGTGTTAATAATTTATGCACCAATCCCGCCCACACAGAGAAACATGTTGTAACTGTCAATTGAAGAGGGTGGGGAGTATCCATTCTTATATATGATACGAGCATTCGGCAACAGCATGAATTTATTTCCAGCTTACACTCATTATTTTAGCACGAACAACGCGAATCTTGTTAATAATTCAATAACAAAAACACCGAATGAAACGTGCGCGAAAATTTCAATTAAATTGTCGAAAGTAAAAAAAAAACTTTTTTATAAAAGTATTCTATAGTTAAGTGTAATCGGTTTACAGATACCCTGTTAGGAAAAAAACCAGCTAAATCCCTTTTATAAAAATTTAGAATATTTGATACTTTTATGATTTATTTATTTTTATTTATTTTGTAGCTATTAGACAGCTTTTAAAATAAATCATAGGATCCTGAAAAGAAGTTACTTTTTTTGCCATCAAGTTAATAAATACCCCCTTTTGAATATGATTGCAGGGTATATAAAATATAATCTGCCAATGAAAAATACATATTTATGAGTATAAAATTGTCTTACAGATAGACGGAGATTAAGCCCACTCTTGCACTTGATTGGTTATATTTCATTACAGGGTATATAAAGTAAATGCAACAAGATAAAAATATATTCACCTTGCCTAACAATATTCAAGAATTATTTTTGTCCGTACGCAAAGCTGAGCAAAGTTTTATTATATGCTCGTCACAAAAACAAAAATTAAATATAAAAAAATAATTAAGCAAATTCGCCAGAGCCGAAAAGTGTGGAAAAATTGTATTTATGAGCACGATGCAATGACCTTGCTGCGATCGGCAACCCCGAGTCGCCCCCGAAAGACGCGCCCATGTGGGACACATTTGGCACGATTCAACGATCGATAGATAAATACTTGGATAGATATAGAGAATATCGTAGATAGCAATTTAAAATATGCATAAATGCACAAATGTCTGGAATGGCGCTGATCGCATCAATCGGCAATCAATTGACAGCGAGTCCCCAATGAGACATACGTATGAATGTATGTACATACATATGTGTGAGTTACGGTCTCGATTTGAGAAGATTGCGAATTCGGAATCAGTTTTTGGATTCGGATTCAAGGCAGGCGAATTGGCAGCAGACATTTGCTTGACAAGTTTTATTTGTTGCAGCAGAAAAAAATATTATATTCCAAGATGAAATCAGTTAAATTCAAGGCAAGAAATTGCATTGAGAATGGCGTTGTCAGGCGTTGACATGTTGAATGTTAATGAATTTGACATGGGAATTGCATTAATTTCAACTTGAACTTGACTAAGGGCAATTGAGATCACAACTCGGACATTTAACAGCTTAGATTAATCCCGAACATGCTCAATTCTTTTTATTAACATCCTGCAACACTATTTAACAGCGCTTTACCCGTATCTCTACAAATTTGCGAAATTAAGTAGTTTAGCTAATTAATTTTCTTAATTTGTTTTGAAAAATGCGGCGCTATTGTTGTGGTCAATAATTATATTTGACTCAATTCCAAGCTTGATTAACTTTTTACAATAAAATGTCTTATTATTTTGGTGAGTGATGAGTGACTGATGTAAACCGCAGATAAATAATATTGTTGGCTCTCAACCAGGAACAGTTCAGATTACGTACAAATAAATACGTATATAATTTAGTTGCAATGATTTGATGTTGTCAGTTTTTAATAGAGACATTCATAAATGTCATCGTCAATTTCAATTCTTGCGCTTGTTTCCACTCAATTGGACTTTCTCAGCTCTTTTTGGTTAAGGTCAATGTGAATTGGCTAGCGCACAAATTTCATAGATATTTTTATAGATACATATATGTACATACATATACGTAAATATAGATATATTGTATGTTGAATATACATATGTTTAAGAGTTTCCCGATGCTTGTGTTTATTTGTTAAATGCTGAACGAAAAAATAAATAATATTTAATTCTTTTTATATTTGCATACGCAAATTTTTAATTTAAATGTGTTCATAAATTTACATATCTATCTATATTCCGTACTCGTGAACGTACTCTCGTACTGATCTCTAAGTACAAATTTCCAATGTCTCGATCTCTCGTTTCTCGATTCTCGTATCTCTCGAGTGCTAAATTTAACAAATTGCGTGGGCAGGGTTCGTTCGGCATTGAGCATGGCCAAGGCGACATTTTGACTACTATCATCATAATACTTATTTTTGCCGATTTTCAATATTTTGTTTCTTTCAGAAAAGCAAAGAAAAACCAACAAAACAAGCTACAAAATGTATGTGCCATTATAGAAAGCTGGAGCAGTATCATAGAAACTAAGTCACGCCTGAAACCAGATACATATATACACATATATGGACTATAGACAAATAAAATATACAATTTATGCTATAGTAAGTCACATGTGAGTATTTAAACATTTCATAACATTTTAAATAATTTTTATTTTTTAAATATTTTTATTGCAGATCTTAGAGAAGAGCGCATATTATTCTTTGGGAACTTCAATAAGTCTATAGAAAACTAAACACACACATCACACAATATGGGCAAAGATTACTATAAGACTTTAGGCATAGCGAAAACTGCCACCGATGATGAGATCAAGAAGGCATACAGAAAACTGGCGCTACGTTATCATCCGGACAAGAATAAAGCCGCAAATGCCGAGGAGAAATTCAAAGAGGTCGCTGAGGCATACGAGGTACTTTCGGATAAGAGCAAGCGAGAGGTGTACGATAAATACGGCGAGGATGGACTAAAGAGCGGCGGTAAGCAAACACTTGTAATATAAACACAACAATTAATTCATAATTCATTTGTTTGATTCAACAGGCACTCGAAATGGCGGCGGAAAAAACAATTCATTTACATATCAGTTCCATGGCGATCCACGAGCCACATTCACACAGTTCTTTGGCAACAGCAATCCTTTTGCCTCGTTCTTTGACATGGGCGACAATCTGTTTGATAAGAATGTCTTTGATTTGGATACCGAACCAGATTTCTTTTCATCGCCATTTGGTGGTGGTCTCGGCTCTCGTCATGGCCTAGGTAGTGCCTTTAGGTAATTGAATTTATTATTAATATGATTATTATTTGATTTTTGCTAAACTTTCGTAGGCCCTCTTTCAGATCACACTCCTTCAATGTGCACACGCCCTTTAAAAAGGAACAGAAACAGGATCCACCCGTCGAGCATGATCTCTATGTCACACTGGAGGAAATCTATCATGGCTGTGTTAAGAAAATGAAAATCTCACGTCGTGTCGTCCAGCCTGATGGTAGCTCAAAGAAGGAAGACAAAGTACTGCAAATATCGATAAAACCCGGCTGGAAATCGGGCACCAAAGTCACGTTCCAGAAGGAGGGCGATCAGGCGCCGGGCAAAATACCAGCGGATATAGTGTTCATCATTCGGGACAAGCCACATGCAATGTTTAAGCGTGAAGGCAGCGATTTGCGCTATACGGCGAGATTAACACTCAAGCAGGTGAGTTCTACCAAAGTTCATGTTTGAACTGACACAGCTCCCGTTTAGTTTGGCAAATTTCAATGAAATTTTCTAGAAATGCAGATGTTTGGAAGTACTCTTAAACCTATTTTAAGATAATAGCCTTAAACATTTTATAAACAAAAAGTTAAGCTTGCTTAAAGTTCCGTTGCGGCCGTTACAAAAAATGGATGTCGATTTGAGGTTAACCTGCATTTTCATATTTTTTAGCGAATTTTGCATATAAAACAAAAAATATCCAAACATAAAAAATGAAGTGGAATATATGACCATATCAATCCAGCTTAAAAAATAATGATAAGAAGCCTCGTTAAATAATATTTATATTTTTGTCTGCTGCGGACGTTTTACTTTTACACACACCCTTTATAAACCCTTATATAAAATATATATTTATATTTTCTTTCTTATCTTAAATCAAAGAAAATGGCAAAAAGTTTAAGATGAGCTAAGCGCTAAACACTCAGACGACTGTTTTGCCCACTTTTTTGGCCATTGAAAATACTCTTTGTTTTGCAAGAATTATTGCAATTAAGTGGCAAAAAGAGGAATTACAGTCGAACTTCTTTAAGTCGATTCACCATTATCCAAAGAAAAGGTTCGAGGTGTGGGGATATTCGACTTATAGAGTTATTTTTCTTCAGTTCATTAATTTTACTGCCACTCATTTAGCTCGAGTTTGAGAGAAGATCGAGTTATAGAAGTTCGAGTTTTGGAAGTTCAACTGTAATTGATAAGGCTCGGCCATGAACAACCAAACCACCGCAAAACCATTTTGTTTTTGTAATTTGAAGCCTGAAAATGTATTCTATTATTCCAAAACACTACTATTATTAAAAAACAAGGTTTGTTGACAACTTCAAGTTTTCGCCCTTGGTTTCGGAATAGCCCATATGTATTTTTAATTGGTGAACAAATAGAATACGGCTGGGAGAAATTTAGTGGAATTTAAAATACAAAAGTCAGCATGACTCAATTTTTAAGAATTTTTGGTTCTCGATGCATTTCTTGGATAAATAGTCTCTTACTTAGCCCTTTTACTTCATTTTTAATCAACAGTTCTGTTATTTGTTTTAAATCTAAATTTTTCATTGTTGTAAGGGAAATATTTTAATTTGATTTTAAATGCAACTTATGTTAACAATATGCTTAACTGAGATTATAATCGAGCCCTTAAGGTGTCAATTTGTACCACTGTCAAGTGTTGTTGTGACCAGCAGTGAGGATAAAAGACGACTTGGGCTGGGTTCTCACAGTATGGCGCTCAATTAAAGTCAGCGCCTAAATCAAATTATAATGAAATCAGCGTTATGGTTATGGCAAATTTACCATATACGCTGCCTGTTGACCAGTTGACCAGACGATATGGGAGCAGACAACGTTGTTGTCAGAGCCGAAAGCTGAGATATGGCTGGCAAATTTGGTCAACATGGTCAAGTTTCAATTAAGCGTAAGTCAAGCATTCACAGCAGTTGGTCGCAATCGGGCCTACACACGTACACACAGGTCTAACAGACATACACACACACACACACTTGCATACACACACAGTTAACAGGTAACTTGGTAGGCAGTTCATGACGCTGAGGTGTTAAAGTATTTCACAGCAAACTGCGTTAAAAAATCCGAGGCGCAAACAAACTTCGCGCTCACTCACGATTGATATTCGCATATGGCAAACGAACCAAAAATATATATTTAATGACCACAAACCAAAAAAAAAAGAATTAAATAATAGAAAAAACATAGAGAAATAACATGCTGGTTGGAGTGTAGTCATGTTAAAATTGTTAATTGCATTAACTAGATTAAATAGTTGCTATCTAAGTTTTGACATTTTTAACATTTTATTGCTTGTTAGTGCGACAAATTTAGTAAATATTTTTGGGGTCTCAAACTTGCCGAGTTTGGCGAACATTTTCACATTTTCCATCGTACATATATATATTTATTCTATAAATTATGAATACCATTTTGGTTGACTCTTAGTTTAGCTAAAAGTGTCATGTTGTTGCTTCTATTTAGAAATATTTGACACGGTTTTTTCGCCGACTCGTGATAATTATGATGCCTTGCAGAATTTGATTATATCTATATATATAATTTTTTATTTAACTTTTCAATTGTATGGAAGAGAATTTGTTTCTCTTTAAGCAAAATGATTTTTTTTTAAAAGGAAATTTTTGGCATGAGATATGATTAAGTTTCCTTTCCATTTTAGAGGAGATTTTTCGATACTGAACATTTGGATTACAAAAGGAAATATTTTAGTATAATTCTCTTATTTAGGTTATATATTATTTTCTTGTTTACCTAAAAGTAGTATATCATGACGATTTTTCAGAATCTGTTTGACTTTGTTTTATTTATTAAATTATTATTTTTTTAATATAATACATTTTGCAAAGAGTGCATTTGAGAACAAACTAACAGTTTGTCATAAAGATAGAAATAGAGTTTTATACGTTTATGAAATATATCAGAATTGAACTCAAGTATAAATCATTCTCTTATGAGTTTATCCTTAATTATAACACAATTCCTCAATTCTTTATTTTCTATCTTCATCAAACGATAAAAAATTTAAGATTCGGTTCCTTTTATGTAGAAGAAAAGAAAAAAGTAAATGTAAAATGATTTCAACGTTCATCTCAATTTGAATTTTTCCCATTTAACATTTAAAGCAATTAAAGCGCCATATAAGTACTTCACATAATTGGTCGTCGCAATTTTGAATTTATTGCTGCTATGCATTAAATTTAATATTTGCCATAAATTACATCATCGTCAACGTTTACGATAAAATAATAATAATAACAATAATAATACAAAAAAATGCATCATTCTCAACAAGGTCTATATAACTCCGTAATATTTGGCTGCTTTACAAATGAAATGGGATCATTAAAATATTTATGCACTGATGGCACTGACCTACTATAATAATGATTGAAATAATAAATTGATTTATAGATATATTTGTAAATTTTAGATGGAATGCAAATTCAAAACAGCTCAATGCAAAAATAAAAATAAAAAAATGTTGACGCTTTCGAGTGTCTGCGTCAGAATTTGTGACTGCAGCTCCCTAAATTGATGAATGCCAAACAATTGAACGTTGGTTATGTGTTGTCTATCTATCTTTATGGGATGTCTGTGGATAGTATGCTTGTGTAACTGATGGACGCCAGACGCCGCAAATTTCGTTGTTGTTGTAAAATGTTGTCTGCCCATTGCTATTGTCATTCATTTTTGGTTGGCGTTTTCAGAGAATGACTGGGAACGAGAGAATATTTCGAGTACAGCGAATTGGTAGCTCAATACAAAAGCATTCGACGGTTTCGTTTGCATTTTGATGACAGTCGTCAACGTCCTTTACATTGCAAAACTCGGCAAAACCAAAAAAATAAAAGTAGAAAATGCTTTATGACATGCGATTGAATGTCGTTGATTTGTTTTTCAAACACTTTTTGCCTATGCTTCTTATTTATATTTTTTCTGTGCTCAATTGTCTAGCGTCGCATCTGAAAATGTCTGCGAAAAAGTGAGAAGTTTTGGTTTTCTGTTTACTGTTTTCCCGAATCAAAACTAACAAATGTAAAAGCTATCAGCGACTTTATTCGGGGCTTCATTCAAAATTTAAAGCATATGAGTAAATTTAACATTCAATATATTTTTAGAATACTTACGCTAATTTGAACTTTCACAAAATATGTAAATGACGTACTGTCAAACTTATATTTTACATTCACAATAAACGTGCCAAAATTGTTGATATTTTTTCTTAAGAGTAAATTAAGCATTTAATGTGATTTTAAATTATTTTATGATAACTTTAACTTATTTTCGAATAATTTATGGCAAGCAGTAACATTTACTGGTATTCCATAAAATTATACAAATACCTAAAGATTTCCTTATCTCTTTCTTAAGGCTTTACAAGCTTCCAAGTTGCCATTTTAGGCTTCAGATTTGTGACTATCCATTGTAAATAGTATTCCCTCTGCCCTCTGAGCTGATCCAGTTGTTGCTGTTGTTGTTGTTTCTAGACCGAATCGCAATTCTCATTTGTATTCCCTGTCTTATCTTTTCTTCTTTTTTTTTGTTTTTTAATTTTTATTTGCCTCAGCTTCCGTAAAAGGTAGCAAAGTATTTAAGCGGTTTTTTGTTACAGATTTTTGTAGTTGTTTATTTTTATTTACTTTGCTTTGCTTTTCCTTCTTTATTTTTTTTGCGTTGCTTTACGACAACATTTCCAACATTTCCATTAAAAAATATCAATGCTGGCGGCGACATCATCGTCATCATCGACAGTTTTCGTTGTTGTAGTTTGTGGTGTAGTTGTTGGTGTTGTTGTTGCTGCTGCCGTCGTCATCACTTTATGTTGTCATCGCTTTAAATTCACCACTCGGCGAACACTCGGAACATATATTTAAATATTCATAAGGTGTGCACTTTGCTTTTGTCGCAATTTATTTATGTTCTTTATTGGGTGGGGCAGTTCGCACTATTCACATACTTAGTTTATGTTGTGGGCGACTGTCCGACTATTTGACACAATCCGATGCGGGGCTGTATCAAATCGGGGTATCAAATCACATACATACATATATAGAAGTGTCCCTACAGTACAGCATAAAAATACATTAAAGTACGACAAGTGTCATGTTTCCTTTTTTAAGGAAACTTAAATACATAAATTAAATATCTAAAAATATTTAAAAAATGTAAGAATTTTTTTTAATATTTATCGGTGTCGGTTACGGTTAAGTTCACATTTAGGTTTTCGGTTCTCGGTTATGCAAAATTGTTGTATATCGAATACGTAACGGTTACCGGTTTTTTTATGTTTCGGTTTCGAAATACCGGTATGCTTTCGGTTAACAAAAAACTATTACAAATGTGAAAGATATGTAAATTTAAAAAGAAATATTCAAAATTTTTAAAAATTAAGATCTAAATAAAAATTACATCAAGTTATAACAACGTAACAAAATGTTATGCTTGACCACATTAAAATTAACCGTTATGCATGAACCGGTTTCTTAACGGTTAGATAGGTTTGAATAATTTCGGTTTTTCGGTACCGGTATAAAAAAGTTTTGTTCCGGTTAAAGTTTTATTCCGGTTAAAGTTTTAGCTACGGTTACCAATTTCAATCGGTTAATACCGGTTAACGGTTTAATTCCTGATTGTAACTGTAATTATGAATTAATAAAATAATCATAGTTGGCGAATCAAAAAACTGTTTGCCTTCAATTATGTGCAACTTTTTCGTTAACTAACTTAGTTGGCCACATTAATGCCCAGAGTTGAGCTTCAATACAGCCAAAGGCAATCATGATTGATGGCTATCTTTTAGCAGGCCAATTAAACAAATCTAATGTCCTGCTGGGCAAATGAAATCGTCTAAAAGTCCCCGGCCAAGTGGGCAAACAAGGAATACGACTGTGGATTTTGGCTGAAAGGAAAACAGACAGAATGGGAAAGAGAGAGAGAGAAACATGTCAACAACATGTTTAAACACGAATTAGGCACATAAAAAGCATAAAAAGGATTTATGCAAGACACAAAGCAAACAATAAGAAGACGATAAACGAACTGGGGACTCTTTCGACATGTTGCGACATTTGGATCTGTAGGTATTGGGGGATGTGGCAGTAGCAAGTGCCAACTATGAACATAAACAGGATTACCCAAAAAAGA
The DNA here is from genome assembly GCA_963924055.1 of Drosophila limbata. Lineage (NCBI taxonomy): Eukaryota > Metazoa > Arthropoda > Insecta > Diptera > Drosophilidae > Drosophila > Drosophila limbata. The sequence continues at coordinate 12,327,221 of OZ001353.1, forward strand.
AGAAAAGATTGATAGATTCGCAGTTAAACCCCATGTGCGTTTGTTTGTCCAGCTTTTTTTCCTTTCATTCTCCTTTCTTGGGGGGAATAACAACAATTTAGAGGAAATTGAGTTGTTTAGTTATGGGTGGAATGGAATGGGAGGGGTCATTTGATTGATAAGCGATAAGCCAAGCATTTTGTTTATTTATTTATTGATTCTCATTTTCCCTTTTCCGTTTTTGGTTTTTTTCAGGCGCTCTGCGGCGTTGTCTTCCAAGTTCCTACAATGTCCGGCGATAAGCTGAGGATCAGCACCATGCAGGAGATCATCAAGCCGAACACTGTGAAACGGATTCAGGGATATGGCCTGCCCTTCCCCAAGGATACCACGCGCAAGGGCGATCTCCTCGTGGCCTTTGATATACAATTTCCCGAGAAATTGACTGCCGCACAAAAGGAAGTGCTCCGAGATATGTTATGAAGATGTAGATGAACAAGTTGATGGTGATGTTACAACGACCACAACAACAACATCAACAACAACGTCAACGACAACAACAACAACGACTCACTCTCACCCATTACTCAGCTACACTCAGTCTTCAATGAATAGTTAGTCATACTAAAAGATAAAAAAACTTACTACGCAATCAAATCAGTCTCTTTGATCATTATTCACGACTCATCCACAGTGTGATGAGTATTGAATGTGTATCGCATTGTGTGTCATTATTCGAAGTTACTCGTTTCAACTCGATTCGATCCGTTTTGAATCATTCGATCAGCAGCAGGCGCATTTCGTTTTGTGTTCAAAATTTGTGTGCTTATTTTACAGGAATTTGTGTATTGTCTATTTTTGCTCATGGACTCAAATCCCACTCCCCTTCCCTACTACCCCGCCATCAAGTTGCAATAATACATACATAAATATGTTGACCATAGTTATTATATCGTATAATTCTTAATTTATTTGTCTAAATTAAAGCTACGTATAATAAAACACACAACAAACATTTGTGAAAATCAAGCGAATTAATAGAAAAATAACTCTCTTTTTCTATTTTCTTAAACAACAACATTTGTTAAACTGACTATCTGCATTTAAAGTTAATTTTCTTTACAGTGATTAACATTTTATTAACGTATAAAAAATCAATTAAAAATAATTACATATTATACATATATTTATTAACAACTTTTATAGATTAAGTGTGATAAACTGCATTTAAAGTGAATTTTCCTTTCAGTGTAAAAAAACCTTGGATGATTTTTTATAAAGTGTCGTGTACTGTCTTCATCTTTTCTTCTTCTTTTGCTGAGCATTCGAGAAAATGTCGAAAACTTTTACAAAATATATTTTTGCTTAAGATTCTCAAATTATATTTTTCGATTGATTTAAAGATTTTCTATTATTTATATTTAGATTCACATGTTTTGGGTTCAATATCATAAATTATTATTTAAGATAGAATTTAATTTAGCAAATTTTTTTTAATAATTATTTTTATTTTATTTTTATAATACTTAAATGGCATTAAAGGCACATATAGATTATAAGGGAATGGTGAGAAGAAATGTTGTTAATAACAAAAAAAATGTTTATTAGAGTTTATTTGATTGGCAGGTAAGTTTTTGATACCTTTTTAATTAATTGCCAGTTGAATTTTCACAAGAATGAAATATATGCAAGTTCCAGTTAAGTTGCGTTATTTAGTCAGTTTGTTCCTTGGCTGAAGAGTATAAAAGTTTTTGTTGGCCTGAAAGGAAAAGTGCAAATTGTGTGGTAATCGGAACGCGTTTGCCTAATTAGCTGCCGTTCCCATTCCCATTGCTTTTGCCGGTTTGCCAGTTGCCAGTTGGTTGTTTCCTTGTCAAACGAAACTTGGCCAAACGCAGCGCTCGTTAAGTCATTAAAACTGCATGAAGTCAAAACTTTATGGTCTGCAAAGTTTGCGTCAAAGCAGAAGCAACCCAAAAAGAAGTTAAAAAAATAGGAATGGAGAAAAAACCTTTGAAAAGCGGACAGCAAATGCAGAAGAATCCCAATCTCAGTGAGAACATCAAAGCCGGCAAATGGTAATTCGTTTAAAAAGAAAGCCAAGGCCAAGGGGACTCTAGACGCATTTCATTTGCAGACAATAAGCAGGATACAACAACAACAACGTGTAAATAAATTAATTTTGAGCATCACTTTGCATACAAAATAGACGCCGAATAAACCCCAAAAAGCTGCCTTAGATTTCGAAATGTGTAGATGCCACAAAAGTGATGCGACGCTTGCAACCGATACCGATACCGAGTCAACGCATCATCGACAGACCCGCAGCCGAGCTTGTCGAGCAGCACGTGCCCCATGCCCCTTGTTCCACGCCCTAGCAAGTGGCATGTCATGTCTGCGGCTCGAGCCTGTGTCTGACCTGAGACTTTGCGGAATCTCAGAGTCAGGCCCCGGCAACATTGTAACAATTCGTTGCTGTTTTCCACTTATTTTTTAAATCGGCAGACCTCAAACTGTTCGTGTGGCAGTGTAGCACGGGATCCAAAAGTGGGCGATGAGGCGGCAGAAAGCGTTGCCAAAATCACAGCACAAAATCATCGACAACTGGCAAATGTGTGAATTGAATTTTCAAACAATTTGCCGTCAGTCAGTGGCAAAGTCAGTTGCAGTGCCACGTCCCCCTCCCGCCCCCCCTTTGCGCCACTAACAAACCACTGTGCCTCTACCCAGACCTTTTACAATTCTTATTATACCCTAACAGCGGTCATTACAATTTTGTTCTGGCAGATGTAACGATATTTGAGTTTAAGTATATTTGTTATTTTTGAATAATCATAACTCACTGACATTCTATGAATACTTCTGTTCTTCTGTCAAAATCTTACGGATAACACTGGTTTACTATATCATTTACCTGCAAGATGGGAAAAAAAAGTTAAAACAAAAGGTATTCACTCACAAATAAATTATATAAATATGAATACAGTCATTGAAGAGAAATAAAATGTAATTGGACACTTTATTTCATTTTATTTGTTAAAGTTCTGTAATTTAGATTTTTAGAGGGAGTTTATAAGTCGAAAGCTACTATACTCGCATTTTTTATATTTATCATACAGTTGCCAAACATAGCAAGATAACTGAAAAATTACATAATTTTTAAATCTAATTCCATTTCTATCGGCTCAAAATTTCCACAATTAGTAAGTTCAAAAGTTAAAGTAATTTTAAATCACTCTCCGTTGTAATTTTCAAGTTTTCAAAACCAATATTTAATAGGAATGGTTTGATGTTAATTGAATTTAAAATTTTATACATTTTCCAAAGGGTATTCCAACTTCGGCAATACTACTAGGAAAACAGTTCTACGTTTTCTCGTTGTTTGTTTCTTCTCTTTGGTTTTGGACTGAAACGTGCATGATTTGAGATTTGATTTGCTGTGCGGCTGTGGCAAACGCGCTTTTGGCTACATTACAATCTGATCCTGTTTCCTGCACCTCAACTCACAACTCGAACTCCAAAACCAACTCCAGAGTCAGCTGCGATTTTGTTTGTCCTGTTTGTTTGTGGCGCACACTTTAAACATTTTACTCACGTTTCGGATGTTGATGCCATTAGCGTTTAAGTTGCCATACAAAATGCGTCTCGTAAATAACGAAATGGTTTTCCTTTATCCTTTGTTCGATTCAGGCAGGCTGGAGCGTAATGATGAGGACACGGGGAAGGAGAAGGGTCAGCACATTGTTGTACTATATTTACTATTGGTAATCGATGCTGTATAATAATAAATTTTGTAGACTTTCACAATCGTTATGTTTATATTTTGGTATAAAGAACCTCATCACATTCAAGAAATCAATTTAAAATAAATAGTTGTGCAATGACACGAGGAACAGTAATGGGTATTACCGGAGCAAAGCTTCTCATCTGCTTCGTCAGAGTTCTCTGAATTGTAATCCCAATCTTTTGCAAGCTCTTCCAAATCCATTTCACCAAAGGACTCTGCGTCAAACTCCTTTCGGTTGTCAAATCTGCAGATAAATTTGTCATCATCCTCCTCCATTCCTTGTACTTCAGTCTTTTCTTTCTGGGTCTCGATAGTCTGTGATTTCTTTACGCTTCTCTTCTTACATTTCTTCCTTTTCATGCGCTTCTTGTGGCGATTGGAGATCTTGGTGAAGGTTGGCTCTGTGATGGCCGCCAGGATTTCCGCCTCGTAGGATTGCTGTCGTCTGTCAGCCTTACTTTTTAGACGCGATATAATCTTATAGCGCCTGTTTATGTCATCGATAGTTCGTAGTGTTTGCTCAAAGATCACCTCCACTTGCTCCATTGCATTGAGCGTGCTCATAAGTAAACTGTTTCTCATCATTTTTATTAACACTAGAAATTTATCAGTAACATTATATGTTGAAAAAAATCAAGTATTTGATTACAAAATCAAAGATATCTTAAATATAATTCGGAGGCTAGAAAATTGATAAAAAATGTTCTCGGCAAATTAATTAATTTAAACCAGAGGTGGACCGCCAGTAGCCTGAAATGGCTACACAAAGTCGCCTTCTTTTTACTGACAAATAATTTGTGAGCCTATCAAAAAGAAAATTACAACAACATCTCAGCAATGATCTGCTTCAAGTCGAGGCGCTGAAGACAATTATTTTTCAGAACCCAAAAACTGCTGCTGTTGATATTTTTCTAAGGGTTCTTACCATAATAATACAAAATGCAAGTTATAAACTTTTAAAGGAAGATTAGAAAATGAAGATTGAAGATTAAAGGCAGATGATTAAATGCTTGTAGGGAACATTTGCTTGAATCTGTATTTGAGGATGAGCTTAAGATTTGCGACAGCTCATTTCGAATCAGAATCAAGTGGCAATCAGTCAAGCGTTTAATAACTGAACTCAATGCAATCTGCTGCTGGCGAAGAAGAGAGAGAGAGAGAGAGTAAGAGAGAGAAAGAAGAGGTTGAGAATATAGTCGGAGCAGAAGGCAAACAGCGAATAAAATTTATAAGATATCTAACACGCATACATCATTTTGATATGCATGCCACGGGCACGTTTGCGAGTATTTGCTTAAGAGTTGGAGCTGAGCAGCCTGAAGGGAAGTGCTCAGAAGGGGGTAAGGGGAGTGGGGCACGCAGAGCTGCAGCTGCCAGCTGACAGGGGCTCAAAGAGGGGTAAAGGAGTATACTTTGCTGTTCACCGCACATGGACAGACCCATTAATTTTGCTGCACGCTCTCGAGACCGCATGCAATTTTTCTTCAACTTGGCTGCTATCGCCTTTCAATGGCCGGAAGTGAGAGAGTCAGAGGACCAAGCAGGACCAAGACTAGCAGCACTAGACGAATCCCAGTCAGCCAGGAAGGGGTGGCATTCAGTCAGTTAGTCAGTCAGCCAGATAAGTGCGGTTTATGTGCGGCACGTAGAACGTTCGTCTCAATACAGTCAATAAATTGCCGCTGGCCTGCACTGTTAACTTGACCAAAAGCCAGGGGGAAAGGGTTAAGAACGAGGGCAAGGGGTTAGCGTGTGGTCCATGTCTAAATTGATGCTGTGCATTTTTCTTAGCACAAAATCAATGTACTTTAAATAAGTATTTAAGGCTAAAATTTGATAACTGAAAACAGTTGCAAAGCTGTCGAGCTCCCAAATTGCTGAAGTTGAATTCCATTCTAAATGAACTTTATATTAAGAGCTCATTAATGAGGCAAATGCCTCAAGTTGCAAACGCGGCAAGTATGCAGACAAGGAGGGCAGAGATTGTGGAGACCTAAGCGTATACGTAATATAAATCAGAATGAACCTCGAGTTCAGCCCCAGAGCTCCCAGCATAGCTCAAAAAACATTCCAGAGCAGAAGTCTGCCGGAAAATATGTTACTAATTCAAATTAATATAATCCAATGTTTTTTCTCTGCCTTTCTTTTTCGACTTTCCTGCTCGGTTTCGGCACGGAAATGGAAATGGAAACTACTTTCTCAGCCGCTGTCAGGGATGGAAGCCGCCTTTATCATAGTATGATGAACTGACCTGGCTGTATCTAGGCTGAATCCTCCTCCTCCTCCCTGGGCCTGGTTGTTTTCCGGCCCAGTCTGAAGAGAGAGGGAGAGGGGAGGGCTGTGGTGTGGGTTAATAATGTGCTGATATGCCAGCTATGACAGCCTCTAAATTTGTGCACATTTTTCACATTTTGCCATTAAATTTGTTCCTTTCGGTTTGGTATTTATCATCGGGCAGGGCAACATTTTTTATGTGCCTCGCTCCATTTGCAGTGTGTCGTGACTCTGCTCTATGCAAATCTATCAACCTAATAGACATGCAAATTTGTATAAGCCAAAAGTCATATAAGATATTGGGTAAGATTTGGAGAGTAGATAAACCGGAACTCCCGGGTAGAAATGTGATAAGTTGGTAGCTATAATAAATACTGTGATATAGTTACTCTCTTTTATTTAAAGGGATTAGACAAGTAATTAGAATTTGAATAAAACTTAATTCATTTTGTTGAGAAAGGCATTTTTCCAATCCGGAAAATTGCCACAACCAAATATGTAGTAGAACAATTTGTAGCTTCATAAAAAGTGGCGTAAAGAAATTCCAAATTTTTAACAAAAGTTTATGTCTCAAAAGTTTTTCAAAAACGACGGTGGCCATAAGTATTTTGACACCATAATTCTATTCACTATTCGCTAGTACTTTTATTGATTTTTTGAAAATTGCTAAAAAGTCACTTTTTCCACCTTTTCATACAAAAAGTGACTTTTTAACAATTTTCAAAAAATCATAAAAAATACTAGCGAAGAGATTTCAGAAAAAATTGTTTTGAAGTCACTATTTAAATTGTTAAAAGAAACCTTTTGCATCAAAAACTTTATTTGATTGAGACCGAAGAAAAAAATTCGAACTTTTTAATGGGTTAAGGAAAGTTTTGTATCATTCGAAAGGAATTCAAATGACCTTTCCATTGATGCCAAACTTGACATGAAGTAAGTTCAAGTTATGGGTAGAATTAACTTGAAGTGGTGTCAAAATACTTATGGCCACCGCTGTATATAATTATTGTATTGACTTCCATAGGAAAGTATAACAGTTTTACAAATTGTTACGTTTTTTCTTCTTCTTTTTATATTTATTTCTTGATATTTAATACTTCCCTTCACAGAAATTAGTTAAGTCAACAATTACTCAACACTGTTACTAGAGTGCTTAAGTGGCTGCAATTTCGAAATTGCAGCTGTAGCCAACACTGGCAGATAGTGTTGAGCAGGGGCAACAACTAAGTATGTTTGCGCTTTAAATGAAGTGAAAGTCGCACTTTTATTTGTATTAAATATTTACGACAAAGCATCAACAGGAAAAGCAATTTTGCAAAACGTGAAAACTGTCTGGCAAAGTGAAATTCAAGTTCGGCAAAAGGAGCAAAGGGAGGAAGTTAGTAAGTGCTACACTTGAGAGTGTTTCCCCTCCCGAGGACTCCTGGAGACAGAGACTCATCGTCGCGTACGCTGAGATTCGCCCCGTTTGAGTATCTCCTCGAGGCGTCGTCTTTCCTTAACTGTCAAAACCTTTTCGAGGGTTTCCAGCGTCGAGTTGATTTCCCGCTTCGAATGCAATGGCAGCCAGAGGGTCGTTATGGCAAAAGTTCTGAACCACAAAAAAAAAGAGAAGCTCGTTACAAAATTGTATGTAAAATTGGCTAATTGACAATTTCTCTCACCTGTGAACGCGCATGGCGTCGATGGCGCAACGTTGCATCTGCTCGTGCATTGACATTTCCCAGCGGAAACGCTCATTGTAGCGCCGGAAAGCGGCCACATAGCGTCTATGGCATATGTCAGCGCTAGGAGAGAGTGTGAGAGAAGGGAAGAAAAGTGGGGAAAGGAAGCTGAATGTATTAAATCAACAGGAAATTGCAATTTTCACACAATTTGAGTCGATCTGTTGCGATGCCTTCTCATCCATATAACATTTGCAAAGGGTGTCATAATTTTACGACAAACTGTGTAACGCTTTATGAAACTATAAGCTTACTAACTGTAATGGCTTAGATAAAAATACATACAATTATGTCCATTTTTATTTTCCAATCTTTTAAAGAGAGCCATAAAAAGATACTCGCATCATAAAATAAGATAGTTAATAAAAAAACTGAGGAAGCATACATATTCTTTTAGGCAAAATAAAATATGTGATCCAAAACTTTATCATTATTCATTTTTTAAACTTTTTCTAAGAGCCATGAAAAGATACTTGTAACATAAGAAAAACACAAGAATTCACATACTTTTTGGCAAAATAAAATTTGTCAATATATAATTGTTCAAACACTTTTTTCACTGACTGTATATTCTTGATCAGCAAACTCACAAGCAATGTTCCATAATAATTTGATCAAAGTCAAAGTAGTTAGTATATCATATAGCTGTCATAGGAATAATCGGTTAAGAATCGGGATTTAATATGAATATTTATGTTGATTTCCCAGATATCTGAAGCAAACACACAACTTGTGAATTGAATGGGTATCACAGCTTCGTTCGATGTTGAATAAATTGTATTCTTGTTACTTACTAGGTTAGCTCCTTCTCATCCTGCGGAGGCCTTTGCCCGAAGCCCAAACGTCTGGCGAGGAGCACACGATACCATTGCTTCTGCAGCGCATTCATCGGCCGCTTGAAGGGATTGGGATTGGTTTTGGGATTGGTATTGGGCCTGGCATTGGAGCTGGAATTTCTATTGCGATTGCCATTCGCATTGCCTTTATCTGTCTCTGTCTCTGCCTCTTGGTTGCCTTTCAGTTTTTCCATTTTCGCTTCACCGTTTACAAGTTTTTCCGTATTAAGTTAGAGATTGCTTCCTTACCGCTGGGCATTTGCCAATGCACTGCCCCTGGAAATGTTGCTCTTTATTGCTGCTCCTACTGCTCCTACCGTTCCTCCTGCACCTCCTGCTCCTATTATTGGTGTTGTTGTTATGTTGTCAGCCAGCAGGTCCCAGCTCCATGACGAGTTTATCGAACCAACAAGGCAAATGGGTTACACGCTGAATGCACAGACCGCACGAGAGAAAGAGAGGGAGAGTAAGTGTGTGAGAGAGAGAGGGGGGAAGTGTAGGTGCATTTCCGTTAACTGTTGCATATATGCGAATGCATTTTGCGTGTTTCTGCTGACTGCGCCAAATGAGTTGTCTGCAAAATGAGAGATTGATGTTCCATAAACGCGTTTTAGCTCTGATTGAATACGGTTCAAATGTCAAGTGTCAAATTGTAGATTGATCAATGGAGAAAAGTTTATTCTCTATATAATATTGCACCATAATATACTAATAATACAATTTTTTCAAGTTACATGATCTATTTCAGAGTCTTTAGCATTCGAAAAGTATAACTAAATTTCAAATCAGTCAATTTAAAAGTATAATAATAATTATAGATTAAATGAATTTACAGATTTAATCACTTTAAAAATTGTTAACTTTTAAATTACTATTTGATTAAATTACCTTAAAAAAAAAAATTTTTTTTTAATTTGAAATTCTTACACTTGTCTTTCAGTTACTTAAATGAGACCTTAACTGGGCACAGATATAAAGGACTTTGCCTCAAATTTCACTTTTTAATCAAAAGTACACAAGCATCCACCTCGATCGTCTGATTTAGATGAAGGACAGCTTTGTCATATTGAAATTGACTTCCACTTGCAATCCTAGTTTGCATAGAAATAGGCTGACAAATAGAAGGACAGAAAGACAAATGTGAATTAATAATATTCAGCTCAGAAAGTCAAAGTTGAGTCAACTGTCATTTGAACTAATTTCTAAAAATCTCTCTTAGCCTGTCTCACACTTAAGTTGGCAGAACACCTAAAACTGATGCCTCAAACAGTTGAATTAGAGTTTCGATTGTCTGTCTAATCAGCTTCAAGAGTAAAGAAGATAAAATACATGTCTGTGTGTGTTCGTTTTAACCCGGTCTAAAGCGAGTATCAATGACATAGAGACATTTGTTGCCTAGCAAAATAGTAGGCCAAAACGACAAAAGGCTTAGCAATATCCTTGCAAACAGACAGAGAGAGAGAGAGAGAGGAAGGCGCCTCTTGTAGGCGTTGCTGTGAAGTCACAGCTGTTGCTGTTGTTGCTCTTGGCATTTTGCCGAGTAGACAACAAACAAAACTATTGAACTGAGTGGCGCCTGTCGCAGTTTATGGCCCGGCCAAAAGGCAATCATAGAAATGTGCTCTAATTTAAAGTGGCATAAAAAACAAAGAGCACAAGGAACAAAAACAAAAAGGAAAAGCGCAGCAGCTGCCAGGACAACAACACACATATGACACGAATTGGAAAATGTTGCCAGAAATGCAGTTGGCTAAAATGATTTCTTATATTTTATGTCTGTTTGACTTGGCCCCTCGCTCGAGGGTCGCTTGGGGTCGAGTCGAGTCAAGTCAAGTCGAGCCGAGTCGAGCCAAAATCAACATTAGTTCGCAGTAATGTCATGAACTTTTCGCTTGTCTCTTGTTTTTTTTGTGTTGTTCTTCTTTTGGTTTTTCCTGGTCTCAGCTGTTGGCAGCGGCTTCTTTGTCAGCGCTTATTGATGGCAGCTACAGCTAAATGTTTTTCAATTTATTTTATTTGCCAGTTTTCTTTTCTATAATGTAAAGCAATGAAAACCAAAAAAAAAAATAAAAAACCAATTTATTGGCGCCTTATGTCTTGGCGTTTATGGCCCTTGCAGGCCAATTGTTTTGGTCCCTTTGTGTGTTTGTTGCGCGTATCAGCAATTTGATTGATGTTGCAACAATTTTGTAGCATAATTTTAGGCTGACATTTCAAATGGCTCGCATTCGCTTGTGCGAGAGCGAGACAACTAGCTACTACACAGCACAGACACGTAGGCGCCGTTACTTTTCAAATTGGCTACGTTAAAATACTTTATAATATGATCATATATCATTTGTTTGAAGAACGGTATTTAGTTCAATTACTTGATAGTGATGGATGAGAATATTATGTAAAATATTTATTAAAAAATAAATAGTAATTTAAAATTGACAGCAAAAAAATCTGTTAGATTTTAATTAACAGCAGTTTTTTCTCATCAGAATTAAATTGTTATTTAAAGATAAGCAAACTAATTCAATGCTTAGATTATAGTTCCATGCTTATAATAGTATCACAGCAATTCCTGTAGAATTTACATTGGCGTCATTATCATTCATTGACTCATTAAACCAATGACTGCAATTATGTTAAAAGCAAACAGTTTAAGGCACTGCTGAGAAAGAGACAAGGAATGACAAACTGTCAAATGAGTAAATGGATAAATGGATAAAGAGACTGACAAGTTAGAGAGATATAGAATGAGTATCTAGACATAAGCATAAGCAAATGCATACAAAGTCTTCAGTCACAATGAGTTGATAATCCCAAAGGCAAACAGAGTCAGACTGAGAGTCACCACATATGGAGATAGACCACAAAGTAGGAGGAGGGGTAGTGAAGTCAGAGGAGTAAGTAAAGTCAGGATAGAAGTGGTGGGAAATGGAGTCGGGGGATTTATTCGTATATGTATGCAAAATGCCAGAGAGCAACAATAATAAAGGCGCATCATCATCAGCGGTTGATTTTGTTGCCGCGCTGTCAGCACAAAAGTATGAAATATCATCTAAAATAGGAAATGCGTAAATGCGAAATTCAACGCAACGGAAACTCAACTGTAAGCGACGTTGATTCCCATCCACACACACTGAGTATATGAAAGTCAATTTTTCATTTAGATAACTTTGACATACGCAAACGTCATGACTGGTTTGAGGCCTCAGGGTAGCATAACTGTACATGTGTGTGTGTGTATGTGTGTGTATTGCTACACATAACGATTTAGATTCGAGTTCAACTAAGTTCCTGACATGCTGCTACTGATGGCGCCATTCAGTTTTTGGGATGCGGGTAACGTTTTGATAAATGAATTTTCGACGCTGTGGCACAAAGCTCAAGGGGTGTGTGTGTGTGTGTGGCTTAAATGAAATGTTAACAATTAAACGCAGCAAGCTGAAATCCAGCAAGCGACACGAAAAGACTATCAAAATACATAATAAGCTGGCAAAGCTGTTTACACGCGGCGTATGCGCAATATTATCGCATATAAATTCAACTTGGTTTAAGGGATGCTTGTTTAGTGTAAACTAAGCTCAACATTAAAACAAAGGTGAAACGCTAATAACGCCAGCACAAGTTCTCCAAAAAAAGGGGATATAAACCCGAGTAAGATTTTCATTATTTTTCACTACGTTGTTGCAGTTGTTGTTGGTGTTGCTGTTGTTGCTTTGTTGTGTGGCAAATGAAAACAAGTTGTTTTGTATTTGCACAGTGTGCCTTACACATTGTTATAATCATAAAAAGTATTAAAAAGTAACAAGTAACAAGACTGTACACACACAGACAACTAAAGAGGGGATGAAAAAGCGAGAACTCCACCCAGGGGGAGGGGGAAAGGAAAACTCTACCAAGATGGTTGGACAGGTGGGTCTCGCTGCCATTTCAAGTTGATTGCCCATTTTTCGGAAGCTACACTTGTGTTTACCCACTTGAGATACTAACGGGAGTGATGAAAAGCGGCAAGGGGATGGGAGAGGGGTTGTGAATACCCTCGACTGTGTGTGTGTGTGTGTCTGTGTGTGTTTGTCGGAGAATCTGGTCGCGGCTTATGTACAAAATTTGCGCTTAGGTTAGCGTGAAATGATGTTCAGGTAATAAAGTGTGAGGCCTGTGGTTCGTTCAGGGTGTTGCACAGATGCGCTCTGTCTAGGGATGGTATCTTTGGGATGAATAGTGCTGTACGATACAGCCATAACTGGGAAAGTGGAGAGGAAAATTATGATGTGTTGGTAAGAGATGGAAGGAAGGAGCTATAAGAATATACTATGTATGCCAAATACAAATAAAAAATATATGTATTATATAAAAAAAAAAAAAAAATAAATAATATATATGTATATAAAAATAGCAATAGTTTCGAAAACTATGCAAAAAAAAGAGTATGTAGGAGAAGAGAGAGAAGAATAGAAAAACAAAACAGGGCAGAGTATATAATATAAACAATAAATTTAAAATTTTAATTATATAATATATTACAAATAAAGACTTAATAAAATATAAAAACAATTTGTAAATATCACAGACAAAATTAAATATAAAATATATTGTTATATATAAGTTTACTGAAAAAGTGTAGATATTAGATATCAGACACTATCATTCAAGGTGAAACTATCAAATAACATATTATTAAATAAAATACAACAACCAATTAACTACATAATAAATCTAAACTAAAATAAATATATAAATAATTTGGAAACACTGTACGGAAAAATTTAATTTTAAATTGTAAGAAAACCCTAGTCAAATGAAAATGAATTATATTAATTTTGAAATAAATTAAAACAAACTGATATGCCCTTCAACTCCCACCGTAGCGCATTACAATCATATTTCACGCTTTGGTTCATCCAAAACAGCCACCGGAAGTGGCAAGAAATACAATATATTTAAGTATATCCGTAATATTTTATGGGCGTTCCATAACGTCAGCTTTTCTTTTGGATTGTAAATTTTAATGAAATCTCTTTAAGACGCAATCCAACTGTGGGATTTTCAGTCTTAAACTACATGTTTATGGTATCTGTTTTAGGTGCAAACACCTGCAAAATACACGGAAAATTTATAAATACAATATATCGTATTAAAGCTTTTGCTAAAAACTTAACCTTCAATATGGCAGCCGTAGATGTGCACAACCATACACTTACTCACACACTTACACATACACATAAACACACCTGTAAGTTGCCCTTTCCATTTCAATGGCGGCTGCTGGACGCAGGTGCTGGCTACGTGGCTCGGAGTCCTTTTGAATCCTAGTTGGTAAAGGATAACAAAGACGACAGACCAAGGACTTGGAAGCCAGAGAGCAGCTCCAGACGACGAAGCTGGGAAACCCGTGCTGAAAATATTTCTGTAGGTTTTTTGTCTGTGCACCTTAAAAATCCTTAGACTTTTGCGGGTCGCTCAGTTTATTTTCATTTTATTCCTTTTGGCCAGGAAGAGCAAGGAGTAAGGAGCATGGAGCAAGGCACAAGGAGAAGCTGCTTCAGTCGATGCATACCTTTTTGGCACTTTGTTGAATTTATCGCATAAGCTTTTCGCATACTTCCGGGTAATTGGCAACGCCATGTTCTACACCTTAGTGTGTGTGTGTGTGTGCGTTGCGCATTTAAAGGCGTTAAGGTGCAAATTTATTTCCACGAAACCTTTTTTGCCAACGTCCATCGTAATGAGCACTTTGTGTGCGTTATATTTCTCGACCCTGACATATGCCCAAGATACCAGGGACCAAGGACCAGGCACCCGGCTATCCTCCTTGGACTGACACCCCTTGAACGGCACAAGGATATTCAGACTTCGGCTGGAGTCTGACTGTCTGGAGGCTCGGCTCGTTAAAGGCGTCTGGAGTGCTCTGGCATTTTTGCACTTGTGGTTTTCCATGTTATTGTTCAAAATTGTTAAGCACATTTAAGCCTGATTTAGTTGCGTATTTATTGTATTTACTGGGCGGCGTCCTCTCAGCTTCCTCGCTTTACACTTCTCCTGCCATTTTAATGAGTTATGTTAACTGTTTGGGGTCGTTCTAAACTTTATGTGTACTCCGCACTTAATGTGAGCTGTTGAAACGCCCCAAAATGATTTCAAGCAGCATCTATTTATGATGAAAAGTATTTTGCTATTCAGGTTAAGGGGGAAATTTTATGCAGAAAATATATACATTTTTAGATTAGTTTTTAAAGTAGCAAAGAAGATTTAATGGGGAATAGGATAAAATTTTAATTTCGAATAACACTGAGATCACATGAGATATAAGTAAGATTCAAATACAGTTCAAATGCTCGCTGTTAAGGCGAAGAAAAATGTACACAAACAGATGACTGTTTGTGAACATATGTGTTACATTACATTAACAGAGCATTAACAGTTAAGCTAATGTAACTGCTATAGTTTTGTCGTGCATATCTATAAAAATGCCAATTTTCTGATCACAATTTATACTTTTTTATATTTGTACACAAGTTTCAAATATTCAGTCATAAAGTTCAAATTCAAAGCATAAGAATCAGTCATTATTCACTTACTTTACATATGTAGAACATAACATTAACAGCGCATTAACAGTTAAGCTAATGTAAATCTATACTTTGTCCTGTATATCAATATAAATGTCAACCTCTTATATATTATGATATACTAATTCAAAATTTATATACATATATTTTACTTTACCTACAAGCTAAAAATACATTTACTGAAATCATAAGCGTCAGCCACCCAAATGATGGAGAGATCCCCTCATGTATTATTTCACTGCCGTTTCAGTCGCGATAAAAACGTGGCCAAACTAACCTCAGCAACTACTTGCCACATATTTTTCTCCAGTCTGAAAAACAGTCTCAGTTAGAGGACAAAAACCATGTCTCTTATCGTAATCTTTTCCAGACAGCTGCGTTGACTTCCGTTTATGGCACAGTTCCCACTCCTTTTCTCTCTGTCGACCCTTTTCCGATGATGATGGAAAGGCCAACGCCGCATTGCTTTATGGCCATAAATATTTCATTATGAATTTTTTCGTCTTGGCCGGCAAACGCATTTCGATATGCTATCTAAATTTTGTCTAGAAGTAATTCAGCTAGCTTTTGGGCCGAAATAAATAATAAAAAATGCAATCCGTTGACGCTTCAATGAACCTTTAGGGGAATAGGGTGTGGAGGGGTTAAATTTTTGTTTTTACGCATCAAAATGTGCCGCACGGTAGGGTTAAGAATAGCTAAGTATTGATGCTTTGGAGTTGGGGTTATTTCTTCTGTTATCCTTTTCTTATTCTGCTTTCTTCATTCTCTGTGTTGTGTTCGTGACATCTGCAGGTCGCATTAATAATTAAATCAAGCAATAAAAATTCAGCACGAGTGGCGGCCACGCCCCCATCTCCCCAAAATAAAGGCATAGCTTAATAGAAAATGCATATTTAGTTCTGAAATGTGTTTGACTTTCAAGATATCCTAACCTGTCTATGATTCACTTTAAGCAGAAAGCATATAAATATATTTATTTTAATCTTAAGCTAAGTAGTTGAGCTTTAATAACTGTGCAAGGTTGGAAAGCACATTCTGTAAGCTCGTTAAACTAGTTATATTATATAAAAATTTCTGTAAATATTTTACAAAAATATATAAAAAGTGTTCTCACATAATAATATTATGTTAAGTTTTTCTATTCGCAAGAGCTTTGAAAGCACATGAAAGCCTTACTCAAAGCTTTCTGCTCGAGAATGCATTTTATAGGGGTTTAATTAATGTATGTATATCTTTAACTGTCTAGACAAATATACCCTCTTTCATAATAACAATTACAAGGTACAAAATACATAAATCATTCACTTGCCGCACAATATTTTGCCTTGAATCCCCTCTATGCAAAAGTTCAATTGACATTTTCTTGGTTTCCTTTTTAGCATTTTCAGATCTATTGTTGTTGTAAATAATATAGAAAACAAACAATTAGATATGTACGAGCATGTCTACTATTTTATTTTTGCACACGAATTGCTGAACTCATAATAAATTAACATTGTCGTGGAAAATTGAAAATGGCGCTCTGCCTCAACAACATTCTTACGCACGAATAATTCTGTAATGAAAATCGCTTCGTCATTGCGTGGCCCACGGACCAGAGCAGAGATTCCGGTGGATGCCAGTGAAGCTTCTCCCTCTCTTTTTGCCATCGTCTGAGCTGGCAACATTGTTGTTAATATTTTGCTCAGTGCTCGCAAATGCGATTAAAATTGTTAGAGCAAATTACGTCAAGAGATTTCCGCGCATTGTTGTTTTGTCTCAACAGTATGTTTGGATTTTCCTTAAAATATTCTTTTTTTTGTTTTGTTTTAATCTAATAAAAATAGTTTGTGCGCTGCTCATAAATTTGCAGATAGAAATTCCAGCAGCGTAAAGGAAATTACAACAAAATTAAGAAAGTTCTTGGCAAGCAAACGACCGCTCACAGTGCGTTCAAGTTTAATCAATAAAAGCCGCGTGGGGGCCCTCAAAAAACCTCCACACACACACACACACTTTTTTCTTTTTCATAAATATACTTATTAGAGTGCATCGATTTTTTTCACAAAAAATGGTAACCCATTTTCGTAATCTATGGTCAATTCTAAGATGTTTTCACCAAGAAACCATAGTTCTAAAATGAATTCCTGGTCCGCGCTTTTTGAGTTGAAAATTCATTTTTTTGAACATTTATATCTTGGGTGTTTATGGACCGATACTGACAAACTTGGTGTCAATTCTCTTCTTAGGACCAGGACTTTTAAAGTAAATAAGAATCAAAGGACAAATTGTCCTTTACACAGGATTTTCGTCCATGGAAGGACGATTTCGCGGTTCGATTGTGTCAAGATATATCCTAAAATATTAGCCAGAATTTAATATAATTTTGGCCCAAAGGACATTTTTATCGTCCTTGAACTTGTATTTTTTATCAACAGAAAATTTACAAAATATTATATTAAAATTGTATTAAAATCTTTGTAAATTTTCTGTTGATAAAAAATACAAGTTCAAGGACGATAAAAATGTCCTTTGGGCCAAAATTATATTAAATTCTGGCTAATATTTTAGGATATATCTTGACACAATCGAACCGCGAAATCGTCCTTCCATGGACGAAAATCCTGTGTAAAGGACAATTTGTCCTTTGATTCTAATTTACTTTAAAAGTCCTGGTCCTAAGAAGAGTATTGACACCAAGTTTGTCAGTATCGGTCTATAAACACCCAAGATATAAATGTTCAAAAAAATGAATTTTCAACTCAAAAAGCGCGGACCAGGAATTCATTTTAGAACTATGGTTTCTTGGTGAAAACATCTTAGAATTGACCATAGATTACGAAAATGGGTTACCATTTTTTCATTTTTTCGGGCCCATACAAATCGATGCACTCTAATACTTATACATATGTATGGTTGTCTATATGTAGTCATACTTCAGAGTTATTGTTGTTATCATGCTACCCCGTTGCGCTTTGTTATAAACTTGCTGAAATTTTTATGAAAAGCATTCTCATCCGGGCTTAAGTCCCTCTTCTCCTTTCCCTTTCCCCGTTACCTTTCCCCTTTTGTAAGCCCTCCCCGCGTCTGACATTGGGTCGCGCCCTTTGACGCTGTGCTCATATCTCGTTTCTGTTGCCAAGGCGTTTGTAAATATTTTAATTGAAATTAAATTTTAGCTGCCTTACAAGATCTCAGTTGGCCTTTTCTTGGCTCGTAAGTTTTACCTTTTGAATTTGTATCTTTTGGCCCGGTCTTGACTTTGGCAAGTCGCCAGCATTTGCGATATGAAAATTCCTCAGGTCAGCAGTTGTAAGGCAAAAATCTAAATATATGAAAATGCAGCTTCAAAAGCCTTTGAATCGAAGCTACTTATGACTTAAAAGCTGTTGCCTTAGTTATTTTTGCCAGGAATAGTTTGGTTTTGATAAAGAGAACGCATAATGTATTTCTAATTTATTTATTTTCTAACAAATATGTGCAGAATAATTTAAATAATAATAAATTTTTAAATTAATTTGCATTTAAAGAAAATATAAATAAAACATACAAATTCAATATTAAATTCCAAAGTCTATTACATAAGAAGTTAATTTTCTAAAGAAACCAACACAAAAATTACAAAACACGTGACTAGAAATAGTTTAGTTTTGTGAAATAAAGTTTCACGTTTCTCTCAAGCCACTTAAATCTAATACTATAATAATAATCTGTTTTATATGCTCAAGACAATATGTGGCCATATCTGTGACACATTCATATTTGTCTTAAGTTTTCCTACGCATCTCAGAGCTGCAGAAGTTCAGAAAGTGACTTTTGCATTCAGTTTCAATGGC